>MU279745.1:0-125985 GCA_022385655.1 Xylaria intraflava
GGGCTCGGTAACGGAACCAAGACCTGTAGACCTGGCGATTTGCTGACCTAGCCTCACAGAATTCATCATATAGCCGAATCTCCAATTCTGGCCACCGTGGCGAGTGCCTAGGAATAGGGTCTTGGAAATAACGGTCTTTTTCTGACCACCAGCGTGAGAGAGTCCTCGGCGGCACCTGAAAATAGACCGCTGCCTCACTCAAAAAGGGTCTCCGAAAGCCTGCTTCCACAGCTGGGCCGTCAATCTGCCGCCCTGAAGGCAGTATTGGAAAGCCAAGAGGATCGGTTGCTAGGGGTATTCGGTGATTTTCCAGGAATAACAGCACTTCGACCTTCTTGCGCCTGGAGTAGGTCCTATGGATCTCCTTCACGGCGTCACCGTGGAGACCGTAGGAAGGTCTTCTTCTCTTCTTCTTCACTGGACCAGGTCGTGGAAAAGGGCCTGTTGGTAGAGGCATGGTTAGAAACGCAGAAACGCAGAATCGCAGTAGAAACGCAGAATCGCAGTAGAAACGCAGAATCGCAGAAACGCAGAATCGCAGTAGAAACGGAGAATCACAGCAGAAACGCAGAATCGCAGGTTACCTACCTGAATCCTACGAAAATAGCAGTCGACTGCATTCAGGACAAATTTTCAAGAATTCAGTAGGTGGAGATCTGCAATTTCGCTTATAGACCTGTCTAACCTACTATGGCTAGATTCAACCAATCAGAGTGGATATTCGGTCGGCCGTTCTGTTGGAGTAAGGCGGTACTCTGCCCCTCGCTCCCATCATGTGCCCCTCTTCCGAGGTTGTGCGCCTCGCGATAACCCCCCATCTCCGTATACTTCTCTGTATCGATTCCGTTCCTTTACCTGCCAGCCGCCCTATAGCAGCCCGCTATTCCGGGCATGTCTACGCGGGCTCCCGTCCTTTTAACGTCTCTGTATCTGGCCGTATTCTTAGGCAGGTTAATAGATCGCAATCTTCCTGTACCAACCTTGCTTCGCTCCCTGTAGAAACCTTTTTCTTTCTCCCCCTCCCCCGCTGCTTAATACCTCATTGTCATCGACATCTTTTATTCATAACTTTACTTTTAAGCATTCCCAGTCGCCCTTTGCCACCCACGCACACTTGATTGAAGCTTAACCTCCGCGCCTCGAATCCTGCGCCTGCAAATTCATTAATACAACCATGGATAAGCTTGGACTGAAGCCCGGCGTCATCTACGGCGAGGACGTCTACAGAGTACGTCCCGAGTTCCCCCCGATCGCATATCTTATTATTTCCGCGCGAAGAAAGTCGAGCAGTGATTGACGTGAATGTTCTTCTTGCTACAGCTCCTCAGCTACGCCAAAGAAACCGGTTTTGCCCTACCCGCCGTCAATGTTACTTCGTCCTCCACCGCCATTGCTACTCTGGAGGCTGCCCGCGAGGCAAAGTCCCCGATTATTCTCCAGACTTCAAACGGTGGTGCTGCTTTCTTCGCCGGCAAGGCCATTGCCAACGGCAACCAGGAAGCTTCCATTGCCGGTGCCATAGGTAATTGAAACCAAACAGCTCCCATCTTCCTATTCGCCACCCTCTGGCCTTGCTGTGGTTGTCTTGGCTGACATGATAAAATCTTCATTCTCTAGCCGCTGCCCACTTCATCCGCTCTGTCGCGCCTCTCTACGGAGTCCCTGTAATTCTGCACTCTGACCACTGTGCGAAGAAACTGCTCCCCTGGTTCGATGGCATGCTCGACGCCGACGGTCAGTGAAATCAACCGTGTATCGGGGACGTTTCCAGTGAACTCACACGATGCAGAGGCCTTCTTCAAGGAGCATGGAACTCCTCTATTCAGCAGTCACATGATTGATCTGTAAGCAAACCGTTTTATTCGGGTTTGTCCTATTTTCAATGGTAGTCAAGAGCTGGGTATCGCCTTGAGGCGGGGGTCTCTACGCTTCCCCGCGATCGCCCTAATATGGGAAGCAAGGGGACTTTCCGCCGCCAGAGCAATAACTAATCCCTAACTCTCCAGCTCCGAAGAAGACTTGAAGTCCAACATCGAGACGACTGCCAAGTACCTTAAGAGATCCGCTGCTATCAACCTGTGGCTGGAGATGGAGGTCGGCATCACTGGTGGTGAGGAGGATGGCGTCAACAACGAGGACGTGGACAACAACTCCCTCTACACCCAACCTGAGGATATCTGGGCTATCTACCAAGCACTAAGCCCCATTTCTAAGATGTTCAGCATTGCCGCCGGCTTCGGTAATGTCCACGGTGTCTACAAGCCGGGCAATGTCAAGCTCCGGCCCGATATTCTCGGCAAGCACCAAGACTACGTTGCTGAGAAGCTGGGCCAGCCCAAGGGCTCGAAGCCCGTTTTCTTCGTGTTCCACGGTGGCTCTGGCTCGAGTAAGGACGAGTTTAAGAGAGCCATCTCGTACGGCGTGGTCAAGGTCAACCTCGATACCGACCTGCAGTGGGCCTACCTGGTCGGCCACCGCGACTACATCCTGACCAACATCGAGTACCTGAAGGCTCAGGTTGGCAACCCCGAAGGCGCCGGCAAGCCTAACAAGAAGAAGTACGACCCCCGCGTCTGGGTTCGCGCTGGTGAGCAGACCATGAAGGCTCGCGTCATTGAAGCGCTTGAGGACTTCTCTACTGCTGGCAAGCTATAAATGTGGATGTGTGTGTATTCGGGGTCAAAAACTGCTCTCTCTCTCCCCCTCTGTATGGTTACGGTGAGATTGGAAGAAATCTCTTCATAGGCTATTCGGGAAAACAACCGATTGATGAATTAGAACACTTGACTGCGAACACTTTGCTCTGCACTCTGTGTTTTGCAGTCTTCCCTTTTCTTTCACTCATCCATTTTTTTGGTCTGGTCAGCTACATCATAGTGTATGCACTGCAGGTATGCGTTCACTCGCATTATCTGCTTTATAGTATTAGGTAGTCCGGCGGGTGTTCAGTAGGTATGATATGTCGTCAAAACAGGGGCAAAAAATAGAAAGGGAAAAAAGCTTATTTTGAAACCTCTCTGCTGGTAGCCTGATCGATGCTGTGTTCTTGTGATGTTCATCTTGGCGTTGGCACTTGACGGACTATTGGTATTCGGATTCGCAGGGACGGGTGGATTGACGATGCATGTATACTACCTACCTAAGCCATGCACAGGAGACCCAGCATAGAGTTAGGTAGTAGACATGAGGCGAATCAGCCGTCGTGTTAATCACACTAGACGCATTCCGTAGGTTGAAATCTGCAGTTTGGAAAATCCTTCCTCGTTGGCTTGTTTACGTCTTCTGCCTTGCCTCTTTTCACATGCCGTTGCCCTCAACTCTCCCGGTAGTGGTGGCACGTAGCGTAGCGTAACTTTGTCATGAATTGTACATCGCGACTATGTGCGTAGAACTCTGAACTCTGAACTCATACGGGAGGTTATGAACTGTCAAATTCTTCCATTGTTTGGCGACATCATCGCGGGTTGATGCCTTACTTTGTTGACTTTGGTTGTTCCGCCGTACAAACGGCCGGCAGCGCACGGCTCTCTACCTACTTATGGCAGACGGCAGGTAGGTAATGCGAACACCATTGCGACCGTGGAAGTGTTGGCTAGCACGCCGCCAAGGACGAGCCGGGCGGCAAATATGGAGGATTGCAGATACGAGCCCGGACGGCCGATCATCCCTGCGCGGGTAACATTCTCTGCCGTGGTGAACTTGTGTCGGAGAAAGTGAGCCGCCTGCCTGCCTGCAAGTAACAGGAATAAAGAACGTCTGAATGTAAACAAAGAGAGCTGGATACGGGCAGCCTTCTTGCAGTGCCTTGTTTTCACCGTGGGACCTGTAGCGCCGCCTCGGTGCGGATGATGGATGGATCGGTTGACGGCAGCTCACACTACCTGATATTGGCAGCTATATATACGTTGGCACCTCGAAGCTCCACACCAACTGCGCTCATTTGCTCGACTGCGACGTTGAGGCCCAATTGCAGATGGCACAGGCCGTGGGATGCTCTAATGTCTGTATGCGTGGACAGCCAGAGTCCTACATGGGGAATGGCTCGGAATCGGAATACGAAATAATAGCTACACTTGTGAGCATCGCACAGCTGAAGCTGAGTCTGACGTGTCTCCAAAGTGGCCAAGGGGAGGCAGATGTGGGAATTGATGGTAGGGTACGACATGTCACCGGCTCAGATATAAAAACACCTGTCTGGGCAGTAAGCTCATCATCGGTTTCTACGGCACATTGGCATTGATCAACTACACTCTACTCAGTACGCATTGTGCAGACGTGAGAAACCCTCAAAATGAAACTCATCTCGTTCGCCCTGGCGCTCGCGACGATCTCCTCGCAAGGGATCATCACGTCAGCAAGCGATCCCCCCCTCCCGCCGCTCCCGCCATGGTATCCCTTGGAGCCCTGGGAGATCAGCTCCGTCTCCACATCCCACCCTCACACAAGCCCGTACGGCACCAACGCCAGCAGCCTCCTGGTGACAATCACAAACCCGAAGTCCATAGCCGCGGCGCCGGCACCTCACGCCTCGGGCGGCGGGTACACCCTCTTCGACAACAGCACGGCGCAGTGCGAGCTGCACTGGAAGACCGACGACCTGACGCCATACGGGTATAGCAGCAACAGCTGCGTCTCGGACGCATCCAGCAACGCCCAATGGAGCATCACCCTCCTTGAGCTCCACACGGATCTCTCCGGCCCGGGCGACTACTACGCCGCGCTCTCCTTCGAGCTGACGCACAACGCCACCTTCTTTGGCGCGCCCGCCTTCAAGCACATCACGGGCAGCACCACGCTGCGGGCGGGAGATAACCTAGCAGGCCAGTGTGCTGAGGACGGGCTCTGCGAGTATCACCTCGCGAACGGGAGCTCACCGGTCCTCTTCCAGCCTACCTTGGAGTCGTGCAAGAGCGCGTGCGGATAAGTTACGCCGGAGCAACAGCTTTGGAGAGGGGGGAAATCGAAGCGGAGGAATTCGGATCGTTGAAGCGATTCAAAAAGTCTAAGCTCTTCGAAGTGAGACGGTAACGGAGTAAATTGCCATATAGGTAGCCTGTTCAAGGGTTCCGGATCGTCAGGAAACGGGTATTTCGGGCCTATTCTAGGTCGTTCAATATACGTCGTAGCGTCGCATCTGGAGATATTTTCCGTGGGTGAAATCCGCCAATTGAACGGGCATGTCTTTTGAAATATGATATCCGTAGACGCCTCAGCAGCGAAAAAAAAAAAACTTTTTAAAAAAGAGGATCCGGGTGATGCTCTCATACCCATAGCCCATTCCCGCCACGACAGGCAACATGAATTCGATAAGCGTAGTTTGGGCGTTCCTGGCCCTCTGCTCGGCGGCAATCGTAGCACCGCCAGCGAGCCAGGAAACCACCTTCCAGAACCCCGTCGTATACGAGGATTTCGCCGACAATGATATCACCCTGGGGCCGGACGGGCTCTACTACTTCTCCGCCTCGAACATGCACTACAGTCCCGGCGCGCCGATCCTACGGTCGGCCGACCTCGTGAACTGGGATCTCATCGGCCACTCGGTGCCCAGTCTCGACTTCGGCGCGAAGTACAACCTGACGGACGGCCGGGCGTACCGGGGCGGGACCTGGGCGTCGACGCTGCGCCACCGCGAGAGCAACGACCTCTGGTACTGGATCGGCTGCATCGACTTCTGGTACACGTACACGTACACGGCGCAAGACATCACGGGGCCCTGGACGCAGGCCGCCGTGTCGCCCGGCGGCACGTGCTACTACGACTGCGGGCTCCTGATCGACGACGACGACACGATGTACGTCGTGTACGGGGCCACGGAGGTCTTCGTCGCGCAGCTGTCGGCGGACGGGCTGAGCGAGGTGCGGGCGCAGAGCATCCTAAACGCGACGGACGTCGGCGAGGACGGGATCGAGGGGAACCGCATGTACAAGAAGGACGGGCTTTACTACATCCTCAACGACCACCCCGGCGACACGACGTTCATCTGGAAGTCCGACAGTCCGTGGGGCCCGTACGAGAGCAAGATCCTTATACGAAATGTCCAATCGCCCGTCTCGGGGGGAGGATACCCGGATCAGGGAAGTCTCATCGAGACGCCCGCGGGAGATTGGTATTACATGTCGTTCACGTGGGCCTACCCAGCCGGCCGCATGCCGATCCTGGCCCCGATCGTCTGGGGCGACGACGGATTCCCCAGCCTCGTATACGACGCAAACGGCGGATGGGGCGCGACGTATCCGCCGCCGCTTCCCGCGGTGCCGACACCGCCGTGGACGGGGACGGACGAGTTCACAAGCAGCGCGCTCGGGCCAGACTGGGAATGGAACCACAACCCGGACGAGACGAAATACACCGCCGGCGACGGGCTGACGCTATCCACGGCAACGGTGACGACGGACTTCTACTCGGCGCGCAACACGCTGACGCACCGCATCCACGGCGAGTTCCCCGTGGGGACGCTGCAGGTGGACATCAGCAACATGAGCGACGGCGACCGCTTCGGGCTGGCGGCCTTCCGCGACCGCACGGCGTATCTCGGCGTGCACCGCGACGGCGGGAAGAACACGCTGACGCTGGTGCACAACATCACGCAGGACGAGACGAGCTGGAACACCACGAGCAACGGGACGGTGAAAGCGAGCGAGGAGCTCTCCGCGACGACGCTCTGGCTGCGCGCCTCGCTCGATGCCCGCGCCAGCGGGACGCTGGCGGCCAACTTCTCGTATAGTCTCGACGGCGCCGAGTTCGTCCAGGTCGGCGAGCCGTACACGATGTGGACGAGCTATGCTTACTTCATAGGCTATCGCTTTGGGATTTTCAATTACGCTACCGAGGAGCTCGGTGGTTCTGTTCACGTTTCGTCGTTTGAGAGCGCGTGATGGATGCTTTTGGGGAGGTATCATTAGAGGGATATCAACGACCAACAGGTAGATGAAGTATGCAGAACAGCAGCGAAAGAAATTCAAATAAAACCGTGCGATAGCAATGCATCTTCTCAAGGCGCGGGACCAACCTCGGCTCGCCGAAATGTCGTGAAGTACCCGTTACGTACCTGACTAGCTAGCTAACACGCGAAATGAAATGATCACGACATGGGTCATGAGTAGTGCGATACGCAGCGCCCCCGTGAAGTGGGCTTCTCGGCGCACGATTCACGTAAAAGAGGGTCGACGCCACGGCCTAAGATAACGAGCAAGGAGACAAAATGGATACATGCCCGGCACTACAACAAGACGGTGGACCCTTAGGATCCTCATTTCCACCTGCGACTCGCCAGGGACTAAGAACACCGCCAGAGCGAGCTTCAAAGACCTCGAAACCGAGGCCCTCACTCACGCCGCAAGAACAACCAAAAAAATACCAAACCATGGCGATCCCCAGCGCTACCGCAAGCCCGCCCCAACCAACACCCGCGCAACTCGACGCGGTGCGCGCATCGATTCGCGACCTCCTACACCAGCCCGCCTATGACGACGGCTCCGCCGGCCCGGTCCTGGTGCGTCTAGCCTGGCACAGCGCAGGCACGTACGACGCAGCGACGCAAACGGGCGGCTCGAACGGCGCCGGCATGCGATACGAGGCCGAAGGCGGCGACCCAGCAAACGCAGGGCTGCAGCACGCGCGGGCGTTCCTAGAGCCAATCAAGGCCGCGCACCCGTGGATCACGTACGCCGACCTCTGGACGCTCGCCGCGGTCGTGGCGATCGAGGCCATGGGCGGGCCGCGCGTTGCGTGGAAGGGTGGGCGCACGGACTTTGGCACGGCGGCGCAGGATCAGGCGAAGATCCCACCGAGAGGCCGGCTGCCGGACGGGGCGCAGGGCGCGGCGCACCTGCGCGCCGTGTTCGGGCGCATGGGGTTCGACGACCGGGAGATCGTCGCGCTTAGCGGCGCGCATAACCTCGGCCGGTGCCATGGGGACCGCTCGGGGTTCGAGGGGAAGTGGGTGAATAACCCGACGCGGTTCTCGAACCAGTATTTCCGGGTGCTGCTGGCCAACGAGAAGGAGTGGACGCGGAAGACGCTGGGGAACGGGGTTGAGCAGTTCGTGTTTGTGGAAGAAGCGGTGCAGGGGGAAGGCGACGAGGGGCTTATGATGCTGCCTACGGATATGAGCCTTTTGTCAGACGCGGCGTTCCGGCCTTGGGTTGAGACGTACGCGGCGGATAAAGACCGGTTCTTCGCGGATTTCTCGGCTGTGTTTGCCAAGCTTTTGGAATTGGGCATTCGTCGGGATGCTCAGGGCAATGTTGTCGACGGGGCGGATATGCAGACCGGATACCGCAGCGCGCCCAAGAAGAGCGATAAGCCCCAGACGGCTGGTGAGAATGGGAAGATCCGGTTGAGGAAGCAGGGCCATAAGTTATAGATGGCGGCGACACGGACCGATTCGCGATCTAGAACTTAGAAATGCCCCCACGGGCACTTGTAGAGCAATGCGTGGCAATGGGATGGCGAATTTTCGGTACTATAGACGGGCTTAGACTATAGACTAGACCATATCATGACCGGGAGACAGCGAATCTCGAATCGGAGCAATATAATGTGCTATACTCGTGGTTAATGTTGGCGTTGCCGCCGTTATCTTTATACGGCTTCCTCTCCCCCCCGTCGACTCCTAGATCTGCAAGCAACTACCTAGGTAGTCTCACTCGTCTCTAGCATACTCACTCATGACACCACGTGGCCGAATCACTCAAACTTCTTCATCCTCTTCAGCGTCGGACCCGTCGTCATCATCCTCATCCTCGCCGTTTTGTCTCTGCTTCTCGCGCTTAATCTTGCGAAGCATGACTTGGTCGTCGTAGAAATCCTTGATCGAGATGTCCTGTAGACATGCTATTAGTATTGTGTATATACGAACACGTAGAACTCATGAATATATAGACAGAAAGGTGCATTCCGTACCTTGCCACAACCAGTCTGTGGACACTGAGCGGTTTGATTTGGTTGTGAGCGGAGGAATAGAGTAATGGCTGCTTTGTTGAAGGTATGCTTGCAGACCGTGCTGGTGTAGGGCTCATCCATGATGACCATGGATAATGGGCAGTAGATACTGATATGCTCCTGCGCGATGACCAGGTCTTCCTCCTCTGCCTCTTCCTCCTCGCCCTCCTCGCCGCCGGCGGTATTCCCCGTAAACCACCTCGAGGAATCGGGTATAGGCTTATGGTCCACGCTATGCACCGCATCCCACCACAGACGCTTGAAACCGATGTAATCGTTGTCCACGGCATAGCGCTCCTGCAAAGACCTCGTCGCATAATCAGCAGCCGCCTTCTCCTTCTCGTTCTTCCATATGTGCAAGGGACCGAGAATATCGCGGTGTGAATTTCTCATAACAACGTCGTCGTCTTCGTCTTCGTTTTTCGCCCTGCCTTCAGATTGCTCTTGATCCCTATTCGCGGCATTCGCGCTATCAGACTCGACCTTGAGGACCATATCGCGTATAGCCTGCCGGCCGTCCTCGAGCTCGACGCGTAAATCTATGACCGCGCGCACGGCATTGTCACACTGGGTGGTGAGGTCGGGTACAGCATCCCGCAGACGCGTCAGGGCCGCTTCATCAACGCGTTGGCGCTTCCTTGCTTCACTATCCTCGTCATCGCCTTCGCCCTGACCGCGTTGCTGCTTTCGCACCTTGCGCAGCTCCTCCTTCTTTTTCATGTGGCGGTCGTTGATATCACGCACGTTGTTGGTCAGCAGCGTAATGGACTGCTTGAGCTGCTCCTCGTACTTCCGGGTGTCTGTATTCTTAGAAAGCTCGGCAAGCGCCTTGCGCGACTCATTGTCGAGAGGACATGATGGAGGCTCGTAATCTGGCAAACGGGCAGGCCGCCGTCTCCGGTCCGGAGATGAGTCCCGGCCGCGATTGCGATTGCGCTGGGCACCTGAGAGGAGTGGCATAGTTGAACGAATCCCGAAAAGACAACTGATTCGACGTCGCTCTGTTTATGCAGAAGGCGTGAAGAGGTTGTCGATTAGGTAACCTGGTAAAAAATAAGGGTGGTCAAAGTGGTCGTTAGGATGGAAGCGGTTCTGTAGGTCGTGTGCCTGGAATGCACTGTACGTAGTCCTGTTAGGGTGCTTAACGATGCCTACAGGCTACAGGTAGGTGGTTGTCTAGGGCTGTCTGTGCCAAACAACCACTGTAGCTCGTGTGCGATAGGTGCCTGGATGGGTGCCTACAATCGATACGTAGGTGGCAGTTACAGGCACCTTAGGCAGCATGGCGTACTGAGCGGTAAGTGCCATCCACCGCCTGAACGACGCGACAGTGCACAGGCGGCAATGGGCCAATGACGTGTGGTTCGGAATTTCTAGGCCGTCGAAGAAAGTCGGCCATCCCACCCAATTAACTTCAGAAGATATCCCAGGCCAGCCCAGACATTCGCTAAAGTCTAATTTTGGCCGAGCTAATTTAGTGGCCCATAGACTTGGGTTGGTAGCAACGTCACAGGTACCTTGCACAGGCTCAATCCTGATTCCACGCCCCCAACCTTGTTGGCAGGCCATCCATATTTTCCATCCGCGACTCGTTGCAGCTCGTAGAAATCTTTTAAACCGCCTCACTGGCACCTGAATCCATACACGGCTACGGTAGTAGGCAGCCACAGCGTAAACAGTCTTTTGTTCTTACAAATGACGGCGCAATCATATATTCTCCGACCCCGACGGTCACGGCCCTGGTGGCGCGTCTACAGAAGCTCACACTCCAGAGTCGTAAGCCACGGGCCGACGGGTGTCCGATTAACCTCACGCACCAACGTCAGGTATTAGCTCTGGACGGGTATGCCGAGGTATGAAAAAGTAGCTCGCCTCCTATGTAAGTAATCCCTCTGCAGCCGTGGCTCGCCTTAAGGTTTACTTGAATAAGAACCACGCCCATCTGATCACGGGTACGGTAGTCCAGGCCTTCCGATCATGTATCATGTTCCGACGATTCACCTTGGAACTCTATTATTATCTCTCTACCACATGCCGACTCGGAATCATTGTTGCTGCCTGCAACAGAACCAGTGGTCCACCGCGAGGCTGCAGAGATTAATTCTTGGGCAACTTGTCGTCGCATTCCGCCCCTGCGTCGTGCAGAGTCGATGGTCGCCTCTATATATATAGAGCGCTGTGTGCACATGTGCAGCTGTGGTGTGGTTCTCTGGGGCCGAATCACACCAGGATCTGACGACCGCTTCTAGTATAGATTGCCTGCTTGCTGCCGAGCGCTTGATTCGCAGGGATTGCCCAACAACCTCCGGCCGCCACCCTGTCCTGCATGTCATTGCAACTGGCAGCGCGTAATACGATGACAAGTGCATGAGAGTTGGACCCCTCGGCGTCGACCTGGGCTCCCGCTCTGAGAGCCGACTGCAAAAATCTTGTTTTCGTATTGGACGGCTGCTTATTGCGCCGCCCATCCGCATAACGATAGCCCTCCACGTTGCATCCCACCATCCACAACGTCATTCGTTGCACATGCGCTGTGCCCAGGCCTCAGAAAGGGATCCGGTTGAGCGGTCAGGCTGAGATAATAAAGTAGCTGATGACCGAGCCTTCTTTATATTCCTCCCGTCTCGCCTTCGTCGTGTACCCGTGCTAGGTGACAGTAGTCAATCCATTCCGGATTAGCACAGCTCTCTATATACACCAAATCCTTCTGCGATCAGAATCCCTACACCAAATGGACCGGTATCTAGGGCAGATATGGGCGATCCCATCGCTGGGGAAGCCCGACGGCAAGAAACTGAAAAAGAAACTCCAAAAGTCTGGTGGTCCGCCTACTCAGGGGGCTCCTCAGGGGGCTCCTCAAAGACCCCAGAGGCCTTCCCAGCGACCATTTTCTGTCAATTACAGTGATACCAAGGCGAGCGCAGGGCATAAACCACAAAGGAGCTCTATGTATTTCAGCCTATTCAGCAGCAACAAGTCGAGTGCTGTCTCACAACCTCCTCTGCCAACTCCGGCGGACTCGGAGCATGCGAAATGGCTACAGGAGTTCCGGAAGAGCGGCTATATGTGTCGCGATGCCCGTCAATCCCGCAATATGGACAGCGAACAGACGTGGGAACGTCCTTCAAGTGTCGTGCCTGAGTTCGCACATCTTGCCATTGGAAGCGGAGAACCAACCGCACCTCGAGAGACGACAAGGAGTCTCCCAACCAACAACGAAATCCGCCAGACAAAGAGGCGATACGCGAAAACACCCGTGTCGCATATTGGGCAGCTAGAGGCGCGCCATTCACTACGTATCCAGGACACGTCAGAAAATATTCCCAATACTGAAAGTATCGCCGAATCGTACACGGCGCTACTGGAATCACGGAATCCCTATTCGGGCGAAGCAACTATCAGCCGTTCCACAATTACGGCAAAGCCCAGTGAATCATTCGTATCCCAAACTCCCAGTCTCATGCCGTCCCCTCTAGGGCCCGCAACACCGCTATCCGAACTCCCGCCCACCAGGGAATCTCCACGGTCTGACGACGGGACCTTAGTCGCTTCCGAGGAAGATCCTATAGACTTCAAGCACGGCCCCGCTTCCTCAGTGCCGAGCTCTCCTTCGTGGACGAATGACGTAGCATCTGCGGAGCCGGAACACGAAAGGGCGGCGCCCACCCACCGCTCAGATATGGAATTATGCCTGGGCCTGCTGACGAAGGAATTGCTTTCGACATTCAACGGGTCACCCAACCAGTCTACGTCAGCGTTACAGATAAATCTAATGATCGAGGCATACGAAAAACTACGCGACCAAATCCTCACAACGGGAGATGGCCCCCTGAAACCCATATTCGATACGTGGCTGAAGGCGCTGCGGTCAGTACACGAAGGGATGACCGGTGACGACGGGCAGGAAAGCGAGAGTGACTACGGAGACTAAGAGGGGAAACCGACGAATGAACGATGAACTAATAATCAACCCTCCGGGTCCTCTTACCACATCTCGGAAGTCTCATCAGTGGCATACGCATACGACCCCAGAAGTCCGACCACCAGGTCTACCGGCACATGCGGGCCCAGCATTGGCTTTTAGCCCCGTATCAGCAGATCCACGATCGTCTTGCCGGCTTTCTTCAAATGACTACACGCCGCCTTGAGATGAGACCAAGTAGACACCGAGAAAGCAAGACTCAAAAACAGAGCGCCACGCCCAGCAACCTCACACCCTACAAGGCCCGTCCCGTCTCTCGCCTCAGTCCCCAAACGCATCGCATCAACACCAAGAAGCAGCGCCAGACCCAAAAAGAAGACGTGCAATCCCACAAAGTACCAGCGCCCGCACCAGTATGAATGCAGACGCCTAGAATCACTCGTCACAAGCACCAGCAGCCATAAAACAAAATACACAGCCCCCCTGCAGAAAGCATCCAATCCTTCCATTCTATGTTATTTATTTACTTATGTTCAAATCCCGGCATAGAAATCCGGTTTCCTCATAACTCAGCAGTACGCCCTTCCAAGCATCGGAACAAAGCAGGCTCCTTTTTCGAGACGAGCCTCCCATAGGGGTGGGATCAAGCATGGTCATCAATTCCCGTATCCCGTGATGGGAAAACGGTGCAAACAGGACCCCAACTGGCGGTATTTAGGGTTTCCTGGTCATTCGTCGGCGCTAATCGCAGCGGCCATTGGCAAAGAGGTACGGGGGTTGGCGTATGGGGGCGGGCAATGTACATCAACCAAAATATAGCATATGATAGAATCCGGGTACCTAAAAGGCAAGCGGA
This sequence comes from Xylaria intraflava, assembly GCA_022385655.1. Lineage (NCBI taxonomy): Eukaryota > Fungi > Ascomycota > Sordariomycetes > Xylariales > Xylariaceae > Xylaria > Xylaria intraflava. The sequence continues at coordinate 13,722 of MU279745.1, forward strand.
TAAACCAGGGCGGCGATAACAGGAAGGGGAATGTATGAAAACGACATGTCACCATATCAAAACAAAAGATCCCAGGTAGAACGGTACAAGGAAAAGGAAAACAAAATGCATAGAAATAAGTTCTCTAAAAAGCGTGTTCTATTAGTATTACATCTAGATCTTCTCGCTCTAGATCTTCTCGCCCTGTAGGATTGGCTTTGCTTCATCACTCCTCCACCAGCTAACGCCTTCTTCGCCGGGATACGTATACCTATCCATGCTTTCCGGCTTCATTTCCACGCTGTAGCCGGGGCTCATCGGCGTCTGGTAGAACCCGTCTTTCACGGCTGAGGGGTGGCAGAAGTGCTCGTGGAGATGGTCTACATACTCTAAGACCGAGAGCTTGCCGCTAACGACGACGTAGTCGATGGTGCTTAGATGTTGTGTATACTCGGGTAAACCGACACCGCCGGAATGTGGCACGATGGGGACACCGAACTTCTTGGCCATGAGTAGCACGGCTAGGACCTCGTTTACACCGCCCATCCGGCATGCGTCGATTTGGCACACGTCAATTGCGCCCGCCATTATCAGCTGCTTGAAGATGACACGGTTCTGGCACATCTCGCCGGTAGCAACGCCAATGCCGAAGGGGCGAAGGGCATCGCGAACGGCCTTGTGGCCCAGGATGTCGTCGGGCGATGTAGGCTCCTCAATGAACCAGGGCTTGAAATCCGCCAGCTTCTTCATGTACTCGATGGCCTCGGGAACGCTCCAGACCTGGTTCGCGTCTACCATTAGGATGTTGCCGCGGTCGAAGCCGATGACATCACGCGCAATACCTAGTCGCCTCCTATCTTCCTCGACGCTCCCACCAACCTTCAATTTGAAGTGTCTGTACCCCTGGCTAAGGGTCTCGTTAAGGAGGCTCTTCATCTTCTCCTCTCCATAGCCAAGCCAGCCCGCGCTCGTCGTATACGCAGGTACGGCACGGCTGTTCATCGCGTCCTGCAGGCGCGCCGCCTTGCCGTTCTCGCTCTCCTTTAGCAGGGCAATGGCCTCCTCCGGGGTGATGGCGTCCGTAATATACCGGAAGTCAATGCACCGCACGAACTCCTCGGGCGACATCTCGGCCACAATCAGCCACACCGGCTTGCCCAGGGTCTTAGCCCACAGGTCCCAGATGGCGTTGACGACGGCGCCAAGGGCGAGGTGAATTACGCCCTTCTCGGGGCCAATCCATCGCAGCTGCGAATCGTTGACCATGTACCGCCAGGTTTTCCCCCAGTCCGCTACTAGGGAGGAGAGGGTTCGGCCCTTTAATCTGTCTCCGAGGTGATTTATGGCTGCACATACTATATCGTTGCCGCGTCCAATAGTAAATGTCTGGGTTTGGCGTTAGTAAATGTCGTGATATGAATGCGCCAATTTGTCGACTTTACCATTCCATGGCCTGTGAATTCCGAATCAGTCTCGAGGATGCAGTAGGCTGAAGAGTAATCTCCAGCAGCATTCATAGCGTCAGAGCCAGTCTTGTCGAGGGACGTAGGGAATCGGACATCCCTCGTCCTCCAGCCAGTGATGGTCACTTCAGGCATGTTGAGGTTTGTATATCTATCCAATTTGGGGCACCACCAGGTTATCTGAGAGGAGGTTTCAAAGGAGTCGAAAGAAAGCACCGGTGTTCAAGGGAAGGGAAATGAAGGCCGGAAAGAAAATATAAGAGAGAACGCGCGAGACAGGATGAAGTAGCAAGCGCAGTCATTCATCGGCGACCTTTAATCCTCCCGCCATCCAACCCAAGCCGGTCCCGGAAACCACGACCATCCCACCCGCGACTGCCCGTCCATGATAATCGTCATCCGTGGGGTAACACGAGGGGTATACCGTGTGGGCCCGTCTCATCGCCATTTCGAGGGGAGGCGAAGAAGTGATTGGTGGGAAAATGAGCAGCGACGCTACTGCAGGTCGGGAAATGGCGTAGGTAGTTGCCAAAAAACGATCGGATAATCGGTGCACGCCCGGGGTGGGGTTCACAATAAACCCCCTTTACAGCAGCTACTCCGTCCATTCACCACGGGCCGGTGGTCTCTCTCTCGTCCTTCATGGGTGCTGCCAGTTAACCTCAATGATTTCCTCCTTAGCAATTAACAACGGGGAGAGAAAGACGGTCATGCTGTTTACACTTTGGGCTTAGGCTGCTTGCTCACCTGGCTCCAACGATATATTATGGAGGTGTGATTTAAACTGATTGCGCTGCTGGGACCGCTCACATCCACTACCTAGAACACCACCACTGCTACGCACTCATTTTCGATCACACCTCCGTATCTTCGAGGCACTTGCAGGTCAGCAGGGCAGAAAGCCATGTACGGAAGACAGATTCGAATTGAACAGGAAGCGTAGACCACTATACGTCTGCTGTAACGACCACTAACAGTGGATTTATATTAGCAGTCTACGCTTCTTGTCTATTTCAAATCCGTCTTTCGTAAAAGATTGAGTGACATGACCTGGTCCTTGAGCTGGCAGGGCGAGTCGTTAAGTAGGTATCCTACTAACGCCATCAGTTCTTTTCACGAATATCGTCACATCTAATAGCTTATTCCAGCTCGAGAATAGCCTTTCATTCAGTCGATGGTTTAATGTTTTGGTGAAGACCTGCTCATCATCTATCTAGGTATCCATCAACCCTAAGAGAGCTAAAGGCTGGCAATACATTATCATCAATACAATGTACGCCTTAATACAGGCTATACTTTCGCCCAGAATTTCCCCCATACTCCCCCTTTCCCCTCGTACTTCGTTGTTATCTCGATATAGCATTCCTAACATCGGTATGCTTTATGGAAAGGTTGGATTGGAGCGAACCCTCCTTCTCTCTTGTGCCGTACGAAATGAGATTAACCGGCTGCGAAAGTTCGCAGAAAGTCTTATCATGCTAAATGATACCTAGCCGCGCAGCTCAGAGAACATTATAATCTGGCACGAGAGAGCTGGATTAACACCAATATGCTCGTCCAAAATGCGACTGCTTACAACCCTCTTTCTTGGTCGTGATACTGCAAATCTCCCAGCTCTTGTTTTCGTCATCGCCGTGGCCGACGTGGGCGAAGCAAATATCGCGATGCCTTCTCGGGTGCCGCCTTCGGCTTCAACTCACTTGCCGCGGCGTAGGCCTGATTGCCATTTTTGTTAATAGCATTGTCTGCCAGGCGGCTGTCGGCAGCTCCCTGGACGTTATCTTGGGCGTCAAACACGCCGGCCATTCTAGAGGACCGGTCGATATCCAAGGTAACTTCGACGACGGGGTTGTCGTGGACGTCTCGGTAAATATCCTTATTAACTCTATACTGCATAGCAACAGCATAAGCCCGGCTAGCAAGTTCATAATAATAACCGTCAGTGAGAGTGTTAGAGGAGGCTTCTTGAACGTTGTCCTGGCCATTGACCATAGAGGTCATCGGGAATATTTGACTGCCATTGCCATTGTGGGGATCGTCAAGAAAGCGGCTGTCGGCAGCTCCCTTGGTGTTATATTCGGTATCACTGGCCGTTCCATGGAACCGGTCGACATCGTCCAAGCTAACTTCGGCGCCAAGAACATCACAGGCGTTTCGGTGAATGTCATTATTGGCTCTATACTGCATAGCAAGCGCATAGGCACTGCTGGCAAGCTCGTAATAATAACCGCCAGGAAGAGCATCGGAGGCAATTGGTTGAATGTTGCTCTGGGCATTAACTTTAGAGGTCGACGGATATGCTTGACAGCCATTGTCATTGTGGACTTTGTCGGTAAAATAGCTGTCGGTAGTTCCCTAAACGCTACCTTCGGTATTAACCTTAGAGGTCATCGGATATCCTTGGTTGTCATCGCTCTTATTGTCATCATCGGTACAAGAGTCGCCGGAAGTTCCCTGACTACAGCTGACGCTGCGGGGGTAAAAGCGATCCGCAACTTTCTGAGACTTGTCTGCCGCCAAAAGGTCGACGGATGTGAGGCGAGGTTTACTGCTGGTATTGCCGCCGCCGTCATTGGCCCAGTCGCCATACTCCGAGCTCGTGGTATTCATCTCCGATACGTCCAGATGCTGTCAATACGTCAGAGGCGATGGTGAGTAGCTCGTGGTAGAGTACTTGCAGATTTGGTTTGAAGCGATTGCGCGGTGATGTGAAGGCGTACAAGTTCAGATATCGATCTTCTTCAAGGTGGCAACAGAAAAAGGTTGCGACGGAGACTTTCCAACCGTTGTTGATTCTTCAAGTCGATGTACAGTCTGTTAACTACTCGGCGCTTGCTTGCTTTACATTAGACCCTCTCCCGAAATGAAAAGGAATCGCAGTGTCACTTACACGTTCAGAGAAATGCCGGCTCCAAGAAGGATGGGTTCGGGAAAGTTTGTATTAGTAAAAGGTAGAAAGACGTGAGTCGAGTCGTTGGATGCCGAAGAAGAGGGATCTCATCGAAAACAATGAGGACGTTGTGGTAGGAGGCAATGGTAGGGAAAATAGGGGTCATTTCCTAGCAATGGTAGAAATGTGCAGGTGTGGAAGGAGGGTGGATATATTAGCAGAGCCTCGCCTTGGTGGGGTGTATACTAAGGGACTTCAGTGCCTCTGAACGAATTCTCTCGGCTATTGTACCGATTCTCTAGATCATAGGTACCCCTTTAACATCTCGTCGGCAACTAGTGACCTACACAAGGCCCACGGGTTACTTCTGCGAGCTACCTAGAACCACATTCATGGCCTGCGCCGTACCCCTTAGGGGGTTGCATGGCATCTAGCTATAATTACGCTTCCTCATTCCATGCCCTCATCTTCCCAGATTCACCTCTCCGTGCGTATGTGAGCTCCGTATGTTAGTCCGGTGGAAGTCACGAAGAATACGACTAACAAAGTAACGAGGCAACGGCCTCGTCCGAAGGTACATGTATACACGGGGAGAGGTACATACGCGGTGGTCGGTACGTACCCCGAATCACGGCGCCGTAAATACCGTATCGTTCCTTCCGCTTCTCCGTTACATAAATCCGGATCGATCGTCTCGTCCAGTTATCATTATAACTCGCCCACAAGTTAACAAATCAGTCCGATCCTCGCCAACCACTACCCCCGATCTCTCGGCGCTAGAAGCTTTCGTCACAAAATTACCGACCATTGGCGATCGCTTGGCCGAACCGTCAATGACGATCATATACCGATCATGACTTTCTTATCAAGCAGATATTCAGGTCATACAAAGTGATCGCGGACCGGCTTCAGCCTTACATGCCCCTGGGCTGTTCGCCTAGTATATACAAGATTCAGGGATACGATTTAATCCTTGCACCTCTAAGACTGCGGCTCCAAAATAATCCCAGCACGCAGCCCGAAAGAATTACGCCTGATATCCGTACGCCCGTTCCGGTACAGTCACAAGCGCTCACCACGCCCCTTTTCTTATCGTGCCATTCTACTCCAATATTAGGTAATATCTCTCATACCGTGGCCAATCATCCAGTGAAATCCAGGGTCCCGAAGAGGGGATTTCCAAGGAGCTGCTCCCACCAAGAGAAACACGAATAAACCCACAGATTCCGTCCGGCCATCAGTCAACAGTAGTTGCTCAAGCAAGCAAAGGCAGTAAGCAAGTCTTTTTTTATCTATAAATCACGATATCCAAATAAATAACCAAACCCGGGAAAAATCTCATGCTTCGCGTAAGGCCCACCCCCTAAACAACTCCACCAACGGCCATGGAAGCAAAGAATAAAAGAAGCCAGCCCGGGACAAAAAACACACCCCCCAAAAAAGAAAAGAAAGAAAAGAAAAAGAACGAACCGATGACCGATCTGTCATGAATTCGTAAGTAGCGCCCATTGAGCAGGCTTCATAAGGAGGGCTCCCAACGTAATACCCAAAAACAAGGAGAATAAATTATAATACATGAAAGTGTCTAAAAGTTTCCCACACGGCGCTTTCCCCGTTTTTTTTTCTTCACGTCTGATCCCTCGAGCCCGTTACGGCCATGGTTTATCGCGGACCGTGGAATGTTTACGGACACGCCCTAGCCGTTCCGATTTCCGCGGCTGTCCGCTGGGGACTAAACCGAGACGGCGTTGGCATTGCTGTATACCGATCCAGAGGGCCACATGAGGTAGTCCGAACTTCTATAGCAGTCCATCTGGTCAGATTCGTAGGTTGCTCCTGGATATGTGCTCGAAGCCGGCGACAGAGCCCCGTAATCGTAATAACACTCCGAGCCGCCCGCCGTGCCGTGATGGCTGAAATCCGCCGCGAGTGGCACATGATGGGCTGACGAGCCCCATTCGTACGGCATCGTGTGCGTGGGGGTTATGAGTGATCGGCTTCCGGAAGTTAGTTATGGGGATTCGGCCTTAGTTTTATTAGGACCGTTGGTGAGTCACATACCTCTCCTCGCTGGATAGGGGCGAGCCGATGTCCGTGGAAGCGGCCGAAGAACTCATCGTAGACGGCATCTGCTCGCTGTCCCCATTGTGTCTGGTGATGGAGTACCGAGCCAGATCATACCCCGTCGGCCCCGCTTCGCGGTGGGAATTGATGAATGCAAAATCGGAACTGCCGATCGAGCCGTCCAAGCTGCCGCAGGACGAGGAACCGCAGTCGCTCCGTCGCCTGTTATACTTCCGGACACCCCATTTTATCAACCGGCCCCTATACGCGCGGGTCCTACTCCAGCATGAATCAGCAGGTGAAAATACGGGTTTTAAAAACGTGAGAGATAGTTCATACGATGCCTTGAAGTTGTACTTGTCGATCATGATAACCCGGACCGCGGCTAGCGTATTCTCCGCGTACAGTCTCTTGATGGTGGCTTCGTGCAAGTCCCATGATTTCGTCATGATTCCAAACGACTTGGTCCAGTAAGCTTCGGTTCGCCTGGGCTTGCGGCGTGGTCATCATTACTCGACTTGAGTCGAGTAATCAGGGCTTTAGTAGCACCAGAGGGGGAGCCGGGAACAAGCAGACGATCTCTTATAGAGACGATTGAGGTTTAAAAATAAAATAAAAACGGCCTTGACTGCTACGACCTTTTTGTTCCGGCCTTGTTAGGAGAACTACTAGCGTGTTAGTTGGGCTTTTCGTCCCTTCGTGGGGAACGCGCGGGTCTGCGATGGGAATTGAGGTATACCAACAAGGCTTTTTTATGCGACATATGTCTCCCTTGAAGTGCTGGTGAGGCTACGAATTAGAACCTAGTCGTGCTGGCCAGAAAAAAAAAGAATTATAGCCTGGCCCGAAAACTCTAGGGGCGGGGGGGAGGGTGCTTGTCCAAGTGTTTCTACCCAATGGGGGTAAGGTAGACGATGATTGTTGTCCTTTCCGCCCCCAACGTCGTAGCTACGATCCTAGATTACTCATACATTATAGGTAGCCTGCTGCAGATAACTGCCACCGGCAGAGGTCACCGGAGCATCGGGGGTTATATTTAGGGCAATCCGGGGTTTCGTTATGGGGGAATACATACGCGAGTGTATAAGGCTAACCAATGATCCCGGTGTTCCCTCTCGAGCGAGCTCAGAGACCGAAATGATCAACGATAATGAACATCAACCGAGCCGGAAAGCTTTGCAGCACACAGGTTTCCTCAACATGAAAAGAAAAAAAAGGAAAAGAAAAAGGCCAGCCTAATGGAACCGAGGACAGCTCTGCTACGAATTACGCGGATTACCCAGCGCTCTTGGTGGGCTTTTCGGGGGCGTGCTCTGTTGCGATTGGGACGGTCTTAGGACTTGCTACCTAATGAGAGGGGAAAGCCGTAAGAGGACGACATCCTCCTTGCTGACGGCATGGGTTACACGTGCTATACCACCGTCGCCCGGTATGAGTGAGCTAGGGCTGACATGGGTTGATCGTCGACAACCCAACACAGCCACAACGAGCGCATGCACACACCCAAAGGGACCAGGAACGCTTATTGCGGCGCTGTGTGGTACGATATAAACCAGTCATAGGCTACCAGGTCAGTCGGGAAGAGTTCCACCCAATACCGGTCCCTATGGAAATCCCTACGGGTATCCGTTATGCCATGCCTGTCGACGGCCATCGACGCCATCGGACCTAGATGATTCGGTGGAGTCTGTATCCATATAAAGAATTACTAGGCACCCAGACAGGACCCGGCATCTATCCAGGCAATCGATTCGAATCGTCAGATCTCCCGGGAAACAAGGCGAACGATCTGCCTCGCGGACTGTCAGCTCCGAATGGATGCCTGACATTTACGGTGCGGCTCAGAATGGGAACTTGCATTCCAGAGTCCGAGTATCACCCGAATGCCAAGCACGTCGAATATGTTTTAGGTCCCTCCCCCCGCCCGCGAGCATATAAAGTTAGAGCTCGGCGAGGCCATAACGGCTTTGTCTCGGAAATATGCCCTCTCCATTCACGACACCGAGGAACATTGCCTAACGGTCCAGCACACCAAGCCCTAGGCGGCCGTCGAGGCCACCAATCAACCTCACGCTGCGCCTAAGCCATCAGGGCCCGGCCTTCAGCCCCGGATGGATCAGGAAGGTGTCCCAACATCTCAGACAATAGAGGGTTGCAGCTAACGGGCCAGCGAAGGGATTGTCGCGGGCAATAGCCGTTGCAACCTTCCCCTCCAATCCGTTAGGCATGCCTAGCCATTATTTCATGCAGGCTCCGGTGATTTCTCAAAGATGGCTAGAAAAATCATCTGATATACCGGTCTACCTCGCTTGCCGCCTAGGCGCCACAGGTGGCAGTCTGCGTATGGAGGACGCGAAGGCTCACAGCGTCAAGTCCGGCGGCCCAGTGGCGGGGTCTCGTGGAGGGAGACGCATTGTCTTATATAAGCGAGGTGTCCATGGAGTCGGGCGATGGGCGATGATGCGTCGCCGTTGCATTCGGGTAATAAAACACTGCCAAGTGGTGGCAGCAGAAGCAGCAGCAGCAGCAGCAGCAGCAGCAGCTAGCAAGCAGGCGGCGCGCGACGACAACGGGCGTGATTCGCGGGTTGGGCTGCATCGCCTGTCATGTGACGGGGCTTCTACGTATTGCCCGTCGGTACAACCCATCCGTTCAGTCGTCGCGCAGACCGGCTCCACGTAATGATCTAAGCCTCAGATGACACCCAACCTCGCAGCAGGGCACGTCATGGATAGGCCCGCAAGGGTTGCCCTACCAGGTGTTCATGATGGGGAAGGTTGCCTTGTTTGTCTGCCTTGCCATGGACTGGGCCATCTTCGTCGGGCGGCATTTCCCGTCTCGCTCTGGTCCTATGGGCTCTGCTCTCCCCTCGCCAACTCATCCCTAGTTCCTGGAATTCCCTTCAGCCCCTCCCCGCTTCCCGTGCATATATTGCGAGCCCATGCCCGACCGTCCGATCGCACTGGAGAGTAATTCGATTTAGGGCTGCTGACGGAGGGTAAGCCAGCAGGCAAAGCCTGAATTTGTGTGCTGCGGAGTGTTTGTCCTATTGCGCGGCGTGCCGTCCTGCTCGGCTACTCCACCTATCATAAAGGGGTGGGCCTCCTATAACCACGTCCTGCTCGAGGGATTGTGGCCGAGCACGGGAGATCAGGCAGCGGTTGGGCCGGTTAGTCAACACGTTAAGCGATGAGTCATGAGTCGCCGTCCCTTTATAGGCTACCAACCCTGCCAGCCAATGGCGGGATTTATCTAGATAAGGTGACTGCTAGGTACCGATTATCCCGGTGGGTGGCCCGGGTGGCCGGCCATAGGTGGCCACCTATTGGCTCGTGTCCCCATTGATAGGTCCGGATAGATCGGCCGGCCGGCCGAGCAATACGGCGGCCGATCAATAAAGCGACGACCTTTGCTGTAGTTATAGGAACGCCACCCCTTGCGACAGAGAGGGTGGCTCAGCAGCGCATAACCACCAAAGACCGACCAATAGGGCAGTGAACATGCGTGATGAATAGCCTATAGATAAGCAACACAGACAGGGAAGAAACCGGCCTCCCAAAATCATGGTGCCGTATTGCGGCTCCCTCATCAGCACCGTTCATCGTGTTTTACGCTATCGCACGGCCTATCCAGACTGCTGTATTGCTCAGCCGCCCCGGGTCAACACTCCAATAGCACGGTTAACCTGTGACTATCCGATAGGCATAACATCTTCACCCTATCGTTCAGGCACCACAGGACGTCGAGCAATCGAGTAAACACGCCATCCCTACCTCAACAATGCATGTATTACGCGCATTCCGTAGGGAGTATACATCAAACAAGTAGGCAGGTGGTAATACTGTAGGTAAGTATATAGATATTATAGGTAAGTAGACCATTACCGACAACCAGCAAAAAGGGAAGCCGGAAGATAAAGGGACAAAGGCGTATTATGTTCGTAAATGCAGCGCGGGCGCGGTACGGATCATGCGGAAAAGGGACGCGATTGAACGTTGCCTTGCCGAACTGCGAGAGAAAGTGTTCTACCTATCACGACGGACGATAAAAAGCAAACGTCGACAGGGCACCAACGGCATCGACAACAACCAAAAGAAAAGAGGGTTCAAAAGATTCAAAATAGGTATATGTAGGTAGGTATGCTATAGTTTATTTTCGGCAAGGAAAAAGAATGGACAAATGAGCAATGACAAGCCCTTCGCGATCCCGACCGGAAAGGGAAGCAGTTCGAAACCAGCAAAAAAAAACAGTGGGGGGAAGAGGTTCCTTTACGAGAGGGACTTTTTCAAGGTTAAGGAAACACACAAAAAAACTGAATGATCCCCAGATTTTCTCAATTCCCTGTCAGCCACTCATGTATACGGTCGCGCTGTTGCCCTGCCCGGGGTGTGCTTAGGCAGTACTGCAGAAAGCTCCCCTTGTGGATTGGCTGCCGGGGGTTATATTGTCAGGCGAATCAAACCCACGTGGCTGCCGTGATGGTAGGTAACGTAGGATAGGTCATTGTACCGCGCGCACTTGCATGCATGGGCAGTGGAGGAAGATGGGCCGTGGGCTGTGGCCACGTCTGCCTGGCGCAGAGCCTCATCGTGCATTGTTCGCGCTCCAGGCCAGCACCAGCATCACAGTTCACTCCCTTGTTATCCACAGCGAAGAAAAAAAAACTGTGGGAAAAAGGGAATTGCGGAAGGCAACGATTGAGTAACCACCCCACCTTTCTGTCATCACGAAGTGTATCGCATAAATCAGGTTGAGATACGCCTGGTAGCATCACTAGGCAACGTCGGTATATTCCAGGATGCTATTTTCCACTTGTAGGGGCACCCACTCGTTGCCTGTAGCACGAGAAGTCGCTCACGAGTTGCAACGCTAGCCCACCACTTTCTTCTCGGTAACAGGGGTAGCATTGCCGGAAACAGGTTTCTCTGCCGGTGACAAAACCGCAGGGCTGTTCACCGTTTCGCCGCCCGTGATTCCTGCCTCCTGCTCCTTATGTCCGGAATCCACTTTCAGAACCTTAGAAACCGTCGAGGACGAAGAGTCATGACTTTTCATCATCGGCAAGGACGGTATGTTTGCGATGCTAATGGCATCGAACCATTTCTGCGCATCGGCCGGTGAGTGGGCTTTGAAGGAAAGCTCAGAAGTCCCGGCGAGCATGCTGCCGATGCTCTTGCCCCTATCTTTGCCCTTGACGATGAACTTGTCTCCGCTGGGAACCCCGATGGTCGCATCGGGCAGGTAAATAGACAATTCCGGCTTCGGATCGTTCTGTATGTTGTCGTCGTCTTTGAATTCGTGGAGATACTTGGTCGGCGTTACGACGTAGTAACTAGACTGGGTGCCCCAGGCAAGTTTATTACGTGACTTGCGCTCGAGACTTCCTTCAATCAATGGCTTCGTCGAGATGTGGTCTTGGTTCGGGAATGTGACGGCATCCAAGCTTCTTGGGGGGTCATTTGGGTTAACCAGGCGATCTCCATCTCGAGCTTGAAATCCTTGCCATTCCATGTCACCGGGGATTCGCTGTGCTGTGCCAAGCATGTCCGCATATAGTGCCCGGGTCTTCTCGGCCTGGCCACCAACGACTTGATTGAAAGCCTCTAAGGCTTCCTGGATGACTTGAACGATATGGGCCTCAAAGGCCTGAAACCCCTCTTGAACGTGGATGAGATCATTGCTGTGGTTATTTTCGGCAATAATCTGCTTGTTCAAGCGATGGAGTGTTCCGCGCTTGAGGACGTAAGGGTCCTCAAGGGGCGTCAATTTTCCGCCGATGGAGTCGAAGGACGCGGCGTGCTGCCCTAGCAACTCAATGTGTTTCTGAGTGGCATTCCTAGATTTCTCGATCTCCTTGGCGCTCTTTTCGACTCCATGGGAGACTTCCTTGTGCTTGGCCTTGATCTCCTTGTGTAGGCGCTCAAGGATTGGGAGAACCGTGCCTTTGAGGGTCTTCTCGGTCTCGGTGTTCGTATTCACCAGGGCCTTTGAAGTATCAGTCTCTCTTATCAGGGAATGACGTTATGCCTTCGAGACCTGACCTGTGTATTGACTCGCATGTTCTCAAAGAACCCGGCCACACCACCAACACCCTGGTCGAAATGATGTCCCTCTCTCAAAGGATGAGAGATCGTCTTAAGCACCTTCTCATACTCTTTGGCGTGAACTTTATGAACCTTCTCCAAGGCGCCAACGTAGTCCTCTAAGTATCCAACGGCATGTTTCCATGCCTGCAACCGCTCGGTGAGTAGCCCGGCGGTCTAGCGTCAGGCCGAAGCCGTTAGTGTGGCCGGAGGTGGACGGGGACGGCGAGTACGGCACTCACAGTAGTAGGGTCAATCTCGGGGACGGCCTCGTCGCTGAAGGTGGTCCCCTGCCTCAATGGCATGATCTTCGAGTCGCCACTCATAGTGGCGAGTACGGGGTTGAGTCTTAGTTTCGTATACCTAGAGCAGCGGGAGGGCTTTTATTTGCTTCTCGCCGAGACACTGAGAATGAAGCAGCACAGCAGGACCAAACCGTCAAATAGAGACTATCTGTTAGTGTAGGAGTCGGTGTAGCGGAGGGGTCGGGACCCGGGCGGCCTCGTTCATCAAGGTTGCGGTCTGGGAGGGCGGCGGGTGGAGCGCTGAAAACAGACTGGATCGGGAGCAAAATACTTAAGGCAGGTTACCTCCAATTGGAGCCGCGCGAAGCAGAGAGTGGACCAGAGAGAGAATACGTATTCGTATATACTTAGCAACAGCTTGCTAGCTACCTATACTATAGGACAGGACGGAACAAAGCTAAGTGAGGACGTTCGCGGCCAGGAGATAGCGGAACAAGGAGGGTTATTATCGGCGGCTCATCATAGACATTGTCTTGTGCGTTCTGGTGATGCTATCGTCCAAGGAGGGGCTGGATTGTGTGCGAGGGGACAATGATGTATTCTGTACACCGTGCCTGTACAGTACCCGCACTGCAGTTCGCACAGGCTGTAACTACATATAGAATCTAGATCACGGACGTACTACCTTAGATACCAAGATAGACTGTGTATGACATCAATCAAAATGACGTCGGTGCTCTTAAGACGCTCAATCCTTCCCGCCATGGACTCTCTCAATGCTTTCCAAGAGGTATCTCCCCCGTAGTAACCACAAACTCATACCTGCCGTGGGCGTGCCTGTCAGCCATGTCATTCCAACTGAGCTAATTAGCTACAGTTCGTTGCTGTATAGGTAAATACTAATTAGGTACCTGTCCACCACTCAAAGGCCCCCTATCTACCAAACAACGGCCCCTGATGTGCCTAGGCAGTCTATGGGCACCGGCGCAGTCCTCACAAAGCGTTGCCATTCGGAGATGTAAGTTACCAGACACGCCGCGCCCTCAAAGGCCAAAGCAGGAGTAGATGAGCTTATGATTAGCGCTATTAGTATGGTACCTATGACGTACAAGTAGTCAAGTACAAGTCCCCGGATAAAAAAAGCAATCAACGCCGTCGTGCTCCGCTGTCTATCAGGTCTATTCATGATACCAATAACTCCGTTCCGTTCCATTCCGTTCCGTTCCATTCCATTCCCAAACCCAGACCCAGACCCAGACCCAGACCCACGTGATGCCCAACATCGGATCATATCCCGAGCGCCGATTCAATCAAATCATTTTCCCCTGTTCCGAGTCGGCCGCGGCCAAGTGCAGTAAGGACCCATAGGCTCTGCTCACAACCCGCTTCTATTCGACCCGCTTCTATGTTGTAGCTGCCGCACTCGTCGCTCGCTATCATGACCGCTGACAGCGATATGATTAGGCAAGAAGCTAAATCCCTGCAAAGGACTGCGAGTCAAGCTTGATGTGCTTCTAGATCGTCCGGTCTCGCTTGCTAGCTCCTCTATCGGGATGACTTCTACGGGCGATCCGACCGGATCGCCAGGCACTTGAATCGGCGAGCTCGGCGCGCTTATTGCCGTATTGTAGTCCGGAACTACAAGGGGGCCGATATAGCTGGGTACTCTGGGCGCGTGCGTCTTGGTCGCGGTCGCGTAGCTTGGCACTCTGCTGAGCACTTCCACGCTGGGAAACTCGACATGAACTGGGGATATTTGGTAACCCGAGCGTCCGGGATGACCCTCTTCACTAGCTCGCCGGGAGATATCCGTGGAGTGGGATTGCGATGAGTCTGTGGTGGTGGCGTGTTCGTCATCGCGACTATGTTGAAATGCTCTCAGGCCTGACTCGGCTTCCTGTGGCGAGTGAATTCTATTTCGGAGAGACTCATCAAGTGACATGGTCTGTAGCAGTCTGGAGGACAGGGCCGCAGGAGTTACAGCCGCACTGTTGGCAAGAGCTGCCAGGTTTTCTGACGAGCCCGCCCGAGACTGGCCGTATAATGGACTGCTGAGTCTGCTTTGCATTCCAGGCGTTATGATACCACTGATATCAACTTCGTCGTAAAGCTGATCGAGTACATGCTGGCCGTATTCGGGAGGTGCCATGGCGGCACTACTGTCCAAATTCTCATCAACCGACGCCGTCGGCTGTGTAAGATTTCCATTATCATCTACCACCATGCTTGGTGAGATATAAATGGCCAAAGGTAACGTGGCGCGAAGCTGGAATTCTGGTCAGCAGGCACTTCGCACATACAAGGCATTATCAAATAGGTCCATACCTCGGAAATATGGCCGTCCGGATTTTTCAGGGCAACATTCACTTTGAATTTGTGCCTGATTTTGATACCCTCGACGGTGCAATCCTGCACACACCTCAGAAGCTTCTTCGGCAATGACAGATCTTGATTAACCAGCCACCCTTCCTGTTCGGTTTCCTCGAGCACGTCGTGCCAATGCTTTTCCCGTGTGACTTCGGTATTCCACGTCACTACCTCGCGGTCTGACTTATGTGATCGCGATGGGATCCCCTGACCGGATATCGCAAATTCCCGCACCTCGATCAGTTTGATTGTAATGGTTCCTATCTCCAAACCTTTCAATAGCGGGCTGAAGCGCATTGATAGGGGCACGTTGCTGCCAAATGCGACGGCTTTCCGAGGAATGGCAAGCGTATATTCGATCTTGTTTGGCCATATATTCTCAACGGTCATCGGCTGGTTCAGCTCCAACGCTGCCGGATCCAGGGTTCGAATGATTCGTAGGGGCTTATACGCGTGAAGATTCTTGGCTAGCTTGCCGCGAGAGACGGTCGCTTTGAGAACATAAGTAATGCCTGTTTGGTAGAGGCCTTCAACGCTCTCGGACGTGGTGCCTGGAAGCATAAGCTCGAACGGCCACTCATAGTTCCCTGCGGCCAAGGTGTGGTGATTATTCGTATTTCCGGAAAAGAGGTTCCAAGTATGGTTCAAAATACGCGTGGTCCGGTCAACTCTCTGATTCGTTGTGGAATATCTGCCATCATACCACACTATTCGACAATGACCAGCGAGGCGCAAATGTACATCTTCAACCTTTATAGGCTCTTTAATGCACAAGACAACAACTCCCTTTAAGAGCTGATCGGATGCTTCGTTCTCGTTGCCACGAAAGACGACGAACTCGTTCTCAAGTCTGCGCACGGATCAGCCAACGCTGTATCTGCCGGGGGTTATTTGTCGAGGGGGTATTGGACTCACCGTATCTCGAATAGGGAGCAATGGCGATTAGCGACAAAGTCGAAGGGATTCAGCGACGGCATTCTCGTCGATGTATCAGTTAGGTAGGTAATATATGACGCGCTGAATGGTACGGATAATGCCCAGTGGAATGCTGCTACACGTATGGTGCTACGTAATGTTTATGAGAGCCGAGTAACGGATTTCCTGGCCAGATTATTACGGGGGTTGATGTTTGTAGTGGATATAAAGCTCGAACACGTGGTCCTGCGGGTTGGTGATGGCAAAAGCGGCGCAGGGTAGCTTCTTTGCCTTTTGCGCAACAGCCTCGGGCGTAGACTTCGAGGAAGCGCTGGCAATCCTGAAAAGATAGCCTGAGGTATGCTCTCTTAATTATGCACGAAAACGGAGGGGAAAAACGGCAGGCGAGCACTCGGAGTCCGAGTGCTCTTAAGGTTTTTTCTCAAAAGGGAGAGCTACCGGTATAGCAAGTTATACGGCCGGTGCATTGTCTCATCAGACATCACAAGGCAGGCAGGCAGGGCTGGGCAAAGTTCAATGCCAAGTGAGATGGCACACCTTTTGTTGGTAGATACGACGACGGAAGGCCGTGTTATCGTTAGGCGAAGCTGCCGGAAGCGGGAAGGGGAGGCTCGGATATACCCACCACATATCTAGATAGCTAGGCAGGCCTGATAGCTATGCCCGGTATATATATAGATATACGTACCAGGTAGATAGGCATATATACTTTGTAACGGCTGTGACAGGCATGTCATTTTTACTCCGTCCATCTCGGCCTCTAACGAGCGAAGAAACATGCTCTACGGTGAACTGGAATTTTGCAGGGAAGGTGGACAAAAGTGGTATTCCGCACGGGCGTGAAGTACTGGACCAGTGGAAAAGGCCCAAAAGGGCCAAGAAAAGCCCGATATGATCCGGACGGTTCCGTGGAGCGACGGTAGTACGTACAGGGCGACGTTTAGCTCGCTTAGGCTAGGAAGGGGTAGCATGTACCTTTGGAGCGTTGGTGGCTCGGTGACTAGTGAGACACTCAGCAAACGTTGCAGCAGGCAAGTTGAGTCATGCTGGATTCTGGAAGGCCCGCGGCGCATCGCTGACTGGCAGGTTACGGGCATGCGATCGAATCAACGGCCTGCAAAATGGATGTGCCAATGACAATTCAGCACCGTAATAATACGGTGGTGTGCTATAGCCATAACCATAATCGTGTTATGTACCGGTAGTCCATTCCGTCCAGGGTCGGTGCTCGGAGGCTGGAGCGCCACTGGGCCATGATAAGGTCGCGCGGCCCGTGACGTGATGTGACGTGACGGACATGGCCGGAACCTTCAGTTTACTGCCCATGGAAGGAGCCCTCCGCAACCCATTAGGCCATTAGGCGACTGCCATGTACGGATACCTAATAAATACCTGCTGAAGTCCAGTCCGGACAGAGCAAGCCAGATCGACAAAGCCCAGCTATTAAGGGAAGTGCCGTAAACCGAAGCAGCGACGGGACTGACACAGCAGCAGCCTGGGAGGGAAGGGGACCTCGCACTCCGGCCTAATCGCGTTAAGGCTTAAGCCGAGCGCCTTCGATACCCCCCAATAGCCGCCCCCGATTACCTGGCAGATAGCAGATAGCAGCTGCGTTACCGGGCGCGATGGTGAACAGCTAGTCTAGACCTGCACCGACTTTCGAGCCCGCCGGCCAATAGGACCAAGCAATCGGTGGTGAGCCTCTAAGCCGCATCCCGCGCTAAAACAGAGCTTTTTCGCACTAAGGTCTAACAAGCCGTAGGCAGTCCGTAGGCAGTCCGTAGGGGACCTGGGAGCTGCCCTGAGCCCGCTGCCCGGAACCTTATACGGGACTTCACTGCCCAGCCAAGGGCCAAGGGCCAAGGCCCATGAAGGCCCCACTGGCATAGACGGTCCACATCACACAATTTATCCCCTACCGTCGCTACCTTACGTCCGCACACCTTTTACCTACACGACCTTATGGCATCCGAGCCTAGCTCCGTCCTGCCGGGGTCCCATCGAAAATTTTCCCATCATTATCCCGAAACCGCCCAGCTAGCCTCGTGTCATCAAAATGGTGGCCAAGATAACGCTTTTACCCGATCCAGCTGCTCGGCCCACCACACTGCTCGGCCACCTGGCCTACGCGAACACGTCAACACAAGGCCAAGCAAGAACCATACGACACGGCACACGCCGACCGAGTACACTAAACACCTCTTTTCTACGACCTACCTAGTACGACCGTGACACCGCAGAAATGAGACTTCTTCATGTACGAACGTCGGCGACAAAAGACTTGAGACCAGCTGCGGCCCCTTGGGTGTTGCAACACCGTGCGGCTTGGCGCTTTACTACAGAAGCCCGGCCGCCGCGGCGCCCCCGACACCGCTGTAGCTACAGCGGCCGTGATCCCTCACAGCCCCTACAGCTCCAGCGGTTCGGGCCACCCACAGCCACTAGGATTGCACGTGCGCGGCGTCTCGCCTGACACTGTGTCATGATCAAGCGGCAGCTCATGGAGGGTTTCCAATCTTTTGTCGCCGAAATCCTTTTCTCGGTTTTTTTTTCCGCACGCATTCCGAGAACGCGTTGCGGGACCGCATCGGCCTTGTCCTGCCCTGCCTCCCAAGCCCAGAAAGCGAAAGAGGCAAGAAAGAAAAAGGGCCGAAAAGTCCTGACAAGTTTTTTTTTTTTCTTTCTTTCTTTCTTTCTCAAATGCAGCCTCCTTAAATCACAAATGGCCACCTACCTATATTAAGGAACGACGCATTGCGCTACATATTGGTAATAGGCAGGTTGCGAAGTCATCGCTCGATAAGCGATGCGCTTGTTTTGTCTTTCAAAATTTGCTCTTTTCTCTTACAAATAGGTAGGATATATACGGGAAGTGGAGATTTCTTCCGACTCCGTCGTGTGGGTTTCGCCACAGGATCACATCACATTCGACAACCATACCACACTACAGCGACTTACCTACACCACAAAACACCAACACGACACGACGTATACTTATCGACTGCGACGGTATTTAATTAGCACCTACACTAGCGGCGTTGCATCGGGCATCGTCGCAAGAAAAAAAAAAAAGGGCTCGTAAGTGCCCGTACGGCTAATGACTATTAGCTGTAGATACGGGAGTTGTTGATAGGACGGGCCTTGCGTCGCATCGCCTAGGGAGATAGCGTACCGAGCTAACTAGCACTACGCCCGTCGTATTGAGGAATCAAAGAGGCAAAAAAGACAAATGAGAGGGGAGCCGCCGGCCATGCTGTCGCCCATCACACGGCAAATCGCACTCAACACGAGCGCCGCGCGGCGGATTGCGCTCAAAGAAGTTGGCATGGCTAATGTGATAGGCAGCGCGATATCATCCCCGGACAGCTCTGGATCTGTCTAAAGCGATGCATCATGCGACGGGGGCACTGTGTCGCCTCGTTTACGAGAAGGTAAGGTAGAGCATTGCGGGAGATAAAGATCCTGAGGCGCGGACGCTTCCGCGTCCGCTTAGGCATTTCAAGTGCCGAACGAGCTAGGTAGATAGGTACCTACTTGAATCAAATTTTTTTTTTTAGGATTTTTCTCTAAAACTTTTTTTTTTCCTTGCACCGAGGCGGCAGAGACATCTCGCAATCTCGGCCTTACTTCTGGCCTGGCATTAGGGAGGTCGGGCTGCTGAAACGTTTATATAATAGATGGACAGCCAGGTCGGGAAGGACGGCGTAGAGAACTGATCATATCACTCATCACGCTCTTTCTTGGCTTGTGCCATTGCAGCGCATTCCATTTATTTGCTACCTTCGCGATCAACCCATTCCCCGCGGTCGCGCTGCCTGAATCCGGTAATCAGCGCGCGACTTTGACAGATTGTCCTCACCCCAGACGGGATTCCTTGAGAGTGGTTCTCTGTGGCTGAGTAGCTGTAGGACCCTGCATACTTCCTGGAGTTGCTAGTTCCGCTTCAGTATTTCGATAGTCAAAAGGCCCCTGTAAGGGTGACTGTAGATATACTATGCGTGGATTGCTGGGGTGACGTTACGGGATCTTCGATTCCAGCAGCAGCAATAGCCATATGATACCTTACTCATTGATCATATCATACATTTAACCGTTCCAGCTAGGTGAGCGAATCGGACGGGCGACTCCACGTTCGAATATGACCTACAATCATCGATATTAGAATGACCCCCGCCTAGGTCGCAGACCATAACTTACCTGTCTTGCAACTGGTCATAATGGAATCTTCGGTAAATGTGATCCAGCTCAGTGGATCTTTATCGGCAATCTTCGTTAGTACCGGAGGTAGTATTGCTACGTTGGACCGTGGTTCGACGGGATGATTGATACTGGGTTTATCCTCATCACCGTCTACGGCTGACATCGACTCCGAAGTTATCCTACCCGGCGACGCGCCGTAGATTTCGGCGCGATTCACAGTCGTTATCCGGGATGAGACTGACCCCCGTTGTCTGTGTGAAGACTGAGGTAATGGTTAAAAGTCAAGCGTCAGGCATACACGTTGTTTTGGTGTCCGGGAGACTTACGATTTTTGGCTTGTGCAACATTCCTACGTTGAAATCCCATAAACATAACCGGCAGTCTTCCCCAACGCTGCCAAACCTGTAGTTTTTTTCGTCGCACCTCCATGGATCAAAAGCGACCGACGTTACCCACGATTGGTGCCCTTGACACCGTGCTATAAGTGTCTTTTCTTGGGGGTACCAAATAGAAATCAAATCGTCTTGGCCCCCTGTAAGAACATATTTACCGTCTGGGGACCAGCAGACACATGTAAATCCACCATAGTATCCATTGTACAAATCAAGCAATCTACCGTCACCTGTGTCAGTTTCTTAAGAGCTACGGTCAAGGGATACCGAGTCGCTTACTCTTCCTTGAGATAGTCAACAATCCGCATTGTCCCGTCTTCCGAAACAACGGCGAGGTGACGACTATCTGGTGAGAATTGGAATGCGTTGATTCGCTGGTTTGATAGTTTCCAGACAGCAACTGGGTTGGTCTTCTGGTTTTTCGAATGGACGGACTTCAAGACGGAGAAGTTTTCCGAAGGCTTGACATTCGGAGGTGTATTCTCACCATTCGTTTCAATCTCCGCGTCTTCGGGGCTGAAAGTGGCATCTTCCTTTTCCTTGTCATATACTACTAATGAACCGTCCATATGCGCAGCCAAGAAGAGATTCTCGGCTCCAGGGATCCAGCGTATCTGTGATACTGGAGTTTTGTTGGTGACACCCTAAGAAGCACAGTTAACTTCAGCAGATGACTGCAAGTCCGCACTCCTTACGTTCTTGTTAAGCCTTGTATAGCGTTGGGACATAGCCTCCCACCAAATGATCTCCCCCGTTGAAAATCCCATAATGATATCTATATGGCTGGCGCTCTTTGTGACCAAGTTAACATCATGGCTGAGGCAGTGAGCTCTGGTGAAGAGTATCTTGGTTAGATACTCAGCTTTCGTGGGGGACGCCAGGTCTAGCCATTGGAAAGCGCGATTAATGTTGACGAACGCGAAGATGCCGTCGTTCACTCTATCGGCCATCTTTTTGGAGAATGACTCATTAATAATGACGCGTGATATAAAAGACGAATTGCTCTTGGTCATGTTGTTCTTTGGCTTCCGTCGCTTATTCGGATCCTTAAATTTCTCAGGAGCGAGAAGCGCATTGCCGTCGCCGAATGCTGGGGTAGATACCGTGGCAGAGCCCGGACCGCCTGCATCGCTCACTGATGTTCCCCTTCCCTCCCCATCGCTGCTCAGCTTGGCATCATTGGTGAAATGCCACTCATTTGGATGCTCTGCTATGCTACCGGGCAGAGCTGGTGTCGCGACGGTCTTATAGAGAGCGGGTGACCGCCGGGTGTCGAGGCTTAGGAGGGAGACTTTCGTACCGGCCGTGGCTGGCTGGGGAGTCGTGGCGAGCGGGTTCGGATTGATGACAGGGGCTTCAGAGGGATGCGGCGGAGGTGTTGCCAGCAGCAGATCTTCCTTGAGCACATACGTCCCTGTTGCGATGATGACGATTCAGCGGTGGGTAATGGAGGATGATGGTTGTAGCGACAGCGGAGACGGCGGGACGGAACAGGGGCGGGCTTTACATACCCTCTCCGGCAAGAAACTGATCCTCGGGCGCCACTAATATATTGTTGGTCTCAATCATTGGACTGGCATGGCCCGCAGCAACAGCAGCACTATATGCCGCCTGGGTGGGATATCTCGGCGGGGGTGGTAACACACTATGCACCGGGTGCCAATGAGGACGCAATGGTAAGCCGTTGTACTGAGAACCAAGAACATGTCACGAAGAACGACGAAAGCCAAACCAGGGCGGGCGGACGAAGTGAGGGGTGGTGGCTTACAACATGGCTGTATATCGTAATCGAAGGCCAAAAGAAGGGATTCACGCCAATTCCGCGTTGTGTATTTCAGCCTCTTTGTATCTCTCTTCTATGGCGGCACCATGAGTCTATGTCTGGGCTTCCGAGACAATATGAATTGAGCGCGTCAACGGGCGATGGGAGTATGTTGTTGTTGTGGACAAGTAGAGGTCAGATGAGCATCGCATCGCAGTAGTTAGCTCGTCAAGTCTACATCCAGCAGGTACTTCCGCGGTGTGCGGTAACTAACGCCGTTGCATTGGTGCCTGGCCCACTATAAATCTCGGCCATCTAGGGCTGTCTCCCGCCTACAGCCCTCTGTGCCTGTGGCTCGAGTAGGCGGGGTGGCCGAGCAGCGTGGGTGCGGCGTTAGATAAGGTACGTACCGATACCTGCGGTCATCAGCAAGGGGCTGAGGAAGAGCTGTCACCGAAGAATCGGGTCGTTAGGAAGGTCCGATGCGGTCATCTGCATGCATTAAAACATGGTGAGCAGGGATCCGTTGCCTTGTCGCTCATTGGCCTGTGGGCTCGTGGGATATTGCCAAGACGATAGTCGCAGTATACAGGAACGGGTCTTCACACGGCCTTGAAAGGCAGTACTATGTATCTGTAGTTGATTTAGTGGTTGATCAATGGCCCGAACTGTCTCTACTCCGGCGATAGACAACCAAGAAATACAGTTTCGAGGACAGTCAAGCACACGGTGTATATATAAAGTCTTGGCATTAACCGCAATCAACATCAGTGTATTGCTCGATGATTCAATCTATAGTACCTTACCTTCCATACTCGAGCACATTGAAAGAGGGTTATAGAAGAATGGCACTGCTGGATGGCTGAGGAACACAACACGTACACATGTTAAGTGGGGTGACTGGGTTGCTGGGCGAGGGGTGCTTGGGTGCGTCGACAATGCCATAACAAACATCTACATAATTTTGGCACGCTTGCTACCCTTCCTGGTTCGCAACACGCTCAATCTTGTCAAATACTATTTCTCACCACACTCTGTGGTGCGTGAAGCTCAGCTTGTTCGGTCATATATCTTTCCTCTTTACACCCACGAAAAACACTTCGTACAAAGCCTTACGATTACTTACAATGCCCCCTCCCGTCCTATCGTCAACCGCATCGAACATGGCGCCTTCATCGAAGAAGCGCAAATTTCAACCCAACGATGCGGAGGTCAGCAGGAAAACACTCCGCAGAACCAAGTTAGATGTGGACAAGTCTAGAAAGCACGAGTCTATGCGATCGAGGGAACCGTCCTCAACAAAGAAGGGCGCAAAGACCGACTCCTCTCCAGCACCCGTTATCAACAACGTGCCCAAGCAATTACTTCAAGTCATTGTCTTTGGTAGTGGTGAGTGTGGTGAGCTTGGCCTCGGGCCGAAGGAAAAGGAACGACCTCGACCTTTTGTCAATCCCTTCCTGGATGGAACTAAGAAAGACGCCTTTCATATCGTGCAGCTCGACTGCGGCGGCATGCACACCATTGCTCTGACAAACGACAACAAGATTATCACCTGGGGCGTGAATGACCGCGGCGCTCTCGGCAGGGATACCACATGGGATGGAGGACTCCGTGACGTAAATGCAGAGTCCGATGATGATGATGAGCAGCTCAATCCCCACGAGTCTACACCAACCCAGCTGCCGGCCAACAGCTTCCCCCCAGAAACCAAAGTCGTCCAAGTCGCCGCTGGAGATAGCTGCAGTTTTGCTCTGACAGATACCGGCCTTGTATACGGATGGGGAACGTTTTTGGTAAGCGCACCACATTTGATGCCCCCCTTATTTTCTCTCTTCTCGTCTCACTTTTCTAATTAAATTATGCCAGGACTCCGAAGGCAAAGCTCGATTCCTTTATACCGATGATAAACTTATCGACGTGGCATATAAACCATATCTCATTCCAGGTCTCGTAAACATAACCCAGTTGGCATGCGGAGCGAACCACGCTATGGCGCTTGATCAAGCCGGCAACGTGTGGGTCTGGGGTGTTGGCCAGAAGAACCAGCTTGGATATCATCTATTCGAGGGTCGACAATACAACCGCCGCCTTTTAAACAGCTTCAGGCCTCACCGCGTCAATTTGCGTCGCAACAAAGTCAAGTACATTGCATCCGGTCTTGAACACTCGTTTGCCGTTGACCAGAAGGACAATGTCTGGGCTTGGGGTCTCAATCGTTATGGGCAAGCTGGCTACGCGAAAGAGGCTGGGACTGACAACACCTGCCTACCATATCCAATGAAGATCTCTGAACTTAGTGGGAAAGGCGTTACGGTCTTGAGCGGCGGTGCCGACCATTCTGTTGCCGTCACTGCTGACGGCCTGTGTCTCGCCTGGGGTCGCATTGATGGCGGACACCTCGGCTTTGAGCTGACTGACGAACAGATTCAAGATCACTCGCTTGTCCGTCACGACGACCGAGGACTTCCGCGCATTTGCCTTCGCCCTGTCGCGGTCCCAAGCATTGGCACAGCTGCTTATGTCGGCTGTGGTACGGGTCACACTATCTTCATCAACACGGAAGGAAGGGCATACGGGGCAGGGTTCGGATCGATGGGTCAGCTTGGTATTGCTTCCGAAGACGATGCTATCGTTGCTGAGAAAATCACCGGCGCTGCGGTGAAAGGAAAGCGATTGGTATGGTGCGGAGCTGGCGGCCAATTCAGTATGGTCGCAATGCCAACCGAGACGGCGCCATGATTATCGGGCTCATTTCGCGTGCGAGGATTGTTGTAACTGGCGGATAGTACAGAGGCAG
The DNA here is from genome assembly GCA_022385655.1 of Xylaria intraflava. Lineage (NCBI taxonomy): Eukaryota > Fungi > Ascomycota > Sordariomycetes > Xylariales > Xylariaceae > Xylaria > Xylaria intraflava. The sequence goes on from MU279745.1 coordinate 38,900, forward strand.
AGGCGGGAATGACAGTGATATCAGTATCTGCCACAGAAAGTCTACCTATGTTCTACGGAACACCTTTCTGACCTAGCTTGTATGGCAACCTCCCTAAATCAACGGATCTTAAGTTACGGCAGATAATTTGCAAACCAAAAACAGCTGGCATCGCTTTTTACTTACAGATTAGTAGATAGAGTGAGGGCCAGTTAAGGAGTTTGGCACACCGTCATGGTTGTGATATGAACAAGTCCGTTTTGATAATCAGGTACTTATGAGTACCTACCTAAATAAACTACCATGGCATCCCAAGTTAGCACTGATATCCCGTGTAATGATCTGTGAATAGTATAGCAGGCAATAAGAGGTCACGGTGCGGACGTAGTTAGAGCCTGAGAGGTATGCGAACGAGTTGTGGGCATGATGATGGCGTAACATCGTGAATCTATCGTTCGGCCGAATACAAGACTCGGCCACCCAACCTATTCGAGCACATTGACAGGGGTCTACAGGCAAGTATCAACCCCGAGTGGCCGAGATTCATAACTGAACGACAAATAGCATAAGTAGGTTGACTATGGATCTGATTACATAACCAGAACCAATCCCTCTACCGTATGAGGGGTTTGCTCCAACGGAAGCTGGGCCACTCCATTCCATATTCCATCACCACTCGCCACTTCTTCATATTGTCCACTCCCTAGTTTGGGTCTTGTACCGACAACATTCCGCGATCGATTTCCCCCCTTTGGCATAGGTATCTCTGAGCCCTGGTGACAATGGCCTTACCATAAACCGCAACCGTAGCACCGACGTCGCTTTACCATTGCATCAACATGGCTACGGGTACGTTATCTCGCCCTCTCTGACCCTTCATATTTGTGTCCAAGCCCTGCTGATCCGCGAACTGTACCTACTAGTTCGCATTTGCGTTTGCGGCGACGAGGGCACTGGCAAGTCAAGCCTTATCGCATCGCTTGTGAAGGATGTATTCGTGAGCAACAAAATCCAGCCCGTTCTCCCTCAGATCACGATCCCCCCGAGCATCGGCACGCCCGAAAATGTTACCACTACTATTGTCGATACCTCCGCACGGCCCCAAGACCGGACCACATTGCGAAAGGAAATCCGCAAATCCAACGTGATCCTTCTGGTCTACTCTGATCATTACAGCTACGAGCGCGTTGCTCTCTTCTGGATGCCGTACTTTCGCTCGCTCGGCGTCAATGTCCCCGTCGTGCTATGCGCCAACAAGTCCGACCTGACCGAGAATCCGATCTCCCAAGTTGTCGACGAGGAAATGCTACCTGTCATGAGCGAGTTTCGGGAGATTGACTCCTGTATACGCGCAAGCGCTCGAGAACACTCAAATGTCAACGAGACCTTCTTCCTGTGCCAAAAAGCCGTCACACACCCTATCGCGCCGCTTTTCGATTACAAAGAGGCTTGCCTCAAACCTGCTTGTGTATCGGCTCTCAAAAGAGTGTTTTATCTCTGTGACAAGGACCAGGACGGGTATTTGAATGATCAGGAAATCCAAGACTTTCAGGCTAAATGCTTTGATAAGCCTTTGACAGCCGAGGATCTCGATAATATTAAACTCTCCATCTCGAAATCAGTCCCAAGCTCCGATACCGAGAAAGGTGTCAGTATGAAGGGCTTTCTACAGCTAAATAAGATGTATGCAGAAAAGGGGCGCCACGAGACGATATGGGTGATACTGCGTAAATACCAATATACCGATAGCTTGAGCTTGGCAGACAGCTTTATCCGGCCCAAATTTGATGTTCCGGAGTACGCCTCTGCCGAGCTAAGTCCCGCAGGATACCGCTTTTTTATGGATCTTTTCTTGCTGTTTGATAAGGATAATGATGGAGGACTGAACGATCGAGAGCTTGAGGCATTGTTTGCTCCCACCCCAGGGCTACCCCAGTCGTGGATTGAGGCTTCTTTTCCATCCTCCACCGTTCGTAATGAGGCCGGTTACATTACGCTACAAGGCTGGCTTGCCCAATGGAGCATGACCACCTTCCTAGAGCCTAAGACTACATTAGAATACCTCGCCTATCTAGGGTTTGAACCACCAAGTCCTCGAGGCTCACTCACCTCAGCATTGAAAGTCACACGGCCTCGAAAAAGGAGGAGGCGCCCTGGCAAGGTAGAGCGCAACGTGGTGTTGTGCTATATTATCGGTGCTGCTGGAGCAGGCAAATCGTCACTACTTGACTCTTTCCTCAATCGGCCATTCGACGGCCTATACCATCCAACTATCAAACCTCGCAAAGCGGTGAACAGTGTTGAACTTCCTGGTGGCAAGCAGTGCTACCTGATACTAGAGGAACTTGGCGAGTTAGAACCCGCTATATTAGATAACCCTTCCAAGTTGGATGCTTGCGATCTCATTTGTTATTCGTACGACTCGTCTGATCCGGATTCCTTTTCACACATCGTCGAACTCAGACGCTTATATCCGCATCTGGATGACCTTCCCTCAGTCTACACGGCCTTGAAAGCAGACAGGGACAAGACAACACAACGGTGCGAGCTGCAGCCCGATCAGTATACATCAAGTCTTATGATGGGAACTCCGGTCCACGTCAGTGTCAAATGGAATAGTATTGGAGAACTCTTCGTCGGTCTTGCCGAAGCAGCCACCAATCCGAGTACCGCATTTCCCAAGAGCGAAGAACCGCCGCCGGATCGGACAAGTCTCTATCTTGCGCTCGGTGCGACAACTTGTGCCGCTGTAGCTGCGTTCATGATTTGGAGACGATCCACCAATTCCGCTTGATATTTGTTCGACCGTCTCTGATTTCACTTTCACCTTCATCTGGTCCACGCCTCCTATCCTACATTGGAGGGCGTGGCTGGCCGCACGCGTTCATGAAACTTTCCAAGCGTTTAGGACAATATCTACTATTGTTGGTTTTGTTATGACTCATGGATCCTCACTCTATTTCGCCTGTTTGATATGATACCCTTGAGAACCGCTTGGTTGGCGTATATACCTATTCTTGTAGTAAAGAATGAAGTTAATATTATCACAGGCTTCAGAGCTCTGACCCCCTTTCCCCCTCAAAATGTGCAACTCAGGTCTATTCCCCTATTTCTCTACCAGATTTAGTATTCCTTTTGAGCGTGTGCTGCGGCCGTCCCGTGGTTAAGTCTATTGTGTCCGCCTGTAAGTATTTTACTCGTTGACTGACGGCGCCGCGACACATATTTGCAGTACTTTGATGCGCCCCTAGTATAACTAATCTGTCGATCCCCCCATGTAAGGAGATGGCTAATGTTAGGAAACATCAGGCATTATTAAGGACTACACGTATTAGATGAGCAGAATTATAAACCTCGATATATTCTATCCCTCTTATCTACCTAATACTGTAACGGCGGTTTCCATAAGCAAGGTCACTGCTACCTTGGGGTAAGATCTAACGGTGTCGAACCAAGGCAACCACTTGTGATTTGAGAGAGCACGCCTGTCTAAAGCATATTTAGGCGTCCCAACGTCCTATCTAGATTCAATCTTTGAACGATACACTGAGGCAAGTGCCAGCAAGTCCGCTTGGTATGGCCGTTTCACTATCTGGTCATCTTCTCACTTCTCAGCTCTCTGAATTCCTCCATAATTCTACCTATGCAGTCTTCAAGGATCCAAATTGATATCGCTATTCGCACCTAAAGTGGACGCTGGCCAAGGTAGACCCAACCGCCTTTGAGCTCGAGATACAAGAGAACGGTAGTTACCGTCAACCAATCGCTACTATGGCTCGATGCCAACTTTCATTAGATCGCACGTCCTTCACAAGCCTAGAAGATGATCATTTATTTAGTGCCCAATCAAGTAAATCCACTAGCATATCGACGAATTGCTCTACGTCACAGGAACAGGAGCAAATGCTCTTGGCAAAGGGCATCATTACCGTCCCACGACCTGCCGAACCTCCGGCATCATCTCACGATGCTTGGGCGGAAACGACACCGGCGTCTAGTCTCAACGAAAAGCACTCTAACCCCGGGATTGATTTACACGGCTGCTCCCACCAAATTGGCCCTGTCTGTCCAAGTGCTACTCTTGGTCGATTGGATAAACATAGCGCCCCAGGATCGTCGGCCCAGCTAGAGACGGATACACATAACGGAGGCACATCTGGCATAAGCTCAAATAACGCTGCGGACGAGCTAGTCTCTTCCCCTGCGACAGCCGATACTACTCGACAATGGAGCTCGATCACAGGCGATCAATGCTCCGCGACGGCATGTCGCTGCCAATGCCACCTTCCCATCATCGCCGGGGCACAACCAGACGGCTATATTAGCAAACAAACCATTGATGGTATCCTATGCCATGTACATGCCTATTTGTCAGGCAGGCGACCAAGTACATGTTCCGACAGAGTAGCTACGGCGGTAACTCACGATCAAGCTATCCCACCATCGATGACTCAACCGCTGCCAGATAATGCCCAACCTGAACGTCCAGCCGAATCTCCCAACCAGTATCTCATTTCTTCAGACGATATTACTGGAATTCTGGATATCGTGATTGCTGGTATACGCAACGGTAAAGACGACAGTACTCAGTCAGAATGTCGATCACTGCTTCTCCCCAGTGATACACAAGCGAAGCCAATCCTTCGTACTGAAAACATCGTCCCAAGCATGTCCGCAGTCGCCGACCCGGCTACTACTATTTGCTCGCCTCGACCTCACTTCAGCTCAACTAGCTTTATGGATGATCCGGGTAGTCCACGTTCAACAGCAAAAGCAACGTACAGTATGATACTACAACCCTTTATTTTATCCTAAGCCGCCCAAATCTTTATTTTTCCCGCACAAAAGAATGTAGAATGTTCCCAATATACAGAAATAACTGACTTTTGACGTTGACAAGTATCCCGCCGGAGCATTACGGAAATCAACTGGGGATCCTTTCCCGACTCTTTACAACGAGACGACGCCAATGTACGCGAGACTGAACTTCACATTCCAAGAGTAGATGCCTTAAGGCATCGTGAATTTCCATGGTTGTTACCACTATACGGCTCTCAAAGCCACCGTATCTCATGGCCACAGCCGCACCGAGTTGCACAAAGAATGAATCCTAACATCATCCCACATCATGGACCGCCTGATAATTTCGAGAACCAGTTTCGAAGGCCCAGTTCACAACGAGCGACATCTGAACCTTTTGACCAGTACCCGCCTATGGATCAATGTAAACACGTAAACTCCACGATCCCTATAACGTCATTTCCTAGGCTTACATCGAGGTCTTGTACGGATGACTGGCTGACACCGCTGGGCTTGTTTGATGACATACAAAACACGGAATTGCCCCAAGTCAGGAAAATAGCCGTAAACCTTTATAATGAGGGTGTCGACGCCCATAGCGGAGCTTACGTGTATAGTACGCTTCCAATTTTAGAAGAGGATCCTCAAGCAACCCCGCCGTTACCGACTCAATCTCATCAGCTCTTCCAACAGTGTAATCCACACATGCAATACGATCATGACCAGCGGGTCCCCGGAGCTGACCAGGGCATTAATCATTACGGGAATCACCTAGGCCACTCGATCGGAGTTGCGTCGCACCAAAGGACCGAAACGCGAGAATCACATGATGAAAGTCGAGGCCTTCGTGGGGATCTCCTTGACAACTTGCGTCGTCATAGTTTCATGACTCTTTCGGATCAGAAATCTGATTGTACTCGTAGGAATAGGTCCGCTCAGCCGTCACGGATGGGAATCCCAATGGGAAGAGATGGAATGAGAGGCCGTTCGAGTCAGGACTTGTTGCGGAACATACTAGATCGATCAGACTCGTCTCTGGTGCAGTCCTCACGCTCAAAATCGGATGCGTGGGCGTCATATGGTTCCGGGCGACGAGAGTCATCGGGACTGGCTCGGGCTCCTTGCTCCGAAGACACGACGCCGCACGTCTGTGCCGACGAGCAGGAGAGCCTTTTAGCTTTCCGGTAGATGGGTTTTGGATTGGGTATAGGATTAAGGAGGAATAATAATCATTGTCTATGAAACCCTATGTATAACCTGCGTTGCCTAGGTAATTATCAGAACTGTTCGGTCCCCTGGGCTGGCAATGTTTTTTCTAACTTTACCTTTGTTTGACTTTGGACATTGCGTTTTGTTGTGCATGCCTTGGTTAAGACTTGTTTGGGGTCTTTTTGTTTACTTCTTCTGCTTTCTTTCTCTGTTTACTTTGCTGTTGGTGGTGGGTTGTTTGGCTTTTACTTTGGTTTTCGGATGCTCTGAGGTGCGGGCTGCTACGTGGAATATTTAATGTATCATGTTGAATCGTCTTTCTGCTCCCTCCCCCCCCTTTTTCCCTTTTGTTTATCAGCCGGCACGCTTTTCCTCGTTATCTATCGCACGCACCACGTTTTACCTGTTCGGCATTATTTCAGCACGCACGAAAACTCACAAGACCGAACAACAAACAAGACTGAACAACGAAGAAGACCACACAACGAAGAAGCCACACAACGAAGAAGACCGAACAACGAAGAAGACCACACAAGAAGACCAAGCACCGAGTAAGACCGAAAATGCACCTGAGGCAGGAATTCGATCCGCCCGCCATCCGGGCCAACGCCGGCGGCACCGGACCCCAATTTCAACCCGTCGCGTCGGAGACGAAGGATAAACCGGGCGGTTCGAAGTTCTTGCGGCTGGACCCTGTTTGTCGGGGGCCTTCTATTGTGGGGGGTGTTACTTGCGCGAAAGAAGAGCCTTCTGGTTCTTCTGATGGGCGTCGGTGGCTTCGGCTGCTTCCTTGAATTATGCGCTGTTCGATGCGCGGATTGCCCCGGCTTGCAGTTGATGACGCTTTTTCGCCCTGGGGACGTCTTACTTCCACAATGCATATGAGATCTGGGAGCTTGGGCTGAACGATTTGGGGTGTCCCTTCTGTGCGGCATTACTCATGACGGATGGCCACTGGCTTTGTGACGCACGAGAGAGACAACAAATATATCGACGTCTTACGCCTGGGGTTCTGGTCACCTTTATGGGGCGGCGGAGGCATTTCGCTATTTCGGCCTTGTCGCTCTGGCGTGGTATCTGGAGCCCAGGGTGCCGGTCGGAAAGGGCAGAGACAAGTCTTTATATCCCTTCTCCCTCTCTCTCTACTTGTACTATTATGATTAATTCGATCCGTTTGTTACTTTCGCGATTAACTGGTTCCCCATGTCTACGTGCCCTGAATCTATGTAATGAATGTGCAATCCGACGGGGCGATTTCACGTCAACCATACTCGTTCCACACACGAATGCGAATAGGAGAAGACCTTCTGGGAGGCCCAGGTACTTCGTATCTACCATCAATAGTGCCGAATTTCGGGCTTATTATGATATAGTTATTTTTTAACTCATTATGTAGCAACATGCCAGTGACTTTCCTTCGCTCGAAGACCAAATCTCGTCGTGAGAGGTAGTGTAGGAACCGAGACAGGGGCGATGGTTCGAAATCTAGTGTGACCCTTGATATTATGAATATACGACCGAACTTTCGACATTATCCGCAGGCGCCTCCGTTTTCGTGAACTGATGAGTAGTTGGCGGGGGTATTTCCTCGTTAACGATTCGTCCTAGAGGCTGAAGTATCCATCATTTCCAAAAGCTGCCGCTGTGAACGTAGCCCGTCTTGCTCTTCTGATGCGTATCCCTCAGCCCGTTATACAGCGCCTTGACCCTTCTGACTTCATCGTCCCACTTCCTGCCCTCTCTATCCCCGTGTTTCTCCGTGACTTCCCGAACCAGATCCCCGAAACTGCGTGCTGTGAAGAATTTGTTCCGCCGATTATACAGCGGCCGCGCATCCCGGTCTTCCTCGACCTTCTTGGAACCGGTAGCAGTGGGAACCGCAGGGACCCTGAACACCTCTTGCAAGACCTCGATATCATACGGATTGGCGAATAGGTCGCGACTGTCCTCGTACGTGAACAGGTAGAAAACGTTGTCGAAGCCGCTCCATGCGATGCCGGAGAGACATAGACTACAGGGTTCGTGCGTGGCCAGGAACACGCAGTCTCGCGGATCCGGGCGTCGCGTCGACGGGGGTTTACTTGTGCCGGTGGCGTTTTGGGACGACGTCTGTGCGAAAAATTTCTGGATGCAGTTGACCTCGCCGTGTAGCAGAGGCGACGCGCCTTCGTTGTTCGTCGCCACGGTCAGCGGCGCTAGGTTTGACTTCGACAGGATCGCGGCCCCGGAGAGTTTACTGCCCGAAGAGGCTCCCGTCGCCGTGAGCGGAATGACATTCTTCTCGATCGTGATGAGTAATGCTTTAAGCAGGGCTGCTGCGTCTGCGTCGTAGGCTGGTGTCGGCATTTTGTTTTTCTCGTCCAGGTTTCTCCGCAAACAATCTCTCGAAGGCAGACGCAACAGTGACTCTCCCTCAGACTGCCCTTTCGCTTCGGCGTCAACTCGCCAAGCCCCGATATAGGACTGGGATGGTCGTAACAATATCTAGGGGCGCACTACCGGGCAATAACAAAACAAGTCGCGGCTGGTTGTTTGCCTCTTTCAACCAGGTGCATTTCGCCCGCGCATCTTGAATGGATGTATCCAAACATTGGTGCGTGGCGGATGTGAATGCCGAGCCGGCAGCCAAGACCAGATGAGTTCTTCCTGAAAAGCGAGTTTGCTGGATAGACGCTTTGATTGGCTCTCCAAGACCGTCTTTTTCGGCCAAAACTGGTGGACGGCATCATACCCATCGTCCAGACCCAAGTTTCCGAACAATTGGTACCATAACTAACGTGCATCTATTAGAACTGGCGCTGACGATCTCTGGATGGCGGTGTCGGGCAGACCGGAGCTCAGTCTCGTAGAATCGTAAATGTAAAGGATATAGGTATCAAGCGAGTGCGGCTTGTGAGAAACCGACTTTATGATAACTAGAGGTATGTAGTTGTTATCTTATCAGATTGATGAACGACGGCTTTGGTCTTCACTGACACCATGTGTCGGATCACAGTTGAGGCCGGAAAGCGATGACGTCCTTGCGGCTTGACCGTTGGACCCACAAGAAAAGCCACATTTTGCTACGTTGTCCCTTGGAAACGAAGCGACGCAAGCCACATTCATCAGGTGGCTGAGCCGGGAGCTCCTTTAGATTGACCCTTACGTCTTAGACAAGCTAATCCATCACCGAGGCATGATTGGGGACTCAGTTGTACGCAGCAAAAATCATCATGACCGCGACATAAAAACGGCGGCTGACGGGCGGACACACGGCCACAATGCGACATTTAATTTTTTTCTCACAATCATCTAAAATAGTCAATTGGAGTCCCGCGGAACTCTAAATCTTGGATTGATTCTCGCAACCAGACGTGTCGTGATTTCCACTCAAATGGGTTCCGTACGGGGGTGTCCATTATTGCTATATCGGGGCATCATCGGATTGAACCCGCTCCCGCCAATAGCAGTCGCCCGACCCTTGCTATCATCACAGCGCAGATGGAGTTCACATTCACCCTTTGGCGCGCCCCTGAATCCATCTAGAAAGAAGGTGACCCTGGGGACCCTCCGGTCCATGTACAAGAAAAATGAGCCCATCACCATGATGACTGCTCATGACTTCCCAAGTGCCCATGTCGCTGACGCTGCAGGGATGGATATGATTCTGGTGGGCGACAGCCTGGCCATGGTTGCCCTGGGATTGGAGGACACGAGCGAAATCACTGTTGACGATATGCTGCTGCATTGCAAATCAGTTGCGCGAGCCACCCGGGCTGCGTTCACTGTAAGCCCCCTCGGTCCTTCTGCTGGCACGCCCGTGAAATTGACACTTCCAAGATTGGTGACCTTCCCATGGGTTCTTATGAGATATCAGCCGAACAGGCATTATCTACTGCCATTCGGTTTGTGAAAGAAGGGCGCGTTCAAGGCATCAAGCTGGAAGGAGGCAAGGAAATGGCCCCTGCGATCGCAAAGATAACACAGGCAGGCATTCCTGTACTGGCCCATGTCGGCCTAACTCCACAGCGCCAAAATGCCTTGGGGGGATTCAAGGTGCAAGGCAAAACCTCGAAAGGCGCGATGGGAATCCTCGAGGATGCATTTGCAGTGCAGGAGGCCGGCTGTTTCGCTACCGTCCTTGAGGCTGTTCCCGCCGAGGTCGCCAGCATTATTACGCAGAAGCTCTCGGTCCCCACAATCGGCATCGGGGCGGGTAACGGGTGCTCTGGTCAGGTCCTGGTGCAGGTCGACATGTCGGGATACTTCCCCCCTGGTCGTAGCATTCCGAAATTTGTCAAGCAATATGGGAATGTGTGGGCGGAGAGTCTGCGAGCCATTGAATCCTACCGGGACGAGGTAAAGAGCCGTCAATACCCGGCTTCTGAGCACACGTATCCGATTCCAAAGGAAGAGCTCGACGCGTTTACAAGAGAAACCGGAAAGCTTTAGACCGCTCCTTTCGCAGTGATTTTTTCGGGGTTGCATGGACTCATTTTGCGTACTGATAGACGGTCGGCTATTGATGATGGGATTTGGCATCAGCGAGGGTTAGAAGCGATACCATGAGGCTCGTGATTGTTGAACATCCACTCTACACAACAACTCAGCCAAATGCAGGGGTAATTGAATAGACAACAATCAACTGATTACTTGAATCCTTGAAGCACTAGTGATCCGTATCAGTAACTCCGTCTTAGTATGGAAGATACAAAGGGTTATAAAAGAGCAGAAACCACCAGGGAAACACATCGTCACAACATACTCTATGCAAGTTCCCCACGATCTCATCCAGTGCTGGCGCGAACGCGCTGTTAACGTAGAGGAACAAGCCGTCGGTCGGACTAAGAGATAATATCCTACGCAGATACGTGACGACGGTCTCGAACTTTTGGGTAGCGCTAATCTTGCGAATTTCATTCTTCAACTGCGGTGCCGAGCCGACAGCTTTGAAGCGCACGAATACCTTCTCTTGGTCGAACTGGCCGGCGGAAGCCAAGGCTGAGCTTGCGTCGCGGGGCAGGGCTGTGAGGACAGTAGATGCCGTCATGGTAAGCGGCAGCTCTGGCGACGACGGCCGGTCCTGTATCGGGGAGGGCGGGGGCGATGGAGAAGGCGCATTGTGTTCCATGGTGGTGAACGAAAATAACTTAACTCTGATGAAACGATAAGACGAGAACTTGAAGAACGATCAAAAACCCGGATTCCCCCAAGTTTGGGTATTTCGATATTTATAGACAGCCTGAGCCTGAGAATACCTCAGGCACATTATTATGTACGGACTTATGTACGCACGAAGCAGGGGTTCACACGTTATGCACGCCAAGGTGAAAAGTCAAGCCACAAAACGGTTGTGGCTGGGCTAACTAGTTTCTTGGCCCGTGCACAGCGGTTTCGTCCCGTATTCTCTTGTTCCGGGTGCAGTCGTTCATCGGTTTTCGCAGACCTCTCTCCTGGATCTGTACGCAGATCGGAACTGTTAACGTATTCACCCCGAGTTTGTCGGCCACAACTCTTGGGCTACTGTGCTAAGGGATATCATTTCCTCTAGGAGGGTGCCACGGGATTGTGGCCCGGCCCGTATGCATACAGGGTTTCATTTCCACGATTCGTTAAGCCGTTAACTAATTCTTTCATCATCGAACCAAGTGCCCTCATGATTTCGAACCCCATCCCAATTGGCACAATTCTGAGACTAACTCTCCTTTCTCTACGTCAGCTTTGACTTATGTTTCTCATTGTGTGCTTTCATTTCAGCTTTTTTGCTCCTCATCCCACTTCCATAGCTCTATAACCCGGTGACTTATCCTCCCAGGGGAATGGGATGACATCTTTTCGCTCGGTACGTATTCTAACCCGCCGTCTGCCTTGATTGAAACGAAAATATGGCCGCCAACAATAACCCATTCGAGGCTGTTTCCGAGCAAAACCGTAAGATGAGACTGAGCTTTCTCGGCGTTTTCATTATACAGCCCAGCTGCTCCTCCATCTCTCTTCACCTCGGTCTTATATGCCGCTTTCCTTTTGATTATTTAGCTTCAGCATGATGAGGGGAGCTGATTAAATTCTAACGCGTACCTGATCCAAATATGACTGAATTTCAGCCTTCTCGCGACTTGCTTGGCGAAAGCCACATGTGCCTCTATGGTTCTTCTTGACCGTCGCTTCATTAATTCGTCCTCCTTATTCGGGAAGATTACCTACAAATCCGTTGTCAGCATACGCAAAGTGACGGACGATTTCTCCAACACGGCAACAAAACGGATGAAACTTACCATGGGATCCTCTTTGGTACCGGTGCCATAAGTCATGAGTGCTGAAATAACCGTTCTTGTCGCTTTATCGAGGGGTAGAGGTCCGCCATTGGGCAGCTCATCACCCTCGTTCCACTCTTGAAATCTGGCAGTTTCAACAGGCTTGGGATTTATAGCCTCCAGTGCATCTTCATTACGTGAACCACTCTGTTCGGGTTCCCGGGATGTGGGCACCTCCCCCTCGGCCCTTAGATTTTGTAAGAATTGTTCAAATGACATTTGGGAAAATTACATGGCTACGCATGGCCATCTTCCCTAACGACAATCCACGACTTTGGAAGCAAGAATGGGGCGGGCAGCTGTACATGAATAGCATCACTTACACATTCTGGTAACAAAGGCCCTTTCGCTGTTGTTTTGCTGATCACGCAACAAAGCAGACGCAGTATGCTCTCATTCTTCTCACACCCGCAACCGTCAAGGTTAAAATTTTCTTTGAAAAAAAGGATTTTCCATTCAGGGGCCCTCACCTATCGGTATGTGGCATCATTCATATGTATCTACGTCTTTAATCGTTACTCGGCCCCAGGCAAATGGATTCTGGATTGGGTAAGTAACAAATACCTAGTCTCGCGATCACACATGACTTGGGGTGAGCTAATATCTAGGCACCCCGAAGTATAGACATCTACAGCATTGCAGTTAGAAGCTGGATTAAGAATTGTAATATTACCTACTATACTGATATGTAAATTATTCTCGTCGCGTTAGCACCGATCTGACCTAAACTACCTCTCCGGTTGGACATAATACTGCCCCCAGCAGCCCTATCCCGCATCCAATATAAACACAGAAGCAATACCAGCAAGAATCCGGCCGCCCAGTTGTATCGCCGGTGTCCGATGGGCCATGCAGGACGCTGATTCTTGAACCACTTATGACGCAGGGCCTTTGATGCGGATATTCGCTCCTTAGAATTGTACTTGAGCATGCGGCGAACGAGATCAGCAAGCTCTTGGACTTCTTCATCGGGCAAAAAGTAGGTAACAGGTACCCTCACCCGCGCTTGTCCAGTCGGATCTGCAGGGTCTTTCACTTCGCTCCAGACCAATTGCTCCGACGCTAGCTTCATTGTTAGTCCGTCCGAAAAGATGGCGCTGCTGAAGTCTCGTTCCTCATCTTCATATATAGGCACGTCCACCGGTCCCGTGAGAGGCTTACGGCGGCCCGATCTATCGGGTTTGCCGTCCGCATCACGATCTAACTCCTTCCACCCGTCGTTCAACAGTAGCCTCTTCGCAGCGTATCGGTACCCAATCGGCAGCATGCCAACGAATCGCTCCATATTTCGTATGACGGGAAGTATGGCATTGTTGGCATAATCGTCCAACCTCAACTCGAGCAGCGTGATCCCCAGGGACCATATATCGCCAGCCAAGTCAGCCCTGTCCTTCCTGAACAGTACCTCTGGAGCAGCGTACCTTAGAGGGATCCCGAAGTTCAGTGGTGGGTCATCAGGCGTATAGGATTGGCCGAAATCTACAATCACCGCGTCGTCAGAAACAAATTCTCGGAACCGCTCCCATGGCACGGCTTCAATCACATACTTGGGGGCATGTTTGGTTCTCTTCCCGCTCTTGGGCAAAAGGTCGGCCCTTTTTGGCTCCCCGAGCAGCTTCGCCATGTCGTCTTTCGTGAGATCGTCGAGGCTTCCTGGCTTCAGTTTCATAAGCACGTTCTGAGGCCGGAAGTCGCCGTGGCAGAGCCCGTTTTTGTGCAGGAAGCTGAGGCCTTTGGTGATCTGATAACACATTTTTTTGACTCGCTCCGCATCCTGCATCAGCGCCTCGGCGCGCCAGATATTTGCCCGCGGCCCGAGGACCGGCATGACGGTGCACAAGTGCCGGCCGTTGGCCGATTCCTCCCAAAAGGACTCGCTGGCCATCATGATGTGGTTTGCGTCGAGTTGCATCTGGGTCACGTTCTTGTCCTTCATTAGCTTGAGGGCCTTGAGGTCGCCGCAATCCTCCGACGAGTCGCTGGCGGAGTTTATCTTGACGGCTTTCCATTTCTGGGTTGTCAGGTCCCAGCACAGCCATGCTATGCCGTTTCCTCCGTTGCCGAGTTTCTGGACGATCTGATACCTGTTGGCGAGCGTGTCTCCGATGGTCACGGGAGCGAATCCCCCCGGTCGGTACCCGCCCAGTTCTTCCACGTCGTCCATGATCGGTACGGCCTTGTACTCCCAGGTTTGCGATGCCTCATCTTGGACTTTGTTCGCCATTTCAGATGTTGAATTGTGAATTGTGTTGTCTAATGAGTCGCGACCGTAGTCGGATTTCAGAAGTGGGAATTGATCGGTATTGGCGCGTCGATGAGTTTCAATTGAGCAACGAGAAACACTGACTGCCTATTGGCCGGGGTCTGGATACAGTGCTGGTGGGCGTTCTCTCTGTCGGTCTGTCTCTCTGTCGCTTGTCCGTGTATTGCACGAACAAGGAGGCGCGTCGATTGTAGGAAATGGCCGTTTTAGTATCACTCGGGCGCAGTAGGCGCGAGAACAACATGCCAGGAATTGTTAACAAAACACCCGGTTAGTTCTCCTTTCTTGGGCCTTGTAAGGATGCAGTCGACTTTGTCCAGAAGCAGACTTCGGGGGAACAAAGACACAATTATACAAACAGGCCCGGTTGAAAAGGAGGTTGATTCCAATGGCCACAAACATATCCCTTTGAGATATTGAAACGGCGTAATTGGTTGATCAGGGCTCATTACTACAGGCGGAGGAAATGCAAATAGTAAAACGTCCTGGTGCGAATAGTATGACTCTTTCCCTATTCCCCAGACGTCTCTATGTGGACGTTGCAAACCCACTAATATACATTACCTATCTCATGGTAATAAACGCCGTAGAGCCAGAACTTGTGACATCTAAATCGTCCGGGAGGTCCTTTTGCAATACCGTAAGTAGAATTGTGAAGATCCCAAGCATCTTTATCATTACCTTGGCCCCATGCCAATGAGGTTGCGCTGACGCCGAATAGACTGCGCATGTTACAAATAAGTGCGTATAGTGCGGCTGGTGTGGATTTCGGTAGACAATACCGCCGTTTTAGTAGCCGTCAAACCAAACGGGTACGTCCGGCTGGAACTCGTTGCCAAAGTCCCAGTAGGGTTCTGCGCCGCCCTGATTCTCCATCGTCATCGCGAGATTGCCCCAGCCGTCTAGGCTCCCGAGCCCGGTTGCAGTATCGACACACGGTCCAAAGAGTGGCTGGCTATTTGTATTGGCTTTATCAGACACGAATTGCTGTCGTGGCTCGCTCTTTTTGCTCAGAACTTCCCGGGCTATTGCTGTAATCTCGTCCAGATTCTTACCTCCTTGTGGCCACACTTTTGCCAAGGCTTTGATGTAGCCAACCACCAAGCGAAGCTGGTACCTCGCAACGGTGAGCTGCCGCCCGGAAAAGAGCGCCTTTATTGCCGCGAGTAAGGTGTGCGTGCCCGCGGCCGTCATGCAAATCGTGAAGGGGCTTCGGCAAAAAGGCGGCACGGGTAACACAAGAAGCCGAAGCTGGGCCTCGATGGATTGAAGACATCGTTGAGTGTGCACGGCCTCTGAATCAGCCATAGACAGCCGCTGAGGGGGCTTGACTAAGCAACTTGATATGCCCTCGAGTGGGTGGAAAGGTAGTTTAGAAGAGGGACGATGCAATGCGATGAGATTCCTGCTGTAGCGTTAGCGATTGGCGTCAGGGCACCATAGCTCGGACCGACTCACGCGTGGATAGCCATATGGGCTTGGAACATGAGCTCGTCGACTACACTGCCCTCTTTCATAATTTCTTTCTTGGACTTTGGCAGGAGGAGGTACCAGCTGTCAATAATGGCATCTGTCTCGGCAATTACCTTAGGAGACAACCAATTTAAGGAATCAGGCGACCCAGCGGAGAGCGACAACGCGATGCTGCGCGTGGCGCCAATGAGATACGCAAATGACGAGAAGACCTGGTTCTCGGGGGCGAACTCCCTCAGATCAAAGTCATCCAGAGTCTTGGGTGCTGGTATGAACTAGCCGCCAACATCGTAAGCATTCGCAATCTACGTACGGGCCTTGTGACTCACCCCGGACTCGTATTCGTCTTCTTCACAAGGCAGCTCGGTATCAACATCCACCTCGCAAAGGGGGAATACCGGCGAGCGTTTGATGGCGGCGAAATACGCATCAATGCAATACAGCTGCCACCACGTTCTCCTGAGGCTTTCCTGTAAAACTGCATCGCCACATCCATACTCCGCGACGAACTGGCGGTGGTTCATACCCAGGCTCAGCGCAATTTCTATAGCGGTGTCAATCTCCCTCCGAGCTCGGACTCTGTCGGCGCTCCAGTACGATGCGATAGAGTAGAGCAGATGGCATTGCACCAGGAATGGGTCAGGTGGAAGATCCTTCACGGCTTGGAGTCGTTCTGTAACTTCGGCTTCTAGCTGTGGTGTGGAATGAGTTCTTGAGTCTGAGGAATTGTAGCGTGAACCGATCAAGCGCATGACGGCTATCAGCAGTGCAATGCTCTCCTGCTCCAGCCTCTCTTCATAGAATTGTTGGAATTTATGTCGCGGCAGGACGAAGGGGTGACACCTATGGAAATATTTGTAAAATAGATTAATAAGGCGGTCGTCCGTGATGCTCGAGAACAGTGTGTCGCTGCTGGAGGCGGGATCCGGGGACCCGGTCAACTCGTGACTGGCCGTTCCTGAGTCAGCAGACGGGGCATTACGTGCAAGTGCCAAGGTCGACAGGATCTCAGGCGAGACCTGGTCTCCCCGTCCCAATTCCCGTTGGGTCCCCGGTGCGGGAGTTGCGCTCGGCGGCGGGTCGGCGACAGCACCATCACGGGCCTGGCGGCGCTCGGCAAGCCTTGCACGGTTCAGCCCGCCTCTCCGGGACTTCACGTACTCACAGGTCCTCCCGTCGAGGGAGCACCGTGCGCAGATGGGCTGCTGGGCATCACATCGAACATGTCGACTGCGACAAGGGAGACAGGCTACGGAGACACGACTAGCCGAAGCTGCGGCGGACGGATTCTCGGAACTCATGATGTTATCGGCGCGCGCTCGACTTAGCGGGTATACGGATTGATCGACTTAACTAAGCTGCTGCTACAGCAAACAGGTTCAAATGAAAGCGGAGAAAATCAGGGGAGCCGGATATCCGGCTATTACATGGTGATAAGGAGCGGTTAGCCATTGGAGTCGGGGGAGACGGTATTTGTATAATCCATGCATGTAAGATCGAGCAGCATGGAAGATTTCCGCTATAGAAGCGCTCGTAGTCCGTAGTGATGCTTTTGGAAGACCCCGGCGCGCCAAGATAATGTGGCAAGCAGGGGAACAATACAACGACACGTTCTCCTGCCACAGCCCATCTGCCACCTACTAATGCCATCTATCTGCCACCGCCTGTACTATGCCACCGCTACGGACACGCTCTCCATGGGTGTATATAACAGAGAGTAGATAGACAACTTATACAAATGGAAACTCGCCTCTCTCATCTTACCATATTTAATTCCTTTCCACGTTTGCCTTTGCCTTAGAATCGATTATCATCGCACATGATGCAATCCGAGAATCTTTCAATACATATATCGGCCTTGACATGTCGCAGCATGCGTCGCCATCACAACCGCACAGACACGGTGAGCCGAGTCAAAGGAAGCAAAAAAAGGCAAAAACATACGAAGTAAACAAAAAGCCCAAGCAAGCTTCATCCCTACATGATATCCATTTTACAGGTAAACTAAAAAATACCAGAATGTAGTTGAGGACGCATTCTTGCTCGGGAAGATTTCGGTGGAATAGGGGGTTGCATAATCTTGCGGCCTCGACACTGCTTTGAGTTCGTCCCAACATCAAAACGTTTATCCCCAAAATTCCTGAAGTATAAAAAGGCTGCCTTTAAAAGCAAACCGGATCGCGACCGAGAACGTGCTCAATGTTTACTCGCTTGTTACTCATTCTCCCACACCTACCATCTTCAGTCGAGAATCGTGAGACTCGCTCAGCATTCAGGCCGATAGCCCAATCTTCAATCGAAGAGGACCAAGCAGAATAAGGAGAACAAGAAAACCGAGACCAAGAACAAGAACAAGAAAGCCTCATCTCCATCAACCGGCATTCTCAAGATAAACACCAACAACATGCCTCTTTCAAGATCCGGCCTAAGGCCCCGACCAAAACCACGCCAGCTCAAGAGTCGCGTCCGCCAAGCCCGGGCCAGCCTCGCCCGCTCTTCACCAAAGCCAACGCCTCAAGCAGCACCTCAAATCCCTCTCCTCACCTTAGCGCCACTCCCATCTTACAAGCCGATAAACGCCGCCAAGGTCATCATGGCCCGGCACCATCTCATCAGCGCCAAAGCCAGGCAGGACCCCAGGGATAAACTCTATCTCCCTCGCAAGCCGTTCACAGCCGGACCCTCGCCGCTGGCACTATATCGGAAGGACGCAGATGCCTGTAACGCAGGAACGACATACAAGACGGGGAATAACATGGGGATTCGACTCTTCTAGTTATGTGCAGGGAATCATCAAGCATTCATTAGCAAGCGTCGCAGAGGAATTATTTCTGGAATGGAATTGGTGGCAGGTCACTGTCCTTGGAGAGTACTCCGTGTACGGGATATGAATGAGCTCGTGGCTCGGCATTTGATAGTAATATGTTAATATTCGAATTCTGCTGTCTAACTGTGTGAGTCACTAAGACTGCTGGGCGTGATCTGGCGAATTTTTGTAGATATTTCTTCAGAGATAAGAGCGAGCGTGCTGTCACTTTGTTCTGTCTACTCCCGCACCTTTAATAGCCATGTGCTAACGATACGATATTTAGTATTGTTCCCCCCGTCTTCCGAAAGCACGCCAAGTCTACATGAAGAGCGACTGCAGGGGCGACAGCAACGTGGTAAGCAACTGCGAAGAGTCAGTAAACAAGACCACAGCCATGATGTGCAAATATTTGTACACACCCAAGTCTCCAGGTTCTTCACATCCGCCCTGAATTCATCGTACTTCTCATCCAGGATATCTGTTTTTTTTTTCCACAGGTCAGCTCTTTGATATCATCTCACAAGGAGAACACACATAGGACTCGAGAACATAACACGCACCCACTGTCCGATTGAGCACGTCCTGAATATCAGGGTCCGACTCAAGACCATCCAAGAACTGCTTCACCTTCTCCTCGTCGTCCTTGTAACTGATTTTCTTCCCGATCTGGCTGATCGAGAACCTGACCACTGATTCACGACGTCGTTAGTTTTCCAAAAAAAGTTATTACGCCAGGTCCAATCAAGCACCTGAGAAGAAGGGTATCATTCGCTCACCATCCTGTCTATACTCCTTTTCCGCCAATTTCCTGCCGCACAGCCGGATCTCCTTACGGAACCTGTCCGCATCCTCATTCCGATTCTCGTCCCTCGGCCCCGGCTTAGCGCCCTCCATAGCCTTTTCGGCCGTGGGGTATCCATCCGTGGTCATCAGGACCAGATACGGCCGCTTGATCGTGCCTTCGTTAAGCTCCTTGTAAACGATAGGGTCCAGCACGCGATTCCTCAGCTGCGTGCCGATCGGCGTCCAGCCGTCATTCGTGCCGTACTCATCGAGGATCTTGCTGATCTGGGCACTGTCGAGGTTATTGTACGTAGGCGTATCCCTGTTGATAAACCGGAGGTGGCAGCCGCGCTTGTTCGGGACGGCGCGGGTGGTGATGCTCGTTATGCGCTTCACGAGCGCGACCTGCGCCCTCCATCGCTCTCCTTTTCCCTTCTGGTCCTCTTCTACCCACATCGACCAGCTGTCGTCTACGTGTTTTCATTGTTTACTTTAGCCGCGTACGAACATCCCAGGATTATTAGGTTCTTGTCCTCAAACTTACCGCAGTAGAGAATCGGTTGGTACAGAGCTAATTTTGCAAGCCCGTCCACCTGGGCCGGTGAGTTCAGGAGATTGCTGGGGTCGTTTTTGAGTTTGAAGGCCTTTTCGGCCACTTGTTGGATATACGGGTCGCCGGCAGGGAAGAACCTTTCCAGGCCGCCCCTGGGGAAAAAAACAAGTTAGCGACGGTTCACCGGGCAACTCGTCGCTCGGGTCTACACATCTGTGCGATTCAGGTTCTCGGGGCAAGCGTTGCAGGGGCGTATGGTTTGTAGACCCAGGGATGGGGAGACAAAAGCAGGGTCCTTGGAGGGGACTTTACCTTTTAACCGCGTTTTCTAGGTTTTGCTTGAAGTCTGCCACCGTTTGGGGCTCCGCGACGTCCTGCGCGAAGTCTTGGTATCAGTCCGCAGAGAACAGCATTGTGTTTGAATTAGGAGGGTTGGGTCGCCTCACCTCGGGCAGCGGGGCGAATAAGGCAATGTCATAGTATGACCGGGTCGTGGCATCGAAGATGTCACCAAGCGGCCCCCAGATGTTGAAATGGGCAAGGACCTGCAACACCCACTCGTCGACATACGTGACGACGCCGCCTCTGCCTCTGCTCCCGGCGAGCTGGAGGGCCTTATCGACGTCTAGGCCTGCGGGCCGGAACTCGTTCGCGAGGTCCCTTGCGGTTTTGCCCTCGCTGTTGACTTTTGTTTTAGAGGCGCCTGCTTGGACAAGTAGTTTGATGGTGCTGGCATCCTTTCTCCTGACGGCTGCCATGAGCGGGGTTTCGTTCCTGATCGCCGAAGGCCCTGCTTCGTCGAAAGTTTTGGGGTATTTCTCGAGGAGTAGTTGGACCATTCGCGCCCTTGACCTCGATGCGTTTGCCGCAAGGTATGTTGGCACTAGCCCGTCCCGAGTCCTCACATCCGGATCGGCACCGTTGTCCAGGAGCAGCTTGACAACAGTAGCATTTCCGGCGCGTATGGCTGCGCCCAGCGGCGTGAGGCCCGATCGGGGTTCTAGTTCATTGATAATGCGTGGATTGGCTTGGACGTATTGCCTGAGCTTTTCCACGGTAAGTACCGGCGGCGTCGAAGGAATGGCTCCTGCGTCGTCCCAGATAGTCATGATAGGCTACGGTAATATCGCGTCGAAGAAAATTTAAGTAAAATCTAGTCTTGAGGCTCGTGATGCCGTATACAACAGATCAGTCCTGGGGGAGCACGACCTCTTTTATATACAGTAACTTTATGATGAGCTCATTTATAACTGGAAGACCATAGACTCGCGCCGGCCCAGGGGCCAGCTAGGACCCCTTTAAACGACGGCCGACGCCATCAGTCGATCTAAATGGACCTAGAACTCCACCATACATACCGTGCAAGAGTAGGGCAAGCCCAAAGATGGGGTGATGATAAGCAGGCACGCGGAGTGGACGAAGCTGAAAGATATCTAGCAGCCTACATATGTAGGTCTCACCCGTCTCGGAGCGCGCGACCAGGCTTGTTGCTCGTGACATCCACCATATCAGGGGTGGTTGTTATAAGGCATATGAAAACCACCCCAGTCACAGTCCAACTTATGATCCATATTCTACAGAACACAATACGGATATCTGTTCTTTCCGCGTGTGCAGGTCGGGATATCCGACGCGAAAGCCAAAGCTTCAAAACAGCGCAGGCAATCCGCCGCCACACCTCGGTTTCAAAAAGGGGGGTTAATAGACATAATATACAGTTTCTTTTTCCAAGCCGGACCAGCACACGCCCAAGATACATAACTAAAGCCCCGAGACGTCCCCCACGGGATAACCAGCAAGACAATGCCAACAGACCGCCCTAAACAAGTCTCGTTTGCTCGTGTCACTGATCTGCTCGTGACAATAGCATAGTTATAATGCAGGTCTTTCTCACCGACGAGGCTAGACCCGGGCCAAAAGTAACACGACACTAGCGAAATCCCCATCACGGTTCAGTCCCGCCAGTAGCTTAACCATATGTTGCCAAGCGAGGAGGTCCGCAAGGGGTTCCGGGTTTCGTTGCGAGCTGAACAGCTGAGCAATATTACATACCACTCTCCACTAATTGATGTTACTCCGCAGGATAGCATTCTATAGAGTAGAGGCATGGGGTCAGGGATGTTAGTGGTGGACTGGTTTACTTCCCACCTCGGCCAGCCTATCAGTTGAAATACATGTATATATTGTGGTTCGCGATGTTGACTGCAGGGTGGGATATGTTGGTCTGCCCGACGACATCCCGGCTCTTTGGGGGCGAAACCAAATACCCACAACGTACACTGCATGATTCCAATGGTATTCGCAGACTCAATCGCATGGGCCCAACGAATATGCGTCAGTGGTCGGCGTGGATGGGAGTGAACCGCCAAGAGGGTCAAGGTCATATTGGCATCCATTGCATTTGACTCTCATCCCCTAATATACCGTTTATACACATGCGCAACGTCGTAACCCTGACACATATCTACATACGCTTGGTTATTCACAGGTTGATGTTGTCCGATTTTGAATACCCCAGTGAGGTCCTTTGCTACTATTCTACCCCACAGATCAGTAGCGCGACGCAAGAAAAGAAAACCTGCGCCTCCTGCCCACCCAGCTTCACTCACACCACCAAGCATCAAACCATGAGCCCGAAGTATGAATAACACCATGCCGCCTTCGCCGCAAATGCGTCAAAACAGAAACATGCTCACGGCCCCAGAAGCCGAAGAAAGAAAATGGGACCAGATACTCCATGCCATGCCATGCCACGCCAGAATCAGCAAGTTAGCTGTTTGTGAGGGGTCTGTCAAAGACCAGGCCGAGAGGTTGGGAGGTGGGGGCGGTGATGTATTAAGTCGGGTACTACTGTCAGCCCACGGAAATTCCGTCAAGAACCGTAAGGAAAAGGCAACGTCTGTTGTGATGGCAAGAGGTGATAGTCGATGGTGCATTCTCAAACAGGTATAGCTTGAGAGTGCGAGGGTATGACAGTGAGATCGTCGACCCGGCCGATTAGAACACACCAGGCTCCGGAGAGCGGTTCCATGACGCAGTCGGCTTCCAGGCTTGACTTTTTGGTATACGTTCCAGTTGTGCCAGTAGATCGTCCAGCTCTACCCAATTATCATCATTATCGGCGAATTTGCGATGTCTTTTCGATTCAATGTGCTAAGACTGAGTTAGCAATAGGGTGAGAAGGAACCTCCGTCTTTTTATCTCACCTCTTCAAAATCAGGGTACTTGTCGGCGCAATTCTCACAGTACCCTGGTTTGAGATCACGATCGCGCGGCTTCTTTCCAAGACCATCTCGCTTACTTAACCGAGGATCTTCAGTCACCTTGTCTTCCCTAGTGTTCTCATCAATGAGTTCGAGCTTGCGGCTGGAGGTCCGACCCAGTGTGGGAGGGTGTTTTATCGAGTTATCGTCACGAATGCTTGTTTCGGTGGTATGTCGGGAACTAATATCTTGTGATATTGCTGGGGAGTGCCGTTTGAGAACTTGACGCTGAAGACCATGAACCTCCTTGCTAAGACCGGTAATAACACCAGGAGTAACGGCGGTGGAGGATATCATTTGTGATCGGATTGCCGATGTCACGTTCGAGGGCTGTACACCAGACGCTACCGGCTCACCGCCGAGCTGACGGCCTGCTGCAGCATGACTGGTAAATGCTTTGTGGGAGAAGTCCATATTTTTGCCTCCGAAGCTTCGAGCAAGATTAGGAAACTCAACCGATGTCACGCTGGATTGACGATTACATCCAAATTCCATCTCACCCAGCGTCCGTTTTCCAGTTACTGGTCTAGGCGGGGCCATTCTAGAGGCCTGAAATGCAGACTTTGTTTCACCCACATTTTCTTGGTCATGAGCTTTGGCCAACGCCTTTTCTCGCGCTTCTTCGGCTGCCTTAGCTTCTTTGGCCTCCTTTGCTTCTCTTGCTTCCCTGATCTCCGAATCCTCGATAAAAGGGCAACGCCCTAGAGCAGCGGTCTGAAACTGAGGCCATTTACCTTTCGATCGGTCTGCCACCTTGGCATATTCCTTGACCATGATAGGCTTCTGCTTCTCTTCGATATCGTACACGTAAATGTACGGGCCCTTGAAGTACACAAGTTCCCGAGCAAGAACTGTGGGATCACAGTCGGACGGTCCGTTCGCGCGCTCCTTTTGCAGGAGCTGTAGCAAATTGCCGTCTTTGCCATCTCGAGATTCAATTTGTGCAGAAAGGGTGGGTTTCCGACGTCCGTATGCCATGTCAGCGCTACGGTAGGGATCTTGCTCAAGGAGCAACGCAGTCAACCGGAAGAGTTTGTCCACAGTCCATATCTTCTTTCCCATGTCCTTAGCCCGTATTAGGATATCCACGTGTTTCTTCGGCGCTCTCAAGGCCTGATTATTGGGCTGGGGTGGCACTCTCTGAGCACGGGCACGTAAGTCGGCGTCGAAGAGCCTCCGTTTAATATAGCTATCTGAGGATCGTGTGAGGAGGGAGGGATTGATGGTTTGAGCTTGTTCTTGCTCCGGTTGCGAGGCCTCCTTCAATACAACCGCGCCTTGGCCATCATCACGGCTGGCAGCGTCCCCAGTGGGAATGGTCCGATTCGTGACGACATGGGTTACATCGACGGAGAAAAAAGCTGTCTCGCGCTGTATGCATGAAGTTTGTGTTAGCAAGGGATTACGGGCACCGTGGTAGGTGATAGATTTCAAATCGACAACTTACACCTCCAAGTGCAGCTATCTGTCTTTTCAGCCGGTGTGCCACATCGTTGGGAACCTGATCGAAGTAGAAGAGCGACTTCGGAAACCTGACGCAGTGATGGTTTTTCCAAATCTGAATGTCCTCTATGTCCTTCTCGGTGTAGCTAAACTCCGCAGCCGCATGCTGCTGGTGATGCGAAGCTGATCGATCTCGAGCCAGCTTAACGTCGTATGAGGCGTTAGTTGGACGCCGTGACTGGACAGGGATCTGGCTCTTGGTGGCACGTGTCTGTTGCGATGGCGACTTTACTACGCGCTGGGTGCTGGCATCAATAACTAGCTTCTTTGCAGGCGGTGGTTGGCCGTAGGGCTCTTCCCGCTGGAGCTGGGCCAGGGTGCGCTTCTGCTTGAGAGCAGCGCTTCGAAGAGGCGAATTGGCGGCATTCTGGTTGGACGAGAGAGGCACTCTTTTACCGGACATGATTGGATAGTCGAAGGGGATTCGTGATAGGGATACCGCTACCGTATAATAGACTTCTGACCATGCTCGTCGGGGGTGTTCGCGGAGTAGATATTGAATGCTGCGTCGCCGAATCCGAAGAGGTCAGACGTCAGACGAGGATGAGGATGGGGATGGGGATGGGGATGAGGATGCGGCTGCGGATGCGGATCAGAGAATATATTAGGGTGTTGTTTCGCAGCACAACAATCGAGGGCAGAGCAAATTCTCAGATATACAAGTCAATGACTATAAAATCCACGCCTGGTTTGCAGTGCAAGACTTGAATAAGCAAAATAGGCCAAAGAACGGTCTGGGTTGTGGTGAGGTCGTTGGTGTTGTGTCTTATGGGAGGGGCTCCATACCTGGTAACGGGCACGCGCGAGGCCACAAAGAGCGTGACCGACGGCAGCACAACGCGGGCTAGAAAATCAGAGGGTCAGGACGACAGCGAGAAGACAGGTTTGGAGAGTCAATGGCTCTACAAAGCACAAGAGACACGCAAATATCGAAAGGCTGGAGGACATACCTATAATGTAGCTTCAATGGATGGAAGCAAGAGAGCAGGAAGAGGGCAAGGTGAGCGCGAGTAGGGAAAAGGCGTGCAACAGGATGGCTCGGACGAACACAGGCAAATAACGCAGCAGCCCTAGCGTGGCAGGTACGACCCAATGGACTGGGGCGCGCACGGAGCACTCGCACTGTACCTGCCTCACAACAAGAGAGCTCCACAACAACAATAATATTTGGAGCACGGGCCCGCGCGCACTACGGCAACAGCCCCAGCCCGCGACGGTGCATAGCAACGGCCTGTGCCGCGGCCAACTGCCAAGCTACCTGACGCCACAGCACTACCTCACAGCACTACCACAGCACCACCACAGCGCTGTGGATCGCCTAACACTGCGCTGCTACAGCGCCACTACAGCACCGTAGGTATACCCCAGGTACGCTCCAGCACGCTCCAGCACTCATTTGGGTAGGGTTACCAGGTAACGTCTTGGCACGCTGGAGGGTCCTGCCGACCCACGGTTCACCACCTGCAAGCCCGACTGGCGGCTGAAATCCGCCATCTCTTTGCGTACGCCTCAAAATCCACATTCTGGACCTCACTTCATTCCAATTCAATTCCTCCACAGAAAAACCACGAGAATCTTACGCAGTGTGCACGGTAGCAGTGTACACCTTTACCAGCCCGGTCTTCTTACTTATTCAAGATAGATTCTACCTATCTAGAGTGCGGAAGATTCAGTCACTTCTGTCGACTGATTGAGTCTCTCAACCCAATTGCTACGTAAACTTGGGAGTTTTTTTTTTTCAAGTTGTACCCTTTTACACACCACCTCACCATGGGAAGAAAGGATCCTTTCTTATAGCTTCCCATAATCAAAATCCTCGCTATGAGACCTACCAGGCTGTCTACAAGACAGCTCAAAACCTGTCTTCAACAGCAGGCCAGCCCATCATTATCGTATGCCCATTCAAGATCCATTTCAATTCCAGCCTCAGCCTCGCTTCCCCTCCAGAGACCAGCCCTCCGATCTCTGCGAACGTCGAATATATGTAGCCCCAGCTATCGAGCCTACTCAACCGCCATTCCCGCCTCACAACTACTCTTCGGCCAGGCCGTCTACGAAACCCATCCGCATCTCCTGAAGCCGGGCGAGTTGACCCCGGGCATAACAGCACAAGAATATCACGAACGGCGGTCTGCCCTATGCGCCTCCTTCCCCGCAAACTCGGCCGTCATTCTATGCTCTGCAGACCTCAAATACCGTAGCGGCGCCGTGTTCCATGCCTTTCGCCAGGAATCAAATTTCCTCTATCTGACCGGATTTAGCGAACCCGAATCTCTCGCCGTGCTGCGAAAGACGGGGGATGCGCCGGGCGATTACATCTTCTATCTCTTATGCCGGCCCAAGGACCCACGCACTGAGCAATGGAACGGGCCATGGAGCGGCGTGGATGCCGCACGGGACGTATGGAACGCCGATGAGGCCGGGGACATCAACCGCCCTGTCCCGTTACTAACCAAAGCGTTAGAGGGCGTGGAGAAGGTTTTCACGGACGCCGAGTCCACCAGGAAAGGTGTGGAAACGTCGTTTGGGAGCATGGTTAAGCTCGCCGCGCCGAATATATCATCATTCAACGCCTTGAGACCATTCGTCAACGCCCTACGCGCGGTGAAATCCCCGGCTGAGATTGCGAACATGCGGCACGCCGGGCAGGAATCGGGCCGCGCGATCACAGCTGCTATGCGGCGCTCATGGAAGTCCGAGAAGGACCTCGCGGCTTTTCTCGAGTACACCTTCCAGACGTCCGGACTAGACGGACACGCGTATATCCCCGTGGTGGCCGGCGGATCAAGGGGTCTACTGATTCACTACATACTAAACAATGCGCTTTTCAAACCCGGCGAATTCATCCTGCTAGACGCCGGTGGCGAATACGGGACATACATCACAGACATCACCCGCACATGGCCGGTGTCCGGAAAGTTCAGCGCGGCGCAGCGAGATCTTTACACCGCCGTCCTCAAAGCACAGCGTTCATCAGTATCTCTCTGTCGCAGCAGCGCAAACGTGACGCTCGACCAACTGCATACCATCACGGAGCGCGCTCTACACGAACAGCTCACACAGCTAGGCTTCGACCTCCGCGGGAACGCCATGAGCGCGCTATTCCCGCACCACGTAGGGCACTACATCGGGCTAGACGTCCACGACACCCCCGGCTACCCGCGCAACGTGGTATTAAAAGAAGGCCATTGCATCACGGTCGAGCCCGGCGTGTACGTGCCCGATGACGAGCGGTTCCCGCAGCACTTCCGCGGCCTAGGCGTGCGCATCGAGGACAGCATCGCCGTAGGCGACGACAACCCCCTGATCCTAACAACCGAGGCAGTGAAAGAAGTCGAGGATATCGAGGCCCTCAGAAGCTGAAAGCCCATCCCCGCTCCGTCAGACGTGAACGAAATCCCGCCCAGCAAGGGCAACCCGCCATCCCCCCCGCGGCGTCGAGTCCGCATGTAAGAGTACACCCCGCGCACCCCTATATATCTAGACCGTCGCGACAGGGCACAATCGTAGATCAGGAGACCCCCCCATGCCAGGACGGAAAGTCCGCTGGAAGGCCCCCGCACGCGATCCCTACGAGAGGACCGTTATTATCGTGTAACATATACAGAACAGATATGTAAATGATATAAAAAAACAAAAGCTCCCCACCACTAAACGTAGCTAGGCATCTATATAATATACCTGAGTATCTACCGCCATATTGTCGGGCAGCGTGACTCAAAGGCCTCAACACGCCCAAACTCATTGATTCAGACAAGCAAGTCCCCAGAAGAACGAAACAAGCAAAGCTCCGCAAGCCGACAGAGCGAATTAGAGCGGACTATATACGAGGGTATTCCATAATAAACATCAAAAAATGTGCAGAGATAAAATAACAAAAACAGACCTGTATGTATGTATGTATGTACTCTGAATCCCTATAAGGCAAGCCACCCATGCAGAAACACAAAAATCCACGGACCTCCGGAGTGCAATAGCTTAAACCCCCGCCAACGCTTCAAAAGGTATATCCCGTCAGAAAACCGCAATGAACAGAGCATACCTAACAACCCGCCAAAAAAACGGTTCTTAAATCGTTTTTTTAAAAACCTCCCTAGCAGAACCCTCACAATCCTCATTAGATACGTCATTATCCCGCCCGGATTGGATTGGATTGTATGGAGATGAGTGTAGTCCGCGATAACGACAAACAAATCCTCCCCCCTCCTGAAGTATTTTATTTTTTGTGCAAAAAGAAATTGTTGAAGATATATTTTTTTTCCCCCCGCTTCTTCGATGCCGTTATCATGGAAGGAAAAAAGAGGTAAAACGCCACTATAATGCAACCGGGCGCCTTCCTCCCGAAAAAAGCTTTTGGCGTCCCGGTGGGTTTGAAATGAAGAATTCATACCGCCCTACCCTTTGTAGGTATTTATCGTAGTGTATCGGTATCGGGGAAATGAATTTCAAGTTCGGCGGAAAAGGGGTTGAAAAGTGGGAGAAAGGGGGTGTGTATATTGCGCCTCGTCAATAACGCTGGGTGTATACGGGCCCTCCGTAGCCCTGGGGCCGCCAGGTTGATCCCGGGGCCGCGCTGACGAGTTGTTCGAACGCTTGCAGTCTTCGAGATAGCTCCTCGTTCTTGTGCGATGCTGAGCGGTTCCGTCGCTCTAGCTGGCGGATATATTCAGTTGCTTTGGTGAGAACTGTGCCCTGTTGTCCCCCTTATGAATAAGTAATGCTATGCGAAGGGGGGGGCTTGAGGTGGAGACTGACCTTGCTGACTTTCGGCGCCGTCCTTGACGAGCCGGCCGGAGCATTTGCGTCGTCGTCTTCTGGTATGGCGCGCAGAGACGGTATGGCGTCCCGGAGTTCGCTGATCTTGTCTTTCAAGTTTGTGCGGTATTTTCTCTCGATGTCGTTGTGTGCGGTTCGTTCGCCATTCTTTGGCTTCTCCCTCGTCCTCTCACCCATATTTGATGAGTTTGCGGGAGCCGGCGGTCTTGTTGCCGTAGCTGAGCCCTTCCGTTCCGGGCTGTTCCTTGTGGGATTCGCCCGACTATGCGGCATCTCGAAGCGGAATTCTGCCACGGACGGCGGTCGGGTAGGTTGCTGTGTTTGTGTGTGGCCTGTGCCCAGGGCAATTGCTAGGAGACGTTGCCTCTCAGCGTCGCTGAGGGGCATATTTGTGTTCGTGTAGTTCATGTGGTATCCGGGACGAGGCGGTTCCCAGCTCAGTGGAGTAGAGTATAGCCTCTCTTCTTCAGGTGGCGGCACTGGTGTCCTCATAGTCGCTTTTCCTAACTCAGGCGCCAGATTTATAGGAAATAGGTCATCGTCATCATCTGAGAGCGCTTCCTCTAAAGCACTATCCTCGATGAGGTCGCAAGTCATTGGCCGTAGGACCGCGTTCTGAGCATCGCCGGGCGTCCCGGCCCTGCTGGTCTTTGAGAAGCGACGGCTTGGGCTCAGCGACCTGACCCGTGCATCAGCGAAGGACTCAGCGAGATTCAGTGGAAATCCATCATCTGCCCTATTCCTTCCGCTACACGTCGTTGTAAGGCAAAAGGAACCTACGTGCTTTGTGTCCTGTGGGCTACTCTCAAACAGTCGTCCGAAGCCTTCTTCGTCACTGTCGAAGCGAAGCCAGTAGTCTGAGCAGTCGAGCGCGGATGGGTCCTGGATTCCTCTGGATGTTCTGGACTCCTCTGAGCACCGCCGCTTCTTTGGCGCAGATTTCCTGGTGATATTGTGCTTGTGGGATAAGTTACCTGATTCGCTGGGCAGCTCGGCGGATGCATGAGAATCCGGCGATCTACCGGTCATGCTCTGTGTCTGCAGTGAGGCGGAGGCTGCGCGCGAATGCGCAAAACTAGACGTAGACGAGTCGTCTAGAGTATCCCAGATATTGGACGACACAGACTGCTTGGTGAAATCCGCAGAGTTGTCGAAGAGGGCCTTGATATCCTGCTTTGTATTAATAAAGAAACGAGTCAGGCCTCCCGGCGGTCATTTCAAGCCGGGGATGATGGTCAACCCACTTACGTTAGCACACGATGAGGAGCCGTCGGTGTCTTGCATAGCACGTGCATCCATGACGACTATCCTGGTAACTTGATGAGGCCGACGTCAGGCCCGGCCACCGAGATTCTCTAGTCGACCTGCTGCAAGATAAGACTCCGGCTGGGGTCGTGTAACGGGTGGAGGATGTGACAAGCAAGCAACCACCGGTAGGGTCCGTCTGCTGGTCTAGGTATTGCTCGGGGGTTGTTTTGGTTTGGATTGTTTGTTTTCTTTCCGCTGGAGAAACAATGGGCAGATGAGGCCGGTGAATAGGAGACGGGTAATTAAAGGTATGGGCCGTCGATGAAGGCCAAAGATATGCTGTGTGTTCTTGGATCGTACACTACTACAGCGAGAGGTGAGGCTTGGTAGATATACTATTTGAGGCAAAGAGTGAATTACAGCTTAGGCATGGGATCTCCGATGTCGAGACGAAACCACTTGGCTGGACCGACGAGCCCGTCTCTTATTGTAGACACGGCAAGTTCAGACGCGAGGGAATGCGAATGACTCGATGGAGGACTAGGGTAGGTCCGTTCAGTGGCAGTCATCTCAAGGGAGCAATCGCCAGTACGTACTTCCCAGTACTTACTGGTAAGAAAACTTTGCATGCACGGCCGACACCATAGCACAATGGCCGAGACCGCCCGACGCTGGGGACAGCGAACACGAAAATGGCCTGACACTTGTGGCAGCAGCAGGAGCGCAAATGCTTGGCCGATGTATACGGTTAGTAGGGATATCTAGAGCGCGGGAAACCAGGGCCAGAAGGATCGTCGGCAAATTACGGATGAGTCGAAGCCCGCCGGCTCGATATAGAAACGGGCATGGAGTAGTAAGTAGCTAATCTACATAGTAAGGAGATCTCTATGGCGAAAGGCACAGGATTGGAAGCGGACGGGTCTCCCGCGTAGCACGGGGAGGGCCGTTTACAGCGCAGATAAGGCGTGAGTATATTTTGGTAGTTTGGTATATTGGAGCTTTGTACCTACATCGCATCCCCGAGTCTGGTGTGCAGACAGGGTAATGGCTGGGTCGATCGTCGAGAGGGCAACGGTCTCTGTTGTGCGCAAGCTCCAGGTAATTATTCCGTAGTTGCGGGAGTTAGACCTGTTCAAGTTGCTGACGGGCCTAATGGAGAAGCACACATAAATTGGCCATATGGCCATAATTTGTCTACCTATCGTAATATTGACAGGAAGGCCCGTGGAACTGCTGCAGGGTCCACCCGGCAAGCGTACTGGCCATGTACATAGCGTCCTCCGTTTGTACCCAATGTGCCGCGTAGGCGAATAAAATAGGGAGGTTTCCGGCTTGCAGCACTGGCTAATTCGATGAACCGCGCAGGAATGAGCTGTCCGGGGGGAGTAATGCCGTGTAGATGCACTGCCGTACGCACTCGGTCCGTTAGCAAGGCAGACACTTTGCGTTATTTATATATTTCTCTTTTTTTTCTCTTTTTTTTATTTATATACGCTACATTATGTATAACGGAGAGAGGAGATAGGGCATAGGGCAGTGGTTGTATGGCATCTACACCGGATACATGGGATGGGCCGGCGTGTCTTAGCTAATGCTGCATCAACTCAAGGTTGTTATGTTGTATGTAGACACGACAGCTGGACATGCTTCCCTCCCTCCCTCTTTTGCGGTCCTATCGAATACTCAACATGCACGAGCGACATACGCAAGGCAAAAGACGTTGTTCAGCAAGTGGGATTGTGAAAATCCGATCAGTGCACCATGCCATTTCTTCAACACCGATATCCAATGGCCAATTACGTCCGATGTGGCTGAAGATAAACATACCGGCAGGGATTGGCAAGACGCTACCAATATACTCCAGGATGTGGCAGACGAACAGGCTTTGCGCGCCAGAATGGGGAGCTCCCTGTAGGCCATTGGCGTATATTCACTCCTATAGCAGCCCGTATCAGAGATGGCCTATAGGATATATGAGAAGGGCACCATGAGAAGGGCACCATATTGACGACACCATGCCTGAAGAATACAGCAGTCATGACACAATTCAGATATGTACACATCGAGGTCTTGACGGTGAACCGGAGGTATTTCGTAGCCGGTGTGCACATAACCAACGCTAACTGTCTGCATTCTACGGAATACCAACTACATACCTACCTAGATACCTATTCCGTGAGACCTCCGCCGCTTTCAACTCGGGACGGTGTCCCGTTTAGCACGTCGGCTCTACCTACCAACGCAGAGCACAGATAACACTGCTACTGCTACATACCCCGTCCAACAACGGGTCTTGCATGATGGGCATGACGGGAATCCCATATGGCGGGTCGGGGAATTGGGAATTGTGGCCTGACATGATGGGAGGGAAAAAGTCGCATTCGACCTTAGCTGCACCGGTTCACGGGTTGGGTTGGGTTGGTTTGGTTGGATGGACGAATGGTCGATGGCCGGATAGCATGTAGGCAGTCGAAATCGGTCAAGATCCCACCATGGATTTCTGGTTGGCAATCGTGGTTGGCGCACACCCGGCCTGAAACTGTTACTACATGTTACAACCTCGACGGCCTGGAACGAAGCTGCTTAAGCATTCACAGATTGGGAATCCGCCAGAGCCAATCGCCCCGCAATCTCTGGCGAAGTGGGGAGATCAGGCCATATTGCAAGGCTTAATGGGGACATCGTATGAGGCGTGCGTTGGTGTCGGATGTCTCCTTGGCTTGCTGACCATCGTCAGCAGTTAGGCCTGCTGGGGCACGGTGCAGGCACGGTCACAGGCACCGGTACAGGCACCTGGACAGCACTGGACTTGGGCCTGCTGGCTACCACTGCCGGTACCTAACGAGGCTTCCCTCCGCCTCCCCCGCAAAGAACCGGCGTCAGATGGAGCCTATAACCAGTATGTACTTCGTAGTGTAACCCGGCGCGTACCACGGCTCGTACACTGAGGTACCGACGGCCACATGCAAAATATAGTGCACATGCCTGGCAGCACACGGTGTACCTACTCGGTTTAGTGTATATCACCTCCATACTGCCTATTCTGGATACAAGGTGCATCGCGTATTTTCAGCCTTGCAAGCAAATATTCGCACGCCCGGCGTCCTCCTTCCATATCTTCTTCCATCTCCATCTCCATCTCCGTCTCCGTCTCCATCGGAGGGCTACCATTCCCGTTTCCCGGCTTACTTTTGATACCTAAACTAATTATGGCGTGTTATACGCATTAGACACAATGGGGCCCGTCTACCGTCAGCTGAGCACATAGCCCTCAATATTGACGTCGTTATTCGGAATCACCGCCGGTTATCGACGATGGTTCATCACATCCGTCTGTATGTAACTATATCCGCTTGGAAGCCGGGACATTATTCATACAATTCCAACAAGGGAAGAACGGTCCGCGCCGGTGGGTCTGTCGGCTTTTACCTAGCTACCTTACTCTCCCGAGGCCGCCCGCGGAAACAACGGGAAGCAACGCACTTGGACTTGATAGTATCCGTCTCGTATCTACGGCCGTTACTCAACCCTATTGCTTGGCCCTATTGCTTGACCCTATTGCTTGGCAACCGTAACTCTCGAACGGGTCAGCCCAGGACGCCACCCCCTTGAAATCTACCTATAGATGGAATGGCCGAGCAGCGCGGTAGGCCGACCAATAGACACGTTAACCTTAAACCCTTAGGAGGCAAGACCCAGGCACGCTTTAAAGCCCTTATCGTACGATTTTCTCGATGCGCGTGAAAGCCGCCCCGTATTTCAATCGCTTCCTAACAGCGTCCCGTGAACTATTGCCAGGCAGGTGCCGGCGCTATGTTACCGTGATATTGCGCTAGGTGCTAGGAATGTAAGCACTCATGCAAGAATGAACCGACACTTGCTCTTCTGCTCTATACCCGATCCTTCCAAGCCTGTTTTTCCGCCGTCCAGCCTTATGAACGTTTCGAGTCCCCTATGTAACATCATGCCTCCGGTCTCCATAGCACGTAGCAATTCATACACGGTTACATGTGGTATGCTAATAATAATAACCAGCAGGGAAATTCTTCCGCCGGTATCGTTGATTTACACTAAGCAGTGTATGCACCAAGAGCAGTAATTACTGTACACGACCGTATTCCCGTAGTCCATTCGGTGCTATAGGTACCTTTAACAGGTACCTGTCGATTCGGGTAGGTAGCACGCACTCGGAAGCGGCCGTCATGCAACCGGAGCCAAGGCCGTTGTTTCCAATCGGAAATTCTACATTTACTAGAAGGTCCACCCATAGTGCACCCCCTTCGCTACGCTCAGGGGGCACCAGAAATCTGGAACAGGTCAGAATTCATGGAACAGGTCCACAGTACACGCTTTTACATACAATATACTATGGTGACCTAAGTACACTCTGAATACTACAACGGTTTTTCTACCACTATACACTGATATATTCAAAGAAACGCCTAAAAAAAGATACCAGTATAGATAGGCACATTACAAACCTATTGCCGACTTCATATATGCGATTTAGAAGATATTGTGGTGGTTATTCTGATAATTGCCGGTTTCATTACGTGGTATTATGCGTTCAAGGGCCGCGAAGCTTGAATTGTATGGGTTGGCAGGTGGTACATAACTTTACATACAATTTACTATAGAAACTTAAGTATACAACGTCACCCGCCCTATACACATCACGGCATTGGATTAAGCACATAGTCGCAAAAACCTCATTGACATACTGCTTATTCAATTAATAGTAATTCGGTTAGGGCACGTTGTAGGGAATTATTCGCCGTTGAAGTCATGCACTTTCCCATACAAAACGCTGATTTATATGGGAAGAAAAAAGTGGACCTGTTCCATGAATTCTGACCTGTTCCAGATTTCTGGTGCCCCCTGAGCGTAGCGAAGGGGGTGCACTATGGGTGGACCTTCTAGTAGGTCAATCGTAAGCCCATTAGGCCGCCTCCTATTGGCCGGACGCCAGTCGCCTTCTCGGTAGCTTGTAGTATGGGTGAGATTCGCCCGGCGATACGTCGTGTAAGGCAATGTATAAGTAATCAACTTCGCAATGTAGCAATGACTACGAATGTCTTCGGCCCCTGCCGTATGATTCCCGGCGGTTATATACGGAGTACGCGGGAGGTATCGTAGGTCCCCGGAGCTTTCAGGAATACGGTTTACAGTACACTAGGTAATTAACGCCATGCGACGCCTAGGTAATATACGAATGCGCGGTTTTGTTGACCATCATGTAGAAATACACGTATTATGTATGTAAAGCGTAGGTGTATAGTCCGAAGGCCACCGGGGCTTACCGGGGAGGCTCCCGAAAATGAGCAATCATCAACCGATCGGCGATTCAGCTTTGGACATCGACGATCCACCAACGAAAAGTCCTTCTCAAATGATGTGATATCTTGTTCAAAGCGGTCCTCATTACCCTACCTATTCCGCAATGGTTACATACTATAGCTTGAGTATTTATTCCGTGCTGCAATACGGATGCTGACGACGGCGTCCGGCCGGTACCATAGGTGTGCACCTTGCGCGGTGGCTGGCGGCAATGGTACATCAGCCCTACGTCAAACTTACACGCAAAGCCAACCTAGGTAGCTTGGTACCTGCCAGGTTGCTATGATCAATTGTGTATCGCATTCCGAAAGAACTTTCTGCTAACTGATTACTTACATACGTCCGTAATATTGTACACAACCAGCTATCAAGAGGACTTGGCTTCACCATTTATCGCAACATCCCTACTATGGACAATTTCAGCCGTCGTACGTAGACCTTACGAACTCAAGCTCGCAAAGCCATATATGTAGGTCGACCAGAGATATCTCCTATTCAGCGGCGCGTATCGGAAGATTCTTACCCAGTTATTCATCGCGGATATGCTACATATTTCGTCCTGAACTCACGCAGGCCTATGCTCTATCAGTGTTTCTTTTCTGCATGATCATAAGCTCTATAAGGGAAACTCCGCTGTTAACAGTCTTTAAGGTATGGCATACTCTACCTATACTTGCATTCAGACCTCGAGTAGGAAACAGAACGCCGTCTGCCAGTGCAACATCCCACACCTTAACCTTGGTACGGCAGCATTCTAGCCCTACCAGCACACCTAGCCCTACTATACGCATTGACTAGCTGCGATGTAAGGTGGCGTCGGGCCTCTAATTGCCTGCCACGCGACATCTACGCGCATAGCACCCGGGGTCGAAGGAGGGCATCCAGCCGCCGAAAAAAAGACGCAATCCAAACTTACGCGACCACTCCTGCTCTCCATGTAAAGGTATCCAAACGCAATTATATACATATGCATTCGTGGTTCGGGGGGCACACGTGGCCGCATACGCTCTTCCCAGCGACCTCTTCGTTGCTTTATACGGCTTTATCCCTACGCCACACGAGTAGCGGAGAAGCATCCTTCGGCTTGACATCCGGCGCCGGCAGTCTGTAATTGGCCGCCATCTACCAATGCGAATGCGTTTGCTCGCCATCGCCGATCCAGCCAGTCGCAGCCAATTGCGTTAGTACTAACCTAGAGGGATCGTACGTAGGTACTTCTGTGTTGGTGTTGATTCCGTGCCAACCTTTTGTTTATTGTACGGATGTCAACTTCATACTTGTCTACATTGGGTATTGCACTAGCAATGCCGGACCAAGTTACGGGGGCCCGGTTTCCGCCCGGTTAGTTTGTGAGTCGTTATTGGGTCGGGCGAGAAGCTCATCACATCGCTGGCAGGGACCCAAAAAGAACACCGCATGTCGCTTGCTGTTGGACCGGTTGATTGGCTTCATGGGAGTATCGAGGCCAGAGGAAGGGGGGTCTTCCAGTCTATGCGGACGCGGGCGGCGTTGGGGCTGTTACTGGGTCTTGCACGCGGGATTGTCGAGTCCACGTCGACCTTTCTTGAATCGGCCTTCATAGACAGCGCTGCGTTTGCCCTTTCGTGGTAAAAGATTCGAAGCATACAAGTTGCTAGATGTCAATAAGTTCCCCCACTCCAGGAAAAGAAGGAACGTAAAAGGCGCTGTTCAATGAAGGGGAGAGAGAAGATCTCCATCTTCTTGCCTTCAGACGCGTGACGATCCGTTTGCGAGACCAAATAAACCAGGTACTAGGTACAGCTGCCCCAAATCATGAAGTCGGCGTCCGCGGGCAACCCGTGCCGAAGTCGGGCGAGAACGCCCGGCGACTAGGTGTCCCATATAACAGCCGATCGTGCATCGGCAGTTCGATGTGATAATTTACCCGTCCATCACCCCATCTCCACAGCTCGAGCGTTCCGTCACTAGGTCGAGTCCCCCACCGCCGTGAGCAACGAAGGGAAACAAGAGGGAAAAGGCGACGGGGAAGCGGGGATAAAGAAAGGTCCCCGGCAACCAAAGCTAAATAGGCACTATATATGGATGAGGCCTAGTTTCAGCGAAACTCGGATCTCGGATCTCGGATCTCGGACATCGCGCGCTGACGTACTGAGTCTCAGTCTACTCAGTATAATAAACGAGCGCTGTTAGGTAAAGATTACCAAGCTGGCAACTCGGCCGACTCGGTGTATTAGTAAGAACCCAATCACCAACAAGACCCGTGCACTCTCGAATATCACAGTGATTCTTTCTATCAACACGACCCTGACGAGATAGGATACATAAACCTCGGATTCACAGCTCTCTGTCCGTTTACTTGAAAAGCCAATCTTTTTTTGCTACCATACCACGTACGTAACCCTTGCCCAGTATTCCGTATTCCACCGGCCAACCCACTCCTGCCGCTATCGATCCCGCCATGCCGCTTTTGCTGAAGTCCGAGCATCCCTGGCCCCTCGCCGGATACGAGGATGCCCCGCCACTGCCGCAGGACCGGGCCGAGGACGGGAAGAGCTTCGTGAACCCGAAGAGCGACACGCTAAGCACCGCCTACGAGAAGTTCGTCGAGCCTCTCGACAACGGCCGGCGCGGAGGCTTGTAGGTTGACCCCGGCCCGAACGCATTTTCTTCGCGCTCGACCGTGAAGAAATCTGGAAATGATTTAAAAAAAAACGGATAACTAATCTACTTGTTTCTTGATAAGTGACGTGCACATCTACTACTACCAGGCAAACAAAGAACAAGCAGCATTCGCCAAGGCTCTCTGGGAGCGCATCAGGCGGGAATGTAAGACCCGCCACCACCCCCCCCTAATTCCACGACTTAAAAACCAAATCATGCCCCCGTTCACGTATACTCAAAAAAAAACCCCCAATGATGTTTCCGCATAGCTTTACCTGATCCTCGGCGCACTAACACCCTCGCAGTCCCCGAGCTGAGGATATACACGTTCTGGGACCGGCCGATAGGCCCGCACCCGGTGGCGATGTTCGAGGTGAACCTGTTCACGCCGGCGCAGTTCGGCGCCTTCGTGCCGTGGCTCGCGGTCCACCGCGGTCCGCTCTCGGCGCTCGTGCACCCGAATACCGTGGAGGCGGGCCCGGCGGCGCAGGTCGAGCTGCGGAATCACTCTGAGCGCGCCATCTGGATGGGCGAGCGGATCCCGTTGGATTTCACCATGTTCACGGCTGCTATTTAGCCTTCCCTTGCCTTGATCGTTATTTGATTTTTGTTTTTCGTTGGGAATCGGGTAGATGGCTTTGTCGGGTTTACTGGTGCTGCTTAGTGTTTGAGAGCGAGATTTGAAAGGGGGGAGGACGTGTGGGGAGGCTGTGGCTCTCGGGGGTTAGGAACATAAACCCTTGATATTAATCAGAACATCATGCTTGAGCACTATGGCGATCGAGAGGGACAAAGCGGACGAAGGCATTCCAGCTAGCTTTGTGTCTCTGGCAGAGCAGAAGCAAACAGATGCTGCAATAGGAATCTATCTAGTCGCCGTAACAAAAAAAAACCAAAAAAAGATGGCAAATCCGAGACCAGTTCCTAGGCCAACCTAATAACACAAACTCGCCTTAACGCTATGAGATGCTCGAAAGATCCCTTCTTTTCGTGAACGCTCTTAATTAAACCTATCTGCGCGGGAAAACAACGCTATCTTTACGAACCGACGAACCATAGTCTACATAAATCATAACCACGAGCACTCAAGCCTCACCGAGATCCCATAATCCTATCTTTCTGCTTGCGCATCCACTCGTCGTCAATATCCTGGTAATCACCAGGTCCATAAGCCCGCGTAATCTCCGCGAACCAGCCACCCTTGCGATGAGGATCGAGCCCGAGATCCCTCTGGAGCAGATCAAGGTACGGCACGGCGTCGAATATAAAGCTGGGCCTCTTGCTGCCCCAGTCCGTGGGGTATCGCCACTTGCCCCAGCGGTTATACAGCACGGTCTCGTACTGCAGCCTCCAGTCCCCGTCGCCATCGACCGAGGACGACGCGCCGCCGGCGTCGACGTCCAGCTTCCCCATGAAGAACGCGCTGATCCACAGCCCGCACACGTGCGCCGTGATCGCGTTGCTGAAGTTCCCCAGCATCCCCGCGAACGCGATGTCGCGCGTCTGTAGGAACCGGGGCGAGGCGGGGACCAGGAAGCGGTGCAGCATGTATGGCGTAAGCACCTCCTCGCCATCGACGCTCTTCTCGGTCATGGGTTTATAACGCGGGTTCCGCACCGGCTGGCGCCTGAGACGCGGGAACCGCTGCAGGATTTCTCTATCAGCCGCCTCGATCAGAGACTTCTGATTCGCAACGTCCTGCGCCGGGGCGAAATTCGCTGACCGATGCGGGATACCCAACTCGGCCGCGATACCCTCGGGCAGGAACTTCATGTTCGGCACGTGTTTCCAGCCCGTGCTGGCGACGAGGACATCCGAAACGAGAGCCGTTCCGTCTGCGAGGTGTACCGTACCGGCGCTAAGGTGATCGATTTCACCGATATGAACATTTATTAAGTCGCCCCGTATCAGCGGGAATATGTCCTGGTCGTAGTTTAGAATGCTGAAACTATCGCCTGTGAACATGGCTTCCGTCCACGGCTTCAGCTTTGCCGTGTCCGGGTGCCCGTCGTAGTCGTTCTGGCCCATTATGTCGCTGGTGAAGATCTTCCAGAATAAATCTACGATAAACCGTCCGATGGCCGTGCCGTGTAAAAACCGCCTGACTTGATTATAGCCGTCTGCGTCACCCCAAATACATGGGCTAAACCAGGTTAGAAAGCGTGTATCTATACAGCCAAGTTAGAGAAGATCGTGTAAGAATACTAGGGGGGTAGATACGCACTAGCAAGCTTTTCCGTCCATATTTTGAAAGGTGTTGCGTAAGGCTTCGACATCCAACATGGGCCGCGACCGTTAGCTATCACTTGAAGTCAGTCTGACGGAATACATATCAGAGGGGGGATGAGGGATGGAGACAAAACCCGTACACCGGATCACCCAGTTTACTTTTACACCAGCAGTGGCATATGCATAGGCAGCATCCCAAGCAAATTTCGTAGAGCCGAATACGGTAACAGCCCTGGCGGTTCTCAGAGTATCACCGTTCTGGTGGAAATACTTCCCGTGAAAAATCCTACCTCCAAAGTCCTCCTGCCCCTTGAAATGGGGGAGAAACGCTTCCGAAGTAAGTCCCGTCGCAAGCACGAGCTTTCGGGCAAACACCTTCTTCTCCAGGTTCTCCCCCTTGCCAGGTCCTGAAACCGTCAATATCCAGCCTCCCTCAGTCGTGTCCTGGTGCTCGGCTGACAACACCATGTGATTAAGGCGGATCATATCCGCTATCCCATTATGCTCCGCATACGCCTTGAGGTAGGCGTGGAGGGCGGCACCCCCGATATGCCCGCCGGGCTTAACGTCGAATTTGTCACTGGTCATAGGAAACCCGGGATACTCATAGGTCCCCAGGAGATTATTGCTCTTCAGGCCGGGGTACAGGCGTTCTTCCGCCCATGTCCCGCCTAGCGAGGATTGAGCGTCGAAGACGGCCAGCGAACTGTCAGGCTGCGTGTGATGGAACTGCCGTGCAGCGGCTAACCCGTACCATCCTGTCACCCTGTTCAGTAATGCACGCTGTCCGTTTAGGAAACATCTGACTAATCGCGGCCGAGGGTGGAAAGTGACAGGGGAATTCGGAACAGGTGTTTTCTTTTTTGCTTTTTGCGTGGGGGGGATGGGGGAGCTTACCGGCACCGACTACAACGCAATCAAAGTCCTCCATGGTGGTCTAGATTACGTGGTGTAGCTCAAGAGAAAGGTATAAATCTTTTCGTGAGGCTCTGTCGAGACTTAGTGTCCTGTGAAAGCGCCGGCCGGATCTTTCGCCGTTCGACTACGTTATTGTCGGGTTACCGGTCGGTGATCTTACGGTTCAAAAAGCAAAGAGAAATAAATAGGAATGACTTGGAAGTTGGTACACGAATTTATAACCACGCGTACCATTCAAGTTAGCAGAATACAGGGGAAACATGAGCGGCTTTATAGAATCAATGCCCATTGCAGCAGCGCCCAACAATCACCGGAAATCAGAGCATTTAATCACATACAATGTTCGGACATTCACTGTCACGTTGCCTGATTGGGATGGCTACGTGGACACATTCGGGCGGATATCTGTCCAACTAGTGCCTACCGCACCACGGTGCTGACACGGGCTATCCACCTAAGCGGTCTAGGTTCTTGGGGGCTGTCATGAGCCCGTTGGCTCTCAGAAGTGGAAAAGAAACACTCACCAAGACAGGCCATGGCGCTGCTGAAGCCAGCTTGAGACGTGGCTGACCGAGGCTTAGGGATGAAGAAGAGAGCCTTGAAGACCGG
Source organism: Xylaria intraflava (assembly GCA_022385655.1). Lineage (NCBI taxonomy): Eukaryota > Fungi > Ascomycota > Sordariomycetes > Xylariales > Xylariaceae > Xylaria > Xylaria intraflava. The sequence continues at coordinate 81,588 of MU279745.1, forward strand.
CCAGTTTGGACAATGCCACGCAGCATTTCTATGGCCGTGGCAGGGATGGCTGCGATGTCGCACAGACGTCCGGCGATCCGCCGACGGAATTCGGGCGCATGGGCAATGTTTCACGTGTCTTTTCCATCCATATCCGGCTCTCCGGTGAGCGCGCTTCTTTTATTGGCACCTTCACCGCGCTCCACCCGCTTAGCATCTATCTAGCTTGTGGACGAGCTGACAAACAAACGCCAACGACGCTGTTGGAACTTAGTACGGAATAATCGAACCCAACTCGTCTATTAGCTTGCATTAGCAATAGAACCCGGCGCCGGAATGGGATCCGAATTTCGAATACCAGACCTCTGGGTCTAGACTAATAATATGGTGTACAGACTGTACTGGAAAAGCCTACAGATTCGTTTAGAAAAGGGGACGCTCTTCTCCCAAGAAACGACCTCCAGATAGAGCAGAGTAAAGTCCATTCACAGCTCAATTTGCCTCTATAGATCCAGATACAGTCTTTTGCCCTCTACGGCGCTTCCGTCGCAACCCATTACAGCTTTCCTCTACCACGACCGATCCCACTGTGACATCCATCACACCTTCAATTATGATAATTATGGCTGACTCAACTGCGGACTACGTTGTCGTCGGTGGCGGCTGACCGGCTGCGCCATTGCCTTCGCCCCAGCCAGGACGACAAGAAGCCCGAGCTCCTGGAAACGGGGGCGCGATCCATCTGACAACCCCACTACCACCGGCTCCCTGGGCGGCCTGCCACTCCTAGGCGGTGAACTTGACTACGCACACCCAAACGAGCCGGTCGCTGATATAGCTAACCGTGTGCACCCTCTCAACGCCAGCAAGGTTCTGGGTGGAGGGAGTATTCTCAGTTTCGGCAGTTGGTTGCGAGCAGATGCCGTCGACTTCGACCAATGGACCGAAGTGACTGGCGACAGGCGCTGGACCTATGAGGGTCTCAACTCATGTCTGAAGAAATCCGGGCGCTTCTACGACCCTCAACCCGACCCCTCGCTCGGGTATGCCATCGGCAGTGCAAGCTCTCAAAAACCCGCGTTTGCCAATGGATTTCCATGGGGCTGGGTAGCCAGCCGACCTCTACCTGAGGACGTCATCGCAAAGACCAAAGCCGAAGATGGCCTTACAAAAGAAGAATTACTACGAGGTAATCACCGCGTATGTGCCGTACGGAATCCCCGGAATCCTAGTTGACGGCACATACATTGCTACGTCAACAATGATTCTTCTTCCCACGTCGCGCGGCACGATCTCCATTCGATCGAGCTCTCCAAGCGGCCGTCCTCGCATTCAGCCTGGCTATTCCTCTGTGTCACTGGATCGCGATGTTCTTATCCACGCTGCCGGAGAGACCGCGAGGGTTCTGACGGAATCCGAAGCCATGAAACCCATAATCGAGGGCGAAGCCCCGCCTTCGGGCGAAGACTTGGCACCACTAACAGCCGATGCAAGCGACGAGTAGATCGAAGAAAGAATCCACTTGACCGGGACCTAGCACTGCCACTCCAGGGGTACCGTAGTTATGGGCACGGTGATCGACGGAGAAGGAAAAGTGCCTAGGCGTTCAAGAGCTCGGGGTTGCTGATGCAAATTTCATTCCGGTGCCATTGGGTGTGGGCACTCGAAATCTACGCCCTATCTTCATTATGGCTGAGCAGTTGGCCACTATGATTATCGAGGGCATTAGTGGACGCAGTCCACAGCTTGAGAAAAAATATTAGCGCACAGTTGGGGGCCGAGTCATCCTGCGCAGTCGCATCCGCTAGCTGCTCGCGCGAACCGTGGGAATATCGTAAATGCCGATAAGTATGGTAAGTCCGGGAGCTCAGCCGCATGGAGGTCCATTGATGCATACATGACAAAATTACTTTTAAATCGCACTTCCGTATAGAGGTGCGATTTGACTGCGTACTATAACTCTGTAAAGCACCACTGCAGTACATGCGCATCCTCTAGCCATATTCAGTGCTCAGGATTTCGTACGGAACAGCGGGCGCCATGGTCCTGGTACTTGCAGTTGGAACAACAGTCGCTGAAATGACCGGATAGGCGAACACAATGAGGGAAGGGATGTGCTACTTTAAGATCGCTTTTCTCGGCCTTAGAAATGCAACCGGTACAGGGAACATCACACCGTACACCCCTACTCGCAGTGAGTAGGGCGTCAATATAGGAGGGCCGATGGGAATTAATTTGCGCCTTGGTGAAGCACCGTCCAGCCGGACGCGCCGAGCCCGAGTGGGAATTGAAGATTGATGGTATGGGCAAGGTAGGTATCTTCTGTCATGACTCGCATGGCTGCCTCCGGGGACTCGTCGCAAACTGCTTCAGATCCATAGGCTTTTCCCCAGAGCAAGCACATTGAGAACTTGGATTCGAAGAATGTATTGACAACAATGTATCGAGTTCTGGGTACCGACGGGAAGACAGAAAAGGAGCAAAGGTGACGAGCTGGTCCTCTATATAGGAGAAATAACTGCTCTATGCAACTAACCTGTAGCGAAACACCGGGTGGTGCGAGCGGCCGGTGATATATACCTAATATAGAAGCCGAGTCGCTAGATAGTATAATGAATGTCCCACGCGTGCTAGTCGTTTAAGTTGACTATCGTTCTGGTAAGCGTCGTGAATGGGAACAGAGAGAGCAATTGGGACAGCGATTTGAGAGCTGCCTGGGGTGGGAGCTGGTGCACTCCTACGGGTAAGTGTTGGCTCACATAATGTATGTTTAGGTACCCAACCGCGATACAGGCTGCATGGAACCGTGCAATCGAATAATTACGACGCTTTCGTTGCCGGCAGGAGAGGGTCCGTCTTGGCTACACGATCATTTCGGCGCCTTGCATATAGACATAACATAGCCTAGCCGGAGGGGGGGAGCAAATCTGCTCAGCTGTCCACGCGAATGCATGTAATAACGCTGTTAGATAATTAAGATAAGTTGCGTATAGTATGGCAGAACGACCCAGGTACTCACATAGGTAGGTATGCCTTTATTCGTGCCCCCTAACTGGAGCAACACTTCTGGTACTTTAGCACTTTGAACCAATTAGAAAAAAAGTAAAGCGAGACGACAGCAATTGAGCAAAACCCCTTTTCTTCCCCTGGGTTCTATGTTCAGCAATACGCAATAAATAACCCCTATTCCATATGATATTGCCGGGCTGGCCGAAGACACATCGGTAGCTCAATATTTAATCTCATCATGTCATCATGCGTCATCCCCATCATGAATCCCAAACGAAACGGTGGCCTAAGCCGCATAACCTGAAGCACCTCGAGTCTCAAGTACTCTCACAGGACATGCGAGAAAATCCACGATGCCTCGGTAAGTACGAGGGCAGGGGTATTCCAAAATGAAAGAAGAAGCCAAGGCTAAAGCAAGGAAATAAATAAAAATAACTTATCACCTCCGCCCAGTGACGAGGTATGCACCTGTCAAGACTTCGAACTTCCAGCCGTCTGCCAGGAGTGCCTTGAAGACACGGGTGCGCAATGGAGACTTTCCATCCGGGTTATGCCGGCCGAGGCCGGTGACTACCCTGAGCCCATCGCGTGGCCCCTTGCGCGCCTTTTCCTCGCCCAGGCCGTTCCACCACTTCCAGACGCGGTCTAGGGCGATATCGACGCCATCCTGTACTGACACATGGTGCAGGTCGATCATGTTCTCAGTGCTTTGCTGGTCAACGAGGAGGCTAGCCTCTGTGCTGATCGCCCGTCGATGGTTCGCGGCCTCCAAGCGCCCGCGGTCCGCGTAAAAGGCAGCTGCCTGTCGCATCAACGGGTCGGATCTACCTTTCCTAAATGCTGAAGATGCTGACGCGAACGAATAACTCGTAGAAGCGGCGGTCGCTTCCTTTGCCGCGCTAGCTTCTTGAAGACTGGTAGGCGTTGTGCGTAGCTGTTGGATTGTTTGCGACGTGGTAGGCGAAAAGAAGTCTTTCCGCAATGATTTAGGGACCAGAGGACTAGCAGGGAGTGGTACTTCTGAAGCTAGCTCTAGATCTGGGGCAACTATGTTATACGATATATCGTATTTCATGTATGCTGGTTTCTCGAAGTGATCTGCTAATATATCGATGATTTCGATTGCGGCCTGGGACGTCACGGCCCTGTCGAAAATCGGGATGAAATACTTGCGGGGAATCCATGGTACTCTTTTTTCTTGCTCCGCTACTTGACGTAAATTATTCGGATGGCTGTAAGATGGTAGGCCGAGGATTAGATAATTGTCCAAGATCTCAAGAATGGTAGCCGAGAGAGAGAAATTGTTACGTTGATATTGAACCTCGATTTCAGAAGCCGGCAGTGCGAAACGTTCTGAGATGAAGCCAATATTGTCTGCGACTTGCGTTAGAAAGATTTTTCTCTTTGGTCGTGCCCAATATCTATGGGTCAGCTAAAACAACTTACCATTGTCAGTAACTTCGTTTTTACTAGACTCTTCCGGGGTGGTAGCTGTATTCAACCTTTTCGAGGCTGCTGCTTTTACAGCACCTCTCGTATTTTTTCTTCCTTTTCTTTTCCCTTTCCCTTTCCCTCTTCCCTTCGGTACATCATCATCTGATACATAAAAGGCGTCGACACCTTTAGGCCGCTGGCCAGTTTGCTCGAGCCATTGTATATTGAGCAGCTCGTCCATGGCGAGATCCGCGTCTCCATTGACTTTTTGCAAAGCGAGCTTGATGTCGGCTGGAGTGAGGGAAACAAACATTGAGGCGAGCTCGCGCTCCTTTTGTTCATCACTAAGATCATCTAGGGCGCTGATGTGTAAGATAATCGGACTGTCTTGAGACGATGTCTTAGAAGACGAGCCAGAGAAGACACTCCGGGACCGCGAGCTCTCCGTGGTAGTCGTTAATCCATCATTGCTTTTGAGATCGCCCTCAATTGTGCGAATTGCCTCCGAGTCAGCATCTTCGTTGGAGGGAGATATGTCTGCCAAATCGTCGCCGCCAAACCCGCTGGGGTTGAATCCAGTCGCCTCTTCCGCCTCTACATCTTTGGAGATGGCAAGCAGAACCTCGCGAGCAGCGGCAAACCCTGCCGGGGTCCGCAGATCATAATCACTAGAAATGGACAAAATTGTTGTTTCATCCAAGAGTGAGCATAGCTCATCCTACTGCTTGTCAGTGCTGTTTGTTCACCACGAGTGGGGCAAATGCGTGGCCGGGACAGTCCCGAGGCAGGTTCAATCACGGAGATCGCACTAAAAGACACGGATCGAGTCAACTTACAATCAGTTTTTGTGTAGGGTCACCCATATGGGGCTCTGATATCCTGAAGCCAGATTATTAACTCCTCTTGAACCAAGAAAGTAAGGAGGCGGTAGCGCGGCGGGGAACGGAAGAGATGTGATTGATAATGATGAGGGCAATCGCGGATGCATTATTATAATAATTCCTCAAGAAACCCTAGGGCAAAAATTCACCCAAAATCTGGTTAGGGCTCTCGATGTTCACGCATAGAATCGAGAAGTGGAATTGAGAAGAGTCCAAAGGGGACACTTGCGAGCATTCACAGCGAACGAAGATTGGCGGGGGAAGGATGATCGGGTGTGAGTGTGCTGGCGGGTGAATGAGAAGGAAGGATCATGGCGATCAGTCGCTGCAAGTACATTATATGTAGACACTTGGCAGTTTCAGGCTGCCAGCTGTTTATGCTGCTATCCCAGAGAGTCTCAGAAGCCGCTAAAGTTGATCACGTAACCCTACGACTGGGCTGGTCCCGGTGCTCGGCCACCCTGCCAACTATACACACGCTGACAGCGGTTTATAGTTGAGAAGCGCCCCTGAATGGCCGAGTACTGTGGGCGGCCGAGCAGCCGAGCTACGAGGTTATCTGCCTAAGACTAAGGCTAGGCACCTAAGCTAGACATGCAATTACCCGGGCCAGCCTATCGCGGTTCGCTACGATCGATTGAGCGACGATCCATCATACCAACCGGCGCCATACAAGATTCGTACAGCACAGAAAAGAAAACGCAACTAGGCAGCCGGCCGTACGCTATATCTATCCATCTCGCAGGCTACGGCCACCTAAAATAGTACAGAATCTAAATGGGCTTTTTGCAGTCCTCAAAATTCGCGACTCGCCCCGATGTCGCAGACGTCAAACAAACCGGTCTCAGGCAACCCTTTCCTTCTCAACGCCTCCCTCAACAACTTCGGCGGTTCCAGGGGAGGTTCGGGCGTCAGCATCCACGTCCCCCAGTGTATGCCCATGGCCCTCTTGCAATTGGTGTCGCGGAAGATCTCGACCGAGTCGAATGGGTTCGCATGCATATGCGAGAATGTATGGCGGGGACGGTAGGCGCCGATCGGGATGAGTCCTAGGTCGATCGACCCGAGGTGCTCTCCAATCTGCCGGAACTGAGGACACACGGGCAAGTGCTGGTACTCGGGGCCCCAGTCGTCCGTATCATCATTGGGCATCTTGGGTACTGTGCGGTAACCCGTGTCACCGCTGAACCAGACCGTCTTCGCCGGTGTCCCTGACTTGACCGCCCATGAGGCCCAGAGCGTGCGATCCCTGTCAACAGCAGTCCTGCCGGATGAGTGCTGGCAGGGGAGGCATGTAATGCTAGCCGTGATGGGCGTGTGCGGCGTGTCTGTGGTCTCCCGGGTAGGTTGAGGCGTGAATGTGACCTCGGCCTCATCCCACCAATCCATCTCTGTTACGTTCTTGACGCCGCTAGACTTGAACCACTTCTCCAGCCCAAGCCCGACGAAGAAATGCGCATTGGGGTGGTGTTTCTGGACCTCCTGTACGGAAGGGTGGGAAAGATGGTCATAATGCGAATGGCTAATGATCACCGCATCTACGTACGGGATGTCGGCAATGTCACATGGCCGCTTCGTGTATCTCCGGAACTGCGATAATCCCACCGGCGAGCAGCAGTCCTCAAAGACGGGATCAAACAGCACACGCAGACCCGATGAATACTCGACGTAGTAGCACGCGTGACCCAACCACGTGGCCCGGAGCTGGGATGACGCCCCGCGTGAGGGCAGAAACTGCGGCTTCACCACGGGCACGATTTGATCTGCTAACTTGGGCTTTAGTGTTCTCCGACTGGCTATGGTTTCCCTGCACAGTGAGTTTCCATGTGTTAGTAGTGATCATTTCCTCGAAAGCACCTTGCGTGTAAAGTTTTCCACGTACATCACGGCGGACGCAACGGCCTTCGGTGGTGGGAACACGTGTGACGGATGCGGGTTTTGAAATTTGACCGTTTGTCCTCGAGAGTTTTTAACATGATGAGTCTTCGCATATTTGTCTGATGGCGTATCAGGGGCACGTTGCAAGGCAACGGTGCATATGTAACCCGTCATCGCCGTTACAGATCCGGTCCCTGCTGTGTTGATTTTATTGCTGTGTCGAGTTATGAGTGACGGCAAGTGCAATATGGATTGTAAGTGACGACGTAGGAGTCGCATTGTACGCTGCCTACGGCTGGAGAGAAGAGGCAAACAGACAAGACAGTGAATAACCACTCGATACGCACCTAGCTGCAGGAAGGGATTTATAAGATTTTCTATAGGTACGTGAGGTATGACACTCCCAAGTGAGTACGGAATACATTACCTACTCCGCGTACGAATATACCTAACCTATCGTGGTGGCTAGTTGCGCGCAGCTGGCTCTGGCGGGATCCGAACTACCTGTTGTGCATACCTAGCTAACGATGGCCGCTAGATCCTTCACGGAGTTAATCTTCATGATGGCCGAGCCTTTATTCTTGGTTACCTAGTCTGTAGTCGTCGTCAATTCCGCCGGAGTCTTCGTGCCCCGTTATACCTTTTCCGCGCGCACGAACTTCTAGGTATCTAGCTCAGTCAAGCAATAAAAAGGGGAGTGCCCTTCACTTAACACGGCACTTACGGGCTAGCTGCCCACAGTTTGTCGTCGATTTTGCCTTTACGTTCTCAAGAAATGCCATACTCGGTAGCATTCTGAATGTATATTATCACTGCAGTATGGGAATACAGACTACGTACCTACCAGGTAATTGGCACAAGCAAATATAACTATCAAAATGAGATCGTCCGTATGGTGCGTATACCCAAGTAGGTAACCAATCTGCTATTCGCCCGCTCTCCGCTACTAAATAATGCCTACATAGCGAAACAGACTTAGCGGGCGGGCACTCGGCCAGATATAGATAGCCGCCGGATTTCCGACATCCCAACGCCGGATTATAATAGTGTATAGATACCTAGCCCCTGGGGCGGACTTTTATGGTTACTACCTAGACACTCCGCGCATTTAATATTGGAAACCAGCTAGGATTCAATGACGGTCATCGTCGCCATATCTTCTAAGTATTCTTGAGGCTAGGAAGCAGATAGCTATAGGGTAGGTATTCGCGATACCTAGTTCAAGTTCTAAGTATCCTATCCTACACCGCGGAACGGCAGAAACGCGGCTGCCTAACTCCACTAAGTCCGACTTAGCTGCGGACTCGACACACGTAAGTATGCGAGGTGATTGTTCCTATTGATAGGCATTAGCATCGCAGGGAAAACGCGTCATGGTAATCTGACTGCTCTTGAATAATTCTAGGCATATGGGTATTCGTGGATCCTTGCGGGTAATCCCGAGGCACGCTTTTTCGTCACAGTAATTGCCATGAATGACAAGAGGCACCTACGCGACTTTGTAAGCAGTAGGTATGTATCCACGGATATACAAAGAGAAAAGACATGAAGAGCAGTACGGATAGGGTTCTCCGCATCGAGTCGTATGTATAAACGCGGCGTTGCCATTGGATCAGTAGACGCGGATCAAGATCAAGGTGCTTTCTCCGACACATATGTACAAGTGTGGCGCGGTTATGCACATGCCATGTCATGTTTCCGAATTTGATGGAGGATGCTTACAGCTCGAGTATACGTACAAAACATGCCCTCTTTTCCATAGTTATTGAAGGGGTTGTGCTCTTGAACTAAGCTAGCTGTGTAGTTGGTCCCATCATATATCATCACCGGCCCGAATGTCCCCTGGCATGGTCTATCTAGATGGCGAGTGCTGACGACGCGTATTCTCCCGTGTACTTCGTTGGTTGCGAATATGCAAACCGTTTTTGCAACACGACTATTCAATACCACGACTCGGCAGGCCCAGATCTGGGGAGGGCTAGCAGTGCAGTTCTGGTCATGGTGTCCTGTCCTCAACCTCCGTTTCGGCTTGGAGCAGGTCTGGACCATGCCGGACAGGGTTTGGGGGAAGCCGGTTCTTATACCCCTGTATCTATGCCTCATGCAGAAGTCGTCTCATCATTTGTATCGTCATTGTCCTCTTCTTCCGGCGGTACCCATAACAAAACACCATCTTTATCACTTTTCATTCCCTCAGTTGGGATTATTCTCAAGATTTTCTGAAAGTACTTGTCTCGAACCACCAGAGTGGGCCGGATCCAAGTGCCTCTTACAAGGGGCAAGAGACGGTAAGTAATCGACCGTCTCGCAACGGGCAACACATTTATTGTAACGGCCTTAGTGCCGGAAAAGGCAAACTCGTCGCTTGGGTCCATAGTGAGACCAAACGTTAGGAAGTGAGAAGAGGGGTTCTCGATGGTGATGTCCAGGAAGAGAAGCTGAGGAGACGATGCGGCTGCTGACGTCGAGAGTGCTGGAGAAGACGAATAGGAAACCGTGGCCAAAACCCGGGGCTCGGAGACCGTCACATAAAATTTTGGTAGGGGTAGAGTCGTCACGTTTACTACCGTATCAGGAACACTGGACCGCCTCCATTTAATGATAAAGGCGAGGTCCGCTGTCGCCGGGGATCGATCATCAAGGCTTGCCTTTTGAGAAACGAGATCGAATTGTCTTTCCTCAATCGTCCTCGGACTCAGAATCTGGCCATCGGCAGGTAATGCTTCGGTCTTTGAAGCCGTACAAGTCACATTACCTTGCGTAGAAAGTACTTCGACCTCGATATCCAAGACCAACACCTCCTCGTGAGCAAAGGAAGCATAGCGCGTGATGAGGGCCCATTTCTGTGCTAATCCACGAGGTCGGGTGACAATCGTATCATCACCCGACAGGTCTTCTATGTTTTCGGTATCAAAGAGGCTGGGCCATTCCGGGTGTATCCTTGGTAGCAAGTCGTAGCTTGCCTCAAATGGCGAGACAATATTCAGGTGATACGACGCTTGTTGAATAATAGGGGTCGACGGATCTGAAATAAGGTGGTACGATACTTTGATATCCACATCAATGGCGGCCGGCTCATCAATAGGGTCTAGAGTAATGAGAACTCTCTCCGACCCAGGTGAATTGATCGTGCCTATCTCTATGCCGTGTAAGCTTCTGTCCTCAGTTCTCGACAAGGATAACTGCTTGGTCTCGCCAGCAACCTGAACTTGATATGAAGGAGATTGAGTTCCACGTAAGATGATATCCATCTTCGCAACGGCGTTGCTATCTTCTTCGTTCATGATATCCAGGTCAAGCTGTATGGCTTCATTTGTATAATACTGTTCAAGCATTTGAAGCGCCCTAATTTGAATCTTTGGTGGTCTTGGTAGAATCCTTATACACTGAGGATCTCGCCTTAAAAACTTTCTTCTAGAAGAAGGCCCAGTGCGCCATTCGCTCGGGGATATTGTTCGGCCGGGTTTCATACTATACGTAAGCGCGAAGGTTCCTGAGTCCAGAAAGACCTGCACCAAAGTTATTTTCGCATCACCAGTTTCTCGCAGTGGGACATCGAATTCAAAGACCCGTGTCTGGCCTGGAAACAGAGTTAGATCATGTGTTCCCTGGAGAATAATCGAGCCACCCTGTTGAGGATCAGCCTCAGGATCATCAATAGCCGTCTCATCCCTGCCGTTTTCCATCTCTCTTAGAGTTATCTTGGTAAGTTCGAAGGCTTTATTGGACTGTTTTTGGCTGGGGATTTGTTCATGTTCTAGCTGGATATTTCGCAATCCACCTTCAGAATAAACATGAATAGACTTGAGGGGTATGGGAGCCGCATCGGGAAACGCATTCGATGTGAGAGTGAGCTGCACAGGACATGACTGTCCTGCTTTCCCTTCCTCATATTTGAAAATGAAGTCAGTGCAAATAAAGGATGTTAAATGCTCATCGTCCAGGTTGATGACTGGTGGCTTTGCCACGCTAATTCCATCTAAAGACTTCGAGATATCATAATGCCAACCCGGACGCCTGGAAAAGCCTAACGATTTATCAGCGAGGGGCCTATTGTAATAGTGGGTGGGCGACAGACTTCTATTCATCAGTTCCCAATCGATGGCAACTATAAGTTCTTTATGACCAGCTTCAAAGGCCGCTTTTCTCAGGGTCCAGCTCACTGCTTCTGTGATATTCCACCAACCTTCAGACCGGAACGACATATCCCTCCATAGGGGGGTCAGCAACTCTAATAGCTGCTGCCACTTTCCCATATTTTCCAATTCCCTACACGAATTAAGAGCCAACTCGACTGAGATACGTTTTTGTCTCCGCTTTTGGAATTCGGCTCGTGCAAGTGTCAGGTGATCGAGGATTAACTGAGCATGATTAGTGCCGGGTCCTTCGAGCGGATATTCTTCATGCGGCTCGGGAGACATGTATGTGTCGTAAGTATAAGCTTTTCTAGAGGCTCCAGTCTGCGCCAATTCATCTGGTGGTCGGCGGTCTTCCTCTGGTATTAACTGCGCAAATTTCCGCCTATCTAGTAAATGCCACGCCGCTGCTCGGTACCAATATCCGGAATGATGAAGAAGTTCCCATGGCTGGAGACGCTCAGCAGTGAGGTTCTTCTCTGGTTGGCGGAAGGGTGATAATGTTGACGGTTCTAATTCGGGAAAATTTACTTTGTCGATCAAATTCGCCATTACCGTACACCATGTCGCCTGCCACGCTTTCCACCCACTTCAACACTCAGAGTTAGTATTATCCGTTCTATGCGGCGGGCGGAGACTTTGAGGCAGGTCTGATAAGAACCCGGCATGATTGCTCTTGGTATCGGCTAAGTATTGGAGGTAAATGACTGGTAGTACTTACTAGTTCTGGGTACCGTGACCTTTCCGGTCGACAATGTCACAGACCCTATCACTATGCGACTGCCATCGTCGTACAGCAGCAGTACTTTGCCCGCTCAGTAGTAAGCATTTGAGTGCTCGTATCGCTAGTATGTCTGCTAGAAGACGGGCATCATTGAATCTCGGATTCCACGCAGGTATAATCTCCAGGACATCGGTGCCAAGTAACGTCTCATAAGCCTGTTCGTAAGATCGCAAGGCAACGTCGAATTCCTGGCGGAATTCAGCGAATACGGCAGCTTTGAAGTCGTAACGGACATTCCACCCCTGGAGACTTAATGTGTGAGACGTTCCGCTGGTTGGTGGTATTGTAGGTTGGGGAGCTATCCCCCGTCCCTTCTTCTTGCGGGCATGTCGTCCAAGATCACGGTAATAGTCAATAGCTTGGTCATATATTGCAGTCAAAACACTGTCTACAGCGATTTCCAATTCTGCCTCTGTCCGCCGGGTTGGCAGAACGAACAGTGATGCCTTGGGGTCGAGCCCTGTACTTCTTCTTATGTGCTCGAGCCTCTCCTGGAACTGGGACATAGTGCTTGGAGACTGATCACTGAGGATGACTACGGCTAGGCGAGTCTTGTAACCTGATTGGCCTATGGCACTCTTTATAGCATTTATATCCGCCTTCAAGCGGTTGTCGTGTAAGGTTGCAAGCGTGGGGTCGGAAGTCAGGCTGTAAAAGCAGAGACACAAGCTCGGTAGCAAGGCTTGATGCTTGTGAAGCCACCGAGTGTCTATCAGACCATCCGGGTATAAAGTCGAGCCGGGACTAAGCGGCGAAAACGGCGAATGCAAGATGAAGGCGGAAGAAGGGGTGTCGGGAACATGAGGAAGCCGAGCACGACGAGGGGGTAGCAGAAACTCCTAGCAGCCAAATTTAGGACCCATTGCACAGCGGACGGAACTGACTACATACCCTCCCGATGACCTTGATTTTGAACCTATATCGCTTGGGGTTATCTCGCAAATGCCAGGGGAGATTGGTGCTGTCGGCATCTTGGATAAAGCGCAATATAACCCTGGCTTCTCGCGAATCGACGGGAGGCAGTTCCGAGCGCACAAGGACCCCTCGTTCCCTCAGCTCTGGATCAGCAAGGAGAGGCTTAGTCGGACTAGCACTGAGACCAGAGATGGCTAGGAAGGGGACATTGTGGTCCAGACTCCCGAGGGGGTATCCGTCCATAGCTTCAACAAACGGCGCGGCGGCTTACAGACATGGACAACAGCACGCCGAGTAAATTGAACCATAGCCCGCAGCTGGAATTGTAGGGGGACTCAAATCATGAATATAAAACTTGAGTAGGACCCCGTTGCGACCCTGCCAAGGTGCATCTGAAGTGCGAAATATCCGTAGCTGGCTCTTGGACTTGACGCGCATTTGTGGCGCAACGGTTTTCGGGCGGTTCAGCAGCAGAAGGGCAGAGACAGGCTGCGATACAGTTTAATAGTAAAATATTGATACTGTATTTACAGCTTATTGGTACCTAGACATTTGTGGTGGCCTCAGGGACCGTGTCGCTGAAGCTATAGCGGTATTTGGGAGTTCAAGCCGCCTGAAAGCGGGCTAGCTATGTACTGCACAGTAGGTTCTCCTCGCACAGTACGGACGTAAGGGTACATCTAGGTGGTAGTAGAGATACCGTGCGTTGTGATATTTAACACTGTCCCAGTACATTATGTATATGCACATTATTTATGCACACCAGCCAGTGGCACTGTCGGGCGCAACTTGAAGTTATTGTGGGGATACTCGGTTAATATGTGGGGATTGTGTCCCGTCAAGTGATTAACCGCATTGCGACTCAAGCCATTGCCTTATTCCGCGGGCTCGTCCCCGAGTGATCCTCTCTCTCATTATCCTCATGCCTTTATTCCCCTAGGTTTGGAGCTTCAATACTCCTTCCCCCCAGGGTATACAATCGACAGCCATTTCCCGTAGCGTACACCCTCAGACCACCGAACGAAAGTCGCGAGCCCCCAAAATTATTGATCACTCCGCGTGCCTGTACCGTACCACACCTCCCATCTAACAAGGAGACCGACAATCTCCGTGTTTCCTGTCACGAGCCGAGTCGCAGCACGTTGAACTTACGTTCGCACTGCCCCCCGAGACGTTGTAGTAAAGCTGCGCTTCAGAAATATACGAATTTCCCGTCCCGTGCGCTTACCAGCGACAACTTGCCCCTAATTCCTTGCGCCCTTACGAGATAGATACCCGCCGTCTTGAGACGGTCGCCAGTGATGGCTATGGCTTCTCAGCATGTAATCTTTGCAGAGACCATCGCGGCGATGAAGAAAGCCCGAAAGCGACGGGCGTATGGTATGCTACCTTCCATATAGGTCTCATGAGCCTCGGTCTAACAACACGCACTCCAGAGTCGGACTCAGATTCCGAGGTTGATTATCACGGAAACCGTGGTCAGAAAATGAAGAAGAAGGCAAGGTTTGCACATGAAGGCCAAGCGGCGCCCCCGTCAGGTCCCGAAGTGTATAGAGAGGTAAAGCGATCGTGCTCGTCCTACGACTCCGCACTAATGAACCGTGACGATTTAGGTCGTGAACCACGCCGGGTATCAACGAGCGATTATCAGTCGGAATCCTCCCCTAATTGATGATGAAGGCTACGAAGTCGATAGCGACGACGACGAGGAGCACATTCTAGACGCTATTAACAATGCCGCGGAGTTCAATCCATACGCAAATATCCGACTAGAGAGTGCGTAGCCTCCCTCCGAGATTGGTTCTTGAACACACATGTCGTTAACTTTAAACCTCACCTAGATATTCTGGCGCCCTTGACAGCTATTACCGACCTTCCAACACACCCGACTTTATCGAGACCATACACATCGAAAACCCTCACCGAGCTTACTAAACAAGGCTGTAATATCATGCACAAGGAAAACGCGGCGCTGTGGAAAATAAAACACCTTCAAACAAAGTTAATTGGAGACCATGACTGGGCGCCTTGTGAACTGATGGTTGGGCCGAATGATATTGAGTTTTATAACGATGAATATGTTGATCGATTACATGGTTTTGTCAAGTCAAATGGTCGCACGCCTTTGCTTGAGCATTCACCGATCCGAGATAAAGCCAATGGATATTCTACCTCAAACGGTAGAGGTCCATTGATCAATCTTCACGAGACACAACGCGACATGGGCAACATAGAAGAACGAGGTCGCTCAATGGCGGATGCCGGCTCTCCACTAAACGAAGCTACGAGAGCCCACAGTTCAATTTATACTGGGGGGCGGAACATAGACCTTATGGCACCACGCGATATCAAAAGCTATGAAGAGGACAGTTTAATGACTAAGGAGGTAGATACTCAATCACAGGTTAACGGGCGTGTCGGGACCGGGGGAGAATCACATGCTCTAGGTTCTCGCGCCACCAACGGCCCAACGACGAACGGGTTAACAGTACCGGGTACCTCTGCAAGGATGGATGCGCAAAACACCTCCCTGAGTATCGAGGCAGCAAGAAAGACGGCCAATGATATCAGCCGGCCAGCATCCATCATATCAGATGTCACCAACGACCTTCCGATACACCCCATGTTCATAGCGCCGCGATCGGCGCGCCCTGATCGTGATTTTGGCATGCTGGAAGGCGAAGCAGAAGATATGAGGCGTCTTCTTCAGCTTTACGTGCAAAAGCAAGAAGAGGTCTGTCGCGGTGTAAAGCGATTATACGAAGGGCTCCTCCGGGCAGATCGGATGCGCAAGACCGTGTTTCAATGGTCCAAATACGAAGCGCACGTGGGACCAAACCGGGATATGTCCGACGGAGAAGATTGGTACGACAAGCACGAATGGGACCTCGAAGAAGACCTAAAAAAGGGCCAAGACGAAGAGGAAGACGAGGCGCCCCAAACGACCAAGAAAACAAGGAATCGTCGCTAGCCAGGTGGCAACCAGGTATATAAGAATATCGCGTAGGAACTCGCACTGCATTGGATACCCAACAAACACCCTGTGATTTTATCTCGAGAATACAACTACAGTAATATTTGGAAGCTCGAACTAGACCGGATTCTAGTCTAGAGAATATGGCATGTGGATTCTTACCATAGACACTAAAAGGAATGCATTTCACACTTATTGCATGATCGTTGCCTGCAGTCGAGCAAATTCAATGTCGAAGAAAACCACCATCACTATCTACGTCTGTGTGTAAACATTGGCAGATTTGAAATGACGACATACCTCTGGGCTGGCTTATCTGCCCTATTACATAGCTCCATGTGGTACGGCGGAGATCCATGACGGCAGGTACCTAAGGTGGCAGGTGCCAGGGACCGTATGCCTTACGGTGCCTATTATACTTCGTACAAAGTCACTGTACCGCGAGTGCCGCCGTGTGCGCTTAGCCGAGAATGGCCGGTTTCTCCGAGTCTAACCGCGAAGACCGTCTTCCGGTGACAGTGCACACCTAACAGTTAATTACATCATGTGAATATTTCACCACGTCCAAAAACCAAGCAGCAGCTGAACAAGACAATCTCAGAAAAACCATTCGATACCGCGAGACCCAAGCTGACCACGAGAGAATCCACAGAGAATTCTTAGGAACCATGGCATCACCTCAGTTCTCGGTCGGCGAACTGGCCAACTTGAACGAGAGAAGCTTATTCAGTGCGTGCATGGCCGAATAATGTCCAGCGGCAGATGGCAGATCAATGCTCACAGCTTTGCGATTTAGTCTCTGCCCTGTCCATTGCTTTTAACCCTCTGTTCTGGAAGTACGTCCTCCTCAGCATGAATATAGCCCTCTTCACCGTCTAGTGCAGAATAGGCCAAATGCTCACATTCTTCCGCAGCATCGTTGCGCGTCAAGGTTCGACAACCCCGCCTCACGGCTCGCTGGAAAGCGAACGCATATCAATGCCTTTCTCTGACAAAGCGTAGAATACCGGAACAAAGTCCTGACCAAGCTCTTCGGTGGTCGCTCACAAGTAGCCTGCTATGCTCTTGCCGTGACTATATTTTCCCTGGGTCTTGTCCGTGACGGGCTTTACGAGCGAGCTCTCCGTGGCCAACCATCCCACCCGCTCCTCGAAACGGCAGAGGCCAAATACCTCGGATATGCCCTAATCGCCGTCGGAAACATTCTCGTCGTCACGTCTACCTGGGCGCTGGGGATCACGGGTACCTTCCTGGGCGACTACTTCGGTATCCTGATGGACGACATCGTCACGGGCTTCCCGTTCAACGTCACGGACGCACCCATGTACAACGGGTCGACATGCAGCTTCCTTGGCGTTGCCCTGTTGTACGGCAAGCCGGCTGGTATCCTACTCACCGTGTGGGTATACATCGTCTATAAGATCGCCCTCAGCTACGAGAACCCTTTTACGGCCGGCATCTACGCTAAGCGAGACCGCGAGCGGGCTGCAGCGAAGGGAAATGACAAGAAATCGCGGTAATGGACAAAGGGCTGCCCGACGAGACACGAGCGGTTTCACTTGATTATTCTTGGCGGCGTTAGTAGAGGTTTTTTAGTCTATATACCTCGTTTCATCAACACATGGAGAGTTAGCGAGGTGAGACTCGGCAAGCCAAGACCTGATCGACGATACAAGCCGTTACAACGATTCAGAGGGCTATTAGTAATGGGGGAATGGATAGATGTTCCTTGTTAATTGACTAGGAGTAGTGGAATAGACAACGAGAGTATAATGAGGGCAATAGTGGATGAACACAAGCAGGACATTCGCAGGTCGTATGGGTAGGTGATGTTATAGGCTGTTATTTTTCCCCAGGACTCGCGTTTCTACCGGTAGTTATCCCTAGCCAGGATTTCTATACAGGATACTTGCCCAGCTACAATATCGGTACGCAGGCCACGATGAGAGAGAAACAGAGCTCCTGATGCGCCGGTCATCATCAATCTACGATTGGTAGGCTAGGCAAGTACGGAAGAGGTTCAAATCTTCGAAGAGATACCGGTATCGAGAGTGTGATGCCGCCATGCGGGAAAATCCGCGGATCTAATAATTCGCAAACTGGTGATAGTATCTTGTAGTCAACCAATACCCAATGCAGTACCACATACATCATGTAAGATACATAAATGCCGGAGTGGTACGTGGCGCATGAGAGATGTCTGGTCTCCAGGGTTCCTCCGCGACTTCATTCTGGCTCGGTATTGGGAGGCTAGAGTACCGGAGCTTAGAGGTATATGAAAATCTAGATTATCCACCTTAACTACCAGGTAAACAGCCAGTCCAGGCGGAACTGGACGAATCCCAATCAACACACGTTCGTTACTTGCACGGGATACGGACTACTCCGTACAGCCATGGGCAATCTACCCATTTATTCCTTAACTTCATGATCAAGTTCCCCGTGCCGTCTCTAGTATTACTACCTTCCCAAATGCCTTGGAAGCGTCGGCCCTGGGCTCCGACCTTTTCCGGGTGTGGATGTTTGTGTACGTGGGTAAGGTCTTTCTAACTGACCCCCAGCGCCCACGTTCCACTCAGCGCGTATGTAACTGCAAACGCGCAGCGGATGACTTACACGATGTATCTCCCGGCTATTTGTAACTGCGCCGCATCATCAATTACATAATGTGTCTATTGAGCGATGTTGCCGGCATCACGCGCCAGCTAACTCTCCGTAACTACCTACCCATACCGCTTATACCACATCATGGACATATACTCCTATTTACAAAGTATTACCGCCGTAGATAGGTAGACTCGGCATCAGCTATCGACGCTCCATAGGTAACCCCGGGTGTACCGTAATAGTGGCGCGCCCTATCAATACCTGGATGGCCAGCACTTGGGCATACCTGCTTGCATCAACTGCAAGTCATATCTACGACTTCGCCGGTCCGCTTACACCGCTGGAAGCTTTGACTCATTATTACTTCACCATCCAGATTCCATGCAACGTTTATATGTGATCGGTAGAAAGACAAAGTGGACAACAGTTGCCCGTTCTCGTTGATAACCGGCTCCCGGGTTCCTCCGACATACAAATGTACAAGCCGGTAACCTTTTTTTTTAGGTAGCCACTAAATTCAAATCCGTGTGAATGTGCTCAAGCCAGCTCAACATGAATCAGACATCGCGGACAGATGAAGGCAACGGGCCTACTCAGGGCCCGTATGCGCCCTCCAGCGATCCTGTCGCGCATCAGGACCTGAAGGTTTCCGACGGTGATGATGCTAAGAGCCTCTCCAAGGGACTGGCCCGTGAGGACGGCTGGTCGCCTGAGAAGACGGCGTCGGTGCAGGTGAACGATGACCCGGCAGCATATAACAACCTGCCGGCCACAGTGTCCCCAGCTCGCGACGGCCCGACCAACGTCCTGCGCAAGCTTTTCCGCATCATCATCGCCGTTGGGAAGTTCGTCGGGCCCGGCTTCCTAGTCGCCGTCGCCTACATCGACCCGGGTAACTACTCCACCGGCATCAGCGCCGGCGCCGCACATCGCTTCCGCCTGCTCTTCGTCATCCTGCTGAGCAACCTATTCGCCGTGCTGCTCCAATGTCTCGCCGTCAAGCTTGGGACCGTCACCGGGTTGAATCTGGCCGAGGCCTGCCGCGTCTTTCTGCCCAGATGGGTGAACTACCTCTTATACTTCCTCGCCGAGGCCGCAATTATTGCCACCGATATAGCCGAGGTGAGTTGAACCCCCCATATCCCACCGCAGCTCTCAAGGGCACCGGGTTCTTAACCAGAGCCAGGTTATCGGCACGGCGATCGCGCTCAACTTACTGATCCCCGCCATCCCGCTCGTCGCCGGTTGCGCGATATCCATCCTGGACGTCTTTTTCATCCTCATCTTCTACCGCCCCAACGGCGCCATGAGCAGCCTCCGCGTCTTCGAGATCTTCGTCATGCTCCTCGTCCTGACGGTCGTGGTCTGCTTCGGGATCCAGCTCTCGCTGATCAAGAACACATCGCCTCGTGAGGTCTTCCGCGGCTACGTTCCGAACGACGTCATCACCAACTCGGACGGGCTGTACCAGGCGTGCGGGATTTTGGGAGCCACGGTAAGTCAACACGGTTCGCGAAGGTCGTCGAATCCGATGGCCGTTCCTCGCACAAACAGGAGATCCCGTAGTCCTTACTCATTGCGGCACAGGTCATGCCGCACTCGTTGTATCTCGGCTCCGGGGTGGTCCAGAGCCGTCTGAGGGACTACGACAGCAAGCGAGGTCTATTACCTGCCGGGACAACCGGCCGCACCACCGAGGACCCGAAGACCGGGGAGAAGACGCACTACATCCCCAGCTTCGCGGCCGTCGAGTACTCCCTGAAGTACACGTATGCAGAAGTCGGCGTGACGCTCGCGACGTTCGCGCTCTTCGTGAACAGCTCGATCCTGATCGTCTCGGGCGCAAGCCTGTACCAGACCCCCGGCGCCGAAGACGCCGACATATTCAGCATCCACGACCTGCTTTCCAAGTCCATCAGCCCGTTCGCGGGTGTGATCTTCGCCCTCGCGCTCCTGTTCTCCGGCGTCTCGGCCGGCATCGTCTGCACCATCGCCGGCCAGATGCTCTGCGAGGGCGCCCTCCGGTGGCGCACGAGGCCGTGGCTCCGCCGCCTCATCACGCGCTCCATCGCCGTCACGCCGAGCATCATCATCGCCGGCGCCACGGGCCGCCCTCACCTCGACGCCACGCTCAACGCGACCCAGGTCGTCCTGAGCATCGTGCTCCCCTTCGTCACGGCCCCGCTGATCTGGTTCACCTGCTTCAACAAGTACATGGCGACGCGGCCCGGCCTAGCCAGGCTCCGCGTCGAAGGCAACGGCGAGAACGCGGCGGCGCGCCCCGCAAGCGACCAAGAGGCCGCGCCGGACACCGCGTCCGTGGTGAAGATGGCGAATCCGTGGTACGTCTCCGTCGCGGCGGCGGCGATCTGGCTGTTCATCGTCGTGCTGAACATCGCCAACCTGGTGCTCCTAGGTGCAGGCTAGAATAGACAGACAGACACAGATTAGATAGAGATTCAAAACCTACATTTATAGAACAGCGGGCAATGAGGGGGGGGTAATCTTTTACGTGCTGGATGGTATCCGCCCTATTCCCGGAAATATCACCCATCCGCCTTTTCGGATACTACCTAGCTCGGCTCGGAGTTAACCGATTGGGTCAATCCTCCCTTGATATTTTATTCCCCCGTCGTTGCTTGGACGGCTTGTTCTGTCTTATCTAGATATTTACGTTTCATGGCATTTTACGAGGGTCATGGCATCTTATACCGACACAACTCCCGCGCATACACGCACTCCTTTCTCACCACACGACATCGTCACCATACCGATGGGGGGTTGATGCGAGATGATACCCTTACATATACCATATACGCTCAAATAGACATACGTAAGATCCATCCAGAACAACGAATCACCTTTTCTTTTCCTAGTGAACAGAGTCTCGAGCCCACGAGCACTCATACCGAGCAAATGACAAGAAGCAGGACATTTCATTCAGGGATATCTATCTACAATGATCATAAAGGCGTGACAATAGTACAGAGGGGAAAAAACCCACCGCAAGAGAAACAAAGGCTTCGTCAAAACAAATGGAAATGCCCAACGCTACCACATCTACTCCATGCAATGCCGCAAATGCGATGAGGGGGCCCGCGTCGCTCTCCATCAGCCGTACTCCCCGATTTATCAAAAACCACCCCGTAATCAGTCATCGTGGGAAAACGGCGCTTGGATAATGTTCCAAGATTAACAAACCGGGAATCCCCAGTTTCAGTCCACTTCGGTCGGCTCTATGACCCAACCTCGACTCATCTCCACAGCTCGCTCCCAGCGCTTATACATTAGCTTAACCTGCTTTGGGGGGCTGGCGGGGTCGAACTTCTTGCGGCCGGGCTTGCTATGGATGATGTCTGAGATTTCCTGCAGAGAGGACCAGCAACCTTCTATAGCGAGCCCGGCAGCGATGGCGGCACCGAGCGCAGTTGTCTCGCGCATTTCCGGCCGCTCGACGCGGATTTCACTAATATCGGCCTGTGTTTGCATTGTAAGGTCGGAGTTTGACATGCCCCCGTCAACATTGAGACCTGTCAGTTTATGGGCCGAATCCTTTTCCATGGCCTCCAGAATCGCACGTGTCTGGAAGCAGGTCGCCTCCAGCGTTGCCCGGGCTATGTGACCCTTTTGCGTGTGTTGCGTAATCCCGACTATAACTTATTAGACACAGTATTCTCAGGTGTATTCAGGACGAAGGCTATCGACTTACATATAGTTCCCTTCGCATCGTCTATCCAGTACGGCGCAAATAGACCACTGAACGCCGTGACGAACACGACTCCGCCATTATCCGGAACCGTCATCGCTAGCTCGCCGACCTTGGACGATTCCTGCAAGAACCCCATGTTGTTTGTCAAAAACTTGATACCGGAACCTGCGACGGCGATGCTACCCTCTAGTGCATATGCTTTTTGTCCGTCGCCAAAGTCGTATGCGACAGTGCCTAAGAGGCCGTGCTTGGATATAACAGGCTCCGAGCCGACATTGTATAATAGAAAACACCCAGTGCCGTACGTGTTCTTCGCTTCACCGGCGTTAAACCCACAATGACCGACCAGGGCACTAGATTGATCGCCCAGGCAGCCCGCAATCTTGATTCCACTCAAGGGTCCCGAAGCCAAGGCACCAAAGGCAGTAGGATGCGACGAAGGAACGATCTTGGGCAGATCAACTTTGGTGCAATCAATGCCGAAGAAACCGAGCAACTTGTCGTCGTACTGGCAAGTGTGCAGGTTCATGAACATGGTCCTGCTAGCATTGGTAGTATCGGTAACGTGAACATTCCTCTCCTTGCCACCATTGAGCTTGTAGATTAACCACGTATCGACAGTGCCAAAGGCTAAGCGGCTTTCTTCATATGCCCTGCTGACTTCGGGCTCATTATTGATCAACCATAAAAGCTTCACGCTCGATGGATAAGTGCTCAGGGGGAGCCCGCAAAGATCTAGCAGCTCATTGGCGCCAGGACGAGCCTTGAGCTCTCGAACCAGCTCCTTGGTTCGCGTATCAGGCCAAACGACGGCATGACACAGTGGCTCGCCTGTGTTTTTGTCCCAGCAAACCGTTGTTTCGCGTTGGCTTGTGATGCCGATAGCCTTAATCTGGGTCGTCTTGAAGCCTTTAGAAACAAACTCCTCCGTCGCCTTCTCGATACACTTCTCAACCGAAGAAAGGATAACGAGCGGGTCATGATCATGCCAACTACGCCATGGGATCAATGGTTAGTAAGCCCTTCGTTAACTCAGTTGCAAAAGAAACGAAGAGAAAGATGGTGGTCAAATTACCCAGACTGAGGATATAGGTTTTGGAACTCGATCTGATGGCTCGCAACGGGGTCGGCGAAGCGGTTGAAGATGATGAAGCGTGAGGAGGTGGTCCCCTGATCTATGCTTCCAATGAACCATTCTTCGGGCCCCTGACCGTTGACGACGGCGTGGCCCCCGCCGAGACGCTGACGCTTGTTCTGGAAAGTATCACCCATTTTCGAGTTGACGTCGAGTTGACGATAAGTTGATGAGTCCTCAAGACGCTGGGGAATTGTGTTGCTAGGCTGGAGGGGGGGCTTCTCGATGGCGTTGAGACAGCGTAGGTGTGTGACAGGTAGATTGGGGATATTAATAATTAGACAATATAATGCCGCGGATATCGTGGCACAGGAGATGGTTGTTGGATGATGGAGGAGATCTTGGCCCGGGAAAAACGGACTGCAGCCCGTGGCTATAAGGCCCGGGAGAAGGGGGCGGCATCATTGGACGTGCCCCACGTCGCAATGTCGAGTCGAGGAGTGGGTTGCAGCGGAGGAATGAGTTCGTATAGCTCGCGTCTACTAAGGGAGAAGGATCGTGGGATGTTGGTATGTAGGCAGGGCACCTACAGCCCCAGGGGGTCGCCGGTTAGGCTGGGACCTACGGAGATACCGTCTGGTGATATTATTGCCTAAGCCTAACATTGCGAACTGCGCTCCGCAGAATCCGCAGAATCCGCACAGGTTCTTCGGGGGCTTATCAGGCCGGGAAGCTAAGGTAGCTCACTAAACCCCGCATCCACTCCGTGACAGAGCACCTACAGTGGCTAGCCGACGCTGGCCGGTCCACTAATTGCCTGGAAGAGCTCACTAATTAGCCTGTGAAGGGCCCATGCCAGGCACGCTACGGACTCCCCACGCTGCCTGGATCCGAGGGTTCGTCTGCTGCTTACCTGCGATGTGGGGTTGGATCGCCCCCCGAGCAGAGCGAGGTCTCCACTGCGGGGCTTCAGTCAGCGGCCAACGTCTTCCAAGTCCCGATAACTAATCCATTGGCGGAGAAATTCGAGATCATCCCAGGGCACGTGTTGCAATTTTGCTTACTGCTTTCGTCAGCTCAGTGCCGTATTTGGCAAGAGCTGAGTTACGTGATTGGCTGCTAGACCTATCGCCACAAAATCTTTCAATCCAAATGATCGCTAGTTTTTTCTGTTCGCCCCCGTCGCCGGTCTGGTGCGCGGTCTGGACTATCCTCTACTCTACACTACAACGCGCTTTATCTCCGAATGCTCTTTTCTGTCTCGCTCTCATTTCTTCTGCCCACCTCACCTCTTTGTCGCTGCAACGCAAGGCAACCAGACAGAAAATAATTCTGTTTCTCCAGCTGCGATTGAAACACGCCGCAATCGAGTTTGATTGTCGTCGTCTCCTTCGTCGCTCAATTGTCCCCGTAATGAAAGTCGCCATTTCGCGATAAAATTCTTTGGGACGACTTGTTCCACAAAACTGGTCAAATGATGAGTGGCTACAACCATCAATTACACTCATATGGAAATGCGCTCGTGTCTGCTTTCGGTACTAATTCTATATCCGGAATCAGAATCGGACCCGGCGCCGGCGCCGGAGCCGGAGCTGGAGTTGAAGTTGATTCACACGCAGAATTACCTGTCAATTGCCAGTGTGCTCGGCAGAGAGGCGTACGTCTTCTAGTGTTCCTAAGTAGAGGCGTCGACATTTGAGTGTCTAACGGTTCTCCTGACTTCATTCTGAAATATTGTCAATAGGTAAGCACTTATCAACTATACAGTTGGACGCCGTTGTGATTTTACCATCGTCGGGCAATGTATAGGGGACGAGGCCCGACAACATAATCGATTCCCAGATTCGCCACAAGCCTGAAGGTTGCAAGGCCTGACCCATATGTACAAAACTGTGCACCACGTCAGAATAGAAGGTCTGAATCCATCTGTTATTGCTGTTCTCACGGCTGTCGTGGCCGTGTGCTTTATAGGCCTTACCGCGGTAACTGCCGGCCAGACACCGAAGGGACCACAAAAATTCATCGCATTTACACGGGTCCCGCTTGGGATTTGGTGTTTTCTCGAGGCTCACGAAGTCTCTCGGCTAGGTTACTATCAACACACCGCATACTATGACACATTGAGGACAACAACATGCTTGGCACTACTGAGCTGGCCCAAATCAGGTTTATTAATATATCTCCTCTTTCAGGGGGGAAGACATGGGTTGAAAAATGGGACCTTGTCTAAGAGCATCGTGTACGAAGTACGTCACAAGACATACCATCCACAATACACTCTTCCATTCCTTCGAAAAAACACCTCACCCTTTAATCGTACGGGTCCTCCATAGAAGGTGTCGAATATGCGGCAGCCTCCCTTCTACATGGGCTAAAGACGCGGGCACGACGAGCCGTTACATACATTCCAGCGGAGCCGGCTGTCCCCGACCTTGACACGACTAGACATGGACGCCAGGCTGACCAGCCGGAGCCGTCGGAATATCTCGAGTCGCAAAGATTGTTTGGCAGCTCCCAACATCAATAGTTTCCCCGGCCTGTCAGTAGCGTAGCATGTTGCGATGCGAATTTTCTCACCTTAATAGGCGACTAAGTATGAACGAGGGTCTATGGTTGACTTCATGTTAACCCGGCTGCCTCGAGTTTCCCAAGCTACAGCCCAAAGGTCCGGCCGCCTGATCATACAGAAGCGGTCTATCTGGACAACCTTTGATTCGATTCGTGGCCTTAGCTTTGCTGTTGAAGGTGGTTTAGGACGCCTTCAGTCCGAGGACCATCCCCGGATACAACTCTTTCCGGCAATTGTTATCCGATGTTCTAGGATTTGGGCCCTGCATTAGCTGAGCTTACAGCATATGAAAGACCCCGGTAAGTTGGAGAACCTTAAAGTAACTAACAGCACCCAGCGTGCCATTTTACTAAGTATAATTATTCAAGTTGGTCAGCATATTGGAAAGCAGCGAACGACCCGAGCTCCGGGGGGGCCAATCGACACCCAATTGACCAAGAGGGCGAAGTCAGGCTCACACACATGGCCACGAATGATTCAGTATTCATATTCGATCCTTGCTAGCTCTGAGATCACCGCTGCTCTAGGTATTAACTGGCACTAGCAGCTACTTTACGCTTTGAAATCTACCTATCCTGAGTCCAACTGGTCTTCAGGGGTGACAACAGAATATTTTTGGGTATAGTTCGAAATATTGTTGACGAATGCCGGTATAACCAACATCAGATGCTAACGTCTGACTTTCTATCTTGGCGGCCCGGTCTATACCGAGATACACCCATCCTCGCCGAAATCGCATACTATAGTGAAGTGTGTCGGGTAGCCTCGCCACGCTCATAGCTTGAAGGTTCAACAATTTGGCTTCGTTGTCTAATTAAATAAAGACAATATTAATACCGACAACATAATTCCCCAGTCAACTTCTCACAACGCTATCTAGCCGCAATTCCGTCTTCTCTTTCGGCAACTACACAAGCCCATACTGGACTTAAGAACTAGCAACATGATGAAAATTTCAGGCCACCCGCCATTGTATAGGTGGGTACCCAAGGGATAGCATCCCAGATTGGCTATGACGATACACCCAAGGTTAGATATACCCCAAGTTTAAAGTGTGAGCCCGTCGTATTTTTGGATGGTGAGGTCCAAGGTGGCCCCAAGCGAGTTAGCCTCCGACTCCAGATCAACGGCGCGGTCTTGGAACTGGTCGATGAGGCCAATTGCAATTTGCTGATGAACGTCAGTTGAGTTGATCGTCTCTAATATTCGTATTACTTACGTCAACAATGGACTCAACGCTGCGGAGCACAGTAGCAACGGGTGGTCCAATGAAGGGAACAGAGGTGATGAGACCGGCCTTGCCGATGAGGATGTTCAGCAGTTGCTGGTGGACCCGAACGAACTGGACGGACGAGTTAATCACAAAAGAGGTCGATATATATCCGCAGAGCGGCCTCTCAACTTACTGCCCGGAAAGAGTTGAAGACGAGATCAGCACCCGGGTCTCGGGGGCTGATGTCCCTGGCGTGGACTTTCTGGTTCTCGTTCTTCTTCGCGTCCGACCCAGATCCGATCTGAGCAGCAAGAACGCTGGCGGTGCTCACAATATCAGTGAACCCGTTAATGAGGACGGGGAATGGGCCCTGGCCGATGACGATCAGGGGCGCGTTGAGGACGGTGATGCTCTGGGCGGGCGTCTGGAGGGCCTGAGACTTCTGCGTGATGGAGTTGATGCCGTCCGCGATCTGCTGAGGAGTGGCAGCAGCCATGGCGCTGGCGGCCATGGCAAGTCCGGAGAAGATCTTGGAGAAAAGCATATTGAGGAATGGGGAACACCTGAAAGGGGGGTTGAATGTGCTTCGATGTGGAAGTCGTCCCTGAGCTGCGAGTGGTGGTGATGAGAGAGGGAATCGTCGTCAAGACCGGAATATTCAACCCTTTATATATTCGTTCGACCAGCTCCTGGTTTGCCTGCCGCTGACACGTCGACCTTCGATATCGCTGTCGTCGATGTGGCCCAAGTGCCCTGACCTTCTCGCCAGACTATGGTCGCTGATGCCTTGACCCTCGATCCCGTCTCCAACTATGCAGCCAAAGTATCGAACGAAACCTTCTCGCTTAACCGGGATCAGGTCGATCCCTCGTCGCCGCCGATCTCAACTTGTCGAAACCAAGGCTCGGATTCAATATGATCTACATGGCACCAATGGTAGCATCACTCCCAGCTACAGGTCCCTGATGAGGCCATTCCGGAATCAGTTCGTCATTACATCATGTAAGTGTCCAGCACGCACGTTCACCAAAAATTGTGTCCATCTCATGTTTCGTATGTACCAATATACTAGGTATGTAGGTATTCCTATTCACTCGGAATCACATTATATGTACCCATGTGAAGTCCGCCCCTGCCCCTGTGCTGTGACCAGATCTGTAATAACGGCAAGCAACCAATGGCACAGCCCTGCCTATGTTCGAAGGGGGTAATAGCTAATATGGAAAAGTAGTCTGTTTAACGTCATATGGTACAGAGTCGGGAGTGAACACGCTCATAATGGGTTGCACACTGCTTTTCTTTTCCCCGGGTTGCGGCTTGCCAACCAGATAGTCATCTGGCGAGTCGGCGTCGACAACGATCCCCAGGCAACATCGCTGGCAAGAGTTCTGATCACGTATGTACGTGCTAACCGGTATCGTGATCTACATTGCCATCGTCCATGACTCGTAACGGCGCCTGGCTGGCTGAATTCGTAATGCCAAGATTTGGTGATGGGTTACTCCGTACCAAATGTCATGATGCCCCAATCGGGACTTCAGAATACGGCGGGTAGCCTGGTATATAATGAACAGCCATAAGATATAGTATATCCTTTTTATACTACCATAGGTACTTCATAGATGGTAGAGCGTTGAGATCGAATCTCGATACTGCCGCTAGCGTTTTCAGTCCTCATCCAGTGTATGTATTGTGTGGACTGGCATTATTCAGCCCCCTAACCTACTCGAACACATCAACGGGGTGTGTATAGGTGAGTGGCGGCCCTGAATGGTCGGGCAATGCTGTATATAAGTCGAGTTACAACGAATTAACCGCGTTATCTCGTCAAAGGCGTGCCGCGGCAGTCGATCCATACTCGCCATTATAGCCCACATCACCTCCTTATCCTAGGTATCCCGACGTCTGTCCTCGACGAGGATCTCTGTCATAGTTTATTTCACCCGCATGTCGTACGTTATACGCAATGTAACATATCGAGCAACAGGTAATAAAGTCTAAGCATCTACTCAGAACCGATTAGCCGGAAGGAATAAAACGACGTCGTCAACTCAACGCTCCGCAGTCTCATAAGCGGAGACGACGGCTGTATGTAACGCTGCTGTGTTGTATTCCGTAGGGTTCCCGAATTCGTCCCCATTCCTCCCCAGGCGGTATGCTGAACGACCTACGCCACCGCCAGCCCGAGCCGAGAACGTCATCGACGGCAGCGCAGTGAATCCCAAAAGTGCATCATGTCGGTAGCGTCCTTGTGCCCAATCCGCATTTGGTTGAATGATCGGCAGTGCAGACGACGCCGGTAGTTGCTACATAGCAAGTACGGCACTTTGGATGCAGCCTGCGTCCCGGGCAGACACCCTATTACATAAGTTATAGCTGATGTAGATACATTGCTCATGCTATAAGATGTAGGGGGTGTTAAGTATAGGTATATAACTACGTAGAAGTCCCACCGTTTTCTTTCACGATGCTCATCCCGGTGCATGAGCGTTGCTTTTTCGCGGGCGTCTTCTACCATAGCACCGTCCGACTTGGGTACGGACTGACTAGTGAACACTTACATACCCGAGTTACATTGACATGGCAGTCGTCCGTCTGAACAGTTGCGACGTAGAGTCGAGTCCCTCGGAGATACTTGGGCTATGTGACCAGCCGGCGCGGCCAATTCCCATGTGGACGGGATGATCAGACACGTCCTTTCTTGCCCGCGATGTAATTAAACCGGTTACCTGCCAATCTAACATCGACGTGGTAATGTAACCCCATGACCGTTACCCAGCTACGGTAATGGCCCGAGAAAAAAAAGCAACGGCTCTGCCTACGGCCTGATAATAACATACGGAACCACAACGGCGGCGCCGTGTGCCCGCGCCTACATAGGATTTATTGGGTAGGCGAAAACGGCTCTGGAGACTCCGCCGCTTCCTAGAGGTCGTTCAGATTTGGAATTTAGACTGCGTTGCATTGTATGGTGTTACCCGGTTGTCCGCCCGAGTCTTTTATTATTCTAACTCCGCGATTGTATTCCGTACTCCTCAGCTATATGCAGCCCACCGCCAGCCACATCACAAGCTCGAAGCAAACCGTGTGAAGACGTGGAAGCTTCTGGACACGACGCGGGTTGGATTCGGGACTTTCTAAGAGTCATTGAACTATTCAATTGGTCGTTGGCTTTTGGCAACTTGCTGCAGTCATTCAGCCCGCGACGAATTAGATAATTAGATCGGTAGGACGGGGAATCGAGGATCGAGTGGATGATCGACGATGGCGTCTTGTTGTACGGGCCGCGGCCGTTCTTTATTGACGCCTATAGCGTTAGAGCCTCCAAAGTTCCGGACACCCGAGACCGCCCGTGGCGTCGTGATTCGTGGAAATCTGGGGGTAGCCTTAGATGCACACCGCTTTGCAGCTCAGCAGCAGAGTAACGACCGCGATCTGCTGGTACTGCTGCTGTTAGCAATCGGTACGTCCCTGTTTGCGATACTGTATCTAGGCACTGGTAGAACCGGTCAAAATGATCTAAGAAAACAAGCCGAACCGGGCAATTGTAATGATCTCAATGGCGTTGAGGCTCTTGGCAGAACGAAGCATATATCTTGATGTCAAGAAAGGGGCACGGCACTACTCATAAGCGATATTATCCTTTAAGCATAAGCTACATAGCGGCGGCCTTCTTGACAGCATTTCCTATGGCGTATACACATGAATGCCAGATTCATGATAAGCCCCGAGCACGCGGTCCATATATAGGAATAATATCGAGTAAATTAAGAACCGTCTTCTACGTGACATTGGTATCCTGAGCTTTAAAACCCTCCGTCACGGTCATTTAGTTCAAGCTATCCATATGTGTGTTCAAACGATATCAAGACAGTCGCCCCAGCTTTTTCCTTGGGCTAAGACGACGGCTTTACTCCCTCTTAGCGAACCCGAAAAGCCGTTCAAGGCCCGTCTTCACAACACTACATAAATATTCAACGACGTCAGTAATGCCAGTCGCCTTGAGCAGGCCATAGAACCCGCCGGGAGATCCTATCTCCGGAATATAAGCGAACTTCCAAATTCTAAGTAGGTAGTCACTCCATCATAGCCTCCGTTTTTGACCTCGACCATTGCCAGGGGCATTCTACAACACTGATAGCTACCTAGGCAGGTATTTATGTATATTAACACGTTGACTGTATCTAGCACCTTCATTGGCACTACAACATATATGCCGTCGTATCACCCCTCGATTCAAAAGGAAAGACGACTTGGCTGGGAGGATCCAGCTCATGATGTAACTTCCATCCTACTTAGTTCTACACTTGTGATCTGATTCTGTCCCAGTGGCGTCCATCTGCAAATCACGCGAATCTGACGAAAGAGCCAACGTTGTGACGGATCGAATTCACCGTTACGTTATGTTTCACGGGTGATACCTTGTAATATCACTGAGCAAACCGCAGGAATTGGGATGACCGTAATGTCGTCTGTTAGAAAAGCACCATATTCTTTACACCACCGCGAAAGATGCCGTTTCAGGTTTGCCTCTGTCCATCTAGGTATATAAAAGAGTTCCTCAGTCCAGGGGAGCGACCCCCAGATCTACGGAATAGATAGACATCATTCTCTTAGTTCACTCATTTGCATTTCTCCTGCCGTTTACGCTATTCACATTAATTAATAGCCGGAGGCCTGTAAACCGACCTTGTTGACAATGCATCCCACGCGATGCGCACTGCTTGTGGCGGCGACTCTTGCACATCCCATCAGCAACCCCGACCTCGATCTAACAACACGCAAGGGAACCAACAAGTCTCCCAAGAAAGCTCCGTGACACCTCCGGGGACAAACCCCAGATCAAGTCTGACAAGCGCGAAAAGGTCAAGGCCGTCACCGACGTGACTATTAGACTAAATGATTGGACGACTCATCGGATGTTCTAAAGGATGAACACGAAGGACATCACGAACCATTACGTCCCGTATCTCTGATCATAACCGCCAACATGTACAACACCGGAAGCGCGACCTCGCCAGACCAGGTACGTAACCATCTCCCAACTACCTAAGCCAGTCTACCCAAGCCAGCCTACCCAACCTCATGATAAACCGAAACCTCCAAGCACACAAAGCAAAGAGTCCATAAAGGCCAAGGAAAGGGGACGACGACGGTTAAGCAAAGCGCGACAACAAAAGCCACAAGAGCCAAAGATAACCGGGCAACCAGACAATTCCCCCTTCATCTTCTAAACCCAGCGTTTGAACAGGAAGACCAGTCTCCAACACCCAACACCCACCTCAACAACACTCATCCATCATCCATGTGTCCCAAATCCCCCCCCCTCTCTTAAATATTATGTAGCCATTCCCAATATAAATCCCATTCAACGAAGTCACCAACACGACCTCCCAGCCAAGAGCACCCATGACCCAAATAAACAGCCCCAAGCACCGATCCCACGCGTAGTATCCAGCCCCAAGCCACGCCAGCTAGATGGTAACCAGTACAAGAATATCGCGACCGGCTTGTGAACCCTCCCGCCTACCTACCCGTGAATACTGCCCCATTTCAAGAATCTGCTTCCTGTCATAAGTCGACACCGACGCACAGCAGCCATCCGCTCAGTCCAAAGCAAAGCCTGCAAGTAGGGCACAGAACCCAACGACTACATTCAACAACAGCACGAGCAATAGAACGCACAAGCCGACCCAGCACGTCTAAATACCAGCGTAACCAACAGCCTCACCAAATATGTTCGTAAAACAAGTCCCGGTTTATACGATTAGTAATACATTATGAAAAAGTACAAGTAGTGTACAGAGGCGATTAGAGTCCATTGATTCATTAATTCTTTTTTTCTTTTCTGTTTCTTTCTCGGATATCCCCATTATCGAAGCGCAAACGCATTGCATAGCCTACCCCACAGATGCGACGAACATGTGCCCCTAATCATTCAGCCGTCCGTCTACCGGTACTGCTCCCCGGGCATCTACTTTCTACCTCTAATAGCCTCGTATATCATTCCCAATGAAATTCTTGACCTCGTAGAGCATGTAGACAGGGAGACGGGCTAAAAACATCGCATCCGTCACAATAACTCGATTAACCTCCTCGGGTATTTGTGAATTGAGTAGAGAATGTAATCCGTCAGTCGGAACGCGTGCCTTGCCATGTTCTGACATGGCTATAGTTAGTATGCCTCTTTTTTTTTTCGTGTCGATGCTTTGGCTCTTATCGAGCCAAATGCTTTCTACCCGGCTTTTGCCATATCCCTAGCCCATCGGAACGCCCGCCAATCCGAAACCGCGCATGAAAGATAAGTTGAGAAGGGGTTTGCCGCAAAATTCAAAGCTCGCCGGGATATTAACGAGTCGTAAAGAGGAGCCTGAGGCTCGGACAACAATACGCGCGAGAAAAGACGGAAACCAGGTGCTGCGCCGTGTACACCAAAGGGACCGATGGAAATAGACCGATTACATGATAATGGCGGGTATGTCGACATTGGCCTTGATGCTCTTGTGAGGGAGGATGCTACCGCCGTTCACGTATATCTCGTCGCCAATGGTCACATCGTCGCCAAGCACTGTTACGTTCTCTAGTCGAGCCCACTGGCCAACCGTGCTGTTCCAGCCAACGATGGTACTCTTAATCCATGCGTGATTCTTGACCTTGGAGCCCGGCAAGAGGGTGCAACGCTGCAGACGAACACCATCGCCAATAACGCAGTTCTTGCCAATAACAACATTAGGGCCGATGCGGCAGTTCTGGCCGATTTTAGCTGTTGAGTCGACCATGACGTTACCGCCGTGCACGTAGCTCTCACTTGGAGAGACTAGGAGCTTAGGGTTCTTCTTGGCCAAAGACGATAGGTAGAGACAAGTGCCAGTCAAGAAGTCCTTGGGTTGACCGACATCCATCCAGAATCCTTCCAAATCAAAGGAGTGCAACTGGCCATCACGTACAACGGCAGGGAAAGTCTCCTGCTCAATTGATGTAGGCCGGTTCTTCTCGATACGTGAGAGGACGGAAGGATTTAGGATGTATAGACCGGCATTGATGCGGTTACCGACGAACTCGACGGGCTTTTCAACAAACCGATCGATGCGCGAGGGGTGGTTCGGTTTGTGGACAACGACACCGTACTTAGACGGTTCTTCGACCTTTGTGACAACAATAGTGCCCTCGTCCCCGTGCGCTGTGTGGAACTCAAGTAGCTGTCTGAAAGGAAATTCGCAGGTGACATCGGAGTTAAGGACAAAGAAAGGCGAGTTGTCCTTGGCAAGAATCTCCTCTGCGAGCTTTAAGGGTCCGGCTGTTCCTAGCGGTTCGGGTTCGAGAGAAAAGTGGATTTTGAGACCGAGTTGGGACTCGTACTATGCATGCAGCAGGTCAGCAATAGGACGCAAGACAAGACACATAATTCGTATGACGGGACTCTCGTTGCTGACCTCCTTTAAGACACTCTCCATGATCTCGGGGCGGTAGTTGACGGCGAGAACAACATCAGTGACACCCACAGCCGCAAGGGCTTCGATCTGATGGAGAATCATAGGCTTGTTGGCGAATTCAACCAGAGGCTTGGGCATTGTAAGGGTCTGTAGCGCGAAGGCAGAGTTGTTAGCTACAATTGAAGCGAATGCAGAGGCTCAAGATTGAGCGCCCGTGGTTTAACGCACCAATGGGCGTAGGCGAGTGCCAAAGCCACCGACAAGAATGAGAGCTGTGATGCGCGAGGATGATTAGTGGACTGGCTATGCTAGCAGGAGTAGAATCGAAGAGAGAGGCCAGTGCCAACTTACCCTTCATTTTGAAGTAGTCTAATGTGTGAAGCTACAAACGAATGACGTGAGAATACGATCGAGTGCGCTCTTGTTGTGCTCAGGTAGGAGACACAGCTGCTGGAGTGGATAGATAGGTAGGTAGTCTTAGACGAAGATGGATCAGCGGTGTTGAGGGGAGTAGCGAAACTCTAGTAGGATATAAGTGATTCGTACGCAAGGTGTAGCGCCTCAAGGAGATGTGCTGAGATTCGCCCAAGGATGCTGGGAACGACTGGATCAAGTTTGCTGCTGCGACAATGCGACTCGGCTGGAGAGCGGGCGGATTGGCAAGAGGTAACAAAAGGAGGTTTAAAAGAGGTGGATTGGCTGTGCGGCCCAAGTCACCTAGGCTAGCATTAGACCAAGAGCGAACAAGGTTGTTGTGGGATGATGGGTGGGGTTACCTTTTGTAGTGTAGGGAGCTGATGGTGTGCAATGAAATGAACACGTTGTCTTTGAAGACCTCGTGTGGTGAGGTAGGTCACGGTATTTGCTTGTCAGTGTTGGTGAGGAGGTGAAAGAGAGGGAAAAAGCAGGGTGAGCAAGTGATGTTGTATGACTGGACAGTGGCAGGTCAGCGCAGTCGCTTCTAAGCAGTCCGGCACTGGGCCACAAGGGTGGATGGTACCTATAGCCAAGTGCTAGCTACCGCGACGACTCAGGTACCTGCCTGGCATGGCAGTTGTCCGCCTGTTGCCCACCCCCTTTTGATTGCCGAAGGCGTGGAGGTACCCCGCTAAAAGAGAGTACTTTGAACTCCATGTTTAATTGGCTGTAGATTATGTACCGTTGTTATAGATATACCTCTGTCAACCATGCGCCAGAGCCACGGAAGCCACCGACGGCCACGTCGCCCCCAGGCCAAGGAGGTTAGGTGCTTATCCGGCGCTGCGCCCCTGAAATCTGCTGCCTACCATGTGCTAACTGTGTACGAGGTACCAGGGAGACGAGATCTTGTTGGACATCCTTGCCCGCACGAGCCACGGCGGATCTGAGCCTGAACGGGCGAGAGCAGGGCAAGGAGCCAATCAGTCCTGCTAACAGTGCCACAGCCATGTCTCCTCCAATCTCCAAGATGTTTCCAATGCTTCGTATTGCCCGCGCTATTTGATTACTGCTGCAACAGCGTCACGTCCCCTGGAGGGAAAAAGGACACGCTCAAACCATCGCTCATTCGCGTCCGCGATGCAAGACGCGCTATTGTCCGAGACTCGCCTCTTCTTTCTACACTATCACACTATGGGTGGTATATCGTAGGCGTGCGCATGACTTGGGTTGGGTATCACTTCGTCTGGTATCCCTACCTAGGCCCTCTCCACTGAGAGAAAAAGCCATGAATGGACAGCAGCAGAACGCGACGCAACCTCGAGGTCGATGCGGTATGTAGCACAATCTCACATCACCTCAACGTAACCTCATCGCTCAACCCCCTTTCTTTCGCATCTTTCCCCAGTTGCGACGTGACAGTGGCCCAAACCACCATTGCCAGGACATAGCTAGAATGCGTGTATGTTTGCTGAGCAAACACGATGCCCAATAAGTCCCGGAGGACATCAAGAGATAAAACGACCCGTCCGTCCTCGATGACGCTGTTCATTCGTCCCGGCCGTTTCCAACTGAGACATCGCCGTGTCACAAGTCGCTGTCCAGCCGAGAAAAGCTGGTCTCGGGGCGCGGACGGCGATGCTCACTCATCGCAACTTATTATGTGCGCGTCTGTCAAACACCCCCCTTTTCTGTTCCGCATACCTATTCGACAAATGTCGCACCTAGAGATCTTCGCTCTGTCACTTTCTCTCTTTTTCCCTCCAAAGAGAGGAGGGTGTATCTGGCTGAGGACATGCGAATGGAAAGAGAAGCCTGACCGAACGTAAGGAACGGACCCGAGGACAGCGACAGAAATCTAGTTGTTTTCGCAGGCAAAGGAAAGCCAAAGCCAAGAGAAAAGAGCAAAGGGGTGCTGTTTGATGGAGCCAAGCAGGCTGCCCCCTTTCCATCATGTGGCCCATCCCGCCCTAGGGATGGGGCTGGCCCGCCGTTTGCTGGGTCGATCCGCGGTGTGGATGGGTGGATGATACTATATATACTATGCACATGTAGTATGTATGTCTCGTCGGAGATGACGCACTCACATATGCGTGGGGTTGGATGGATGGACGGAGACATGTAATGTGGATGTATGCGTGGCTGTCACACCCGCAGCGCAGGCACAGAACCCGTCCCAGCGGCACCACCCACACCCATCTCCATCTCCAATCCCACTCTCAATCCCACGCCCGTCTATTTTCAGGCACATCGCCCGCCCTGTGTGTGTCCCTGAATCAGGTTATGGACCGCATTTCATATGTAAGTGCTCCGTTCCCATCAGCCCCCACACACCCTTCCTCCCCTCCCGTGGGTCATTGTTTACCTTCTACGGAAAGCTGTTGCTGAACAGCGATCTACCCATCTAGTGCCTACACGTGAACGGCATCACGACGCGCATACATTTTTCACGCCGCGCAAAGACCCCAGGCGAGAAGAGAATTGTATTCTCGTTTCAGCATTACTGCGCTGTAAGTTTAACTCTTCATAATTTGTGTGCTCGTAATCTCATCATAGTCGTCATCATTCATCGTCATCTGTCCCCGAGGACAGCTCTTTTATAAAAAAGGCCTGGGAGAAAAAGAGGACATGAGAACTGGCTTCCTAGCCGTGAACGTCCGCCAATCGCCTGCCCGTTTCCTGCAGGACGGTCTTCCGGTCTCCGAGTGCCACTCCATGTGTACCCCTGGCTCGGAGATGGCAAAGCCATATGAGACGTCCTAGCACGACCCCCAAAAATGGCTTGCGAAGAAGCACAAAAAGGCGGTACAGGCTTGCCGGTTCTAATGTCATTGCGTTTTTCTTCCTTTGAGTGAAGCCAACCAAAATCTATCCGTGAAAGGGGGGGAAATAGACAGGGCGCGCATTGCCTACACGGCGCCAAATCAAAGGCGTCGTTGGGTCTGCCGCGTTGCAGGTGGCCTAACACCAAAACCAAAAGGTCCTCTCGGAGAAGGGCGTTTGATCACTTTGTTGAAAACCTCGTCTTTCCAGGGAAATGAACTGGCCCGGTCCTGAGGCCGCCTCTCCAGGACCACGTCACCGCCACCAAATTCGGGAAAGAGAAAAGAATAGACTGCAACTCAAGTCCAAAGGATTCACCTGGGACGAAGGCACGAAAAGGGGACTCCACGGAAAACTTCATCTCGGAGGGAAATCGTAACATCGTCGATTTTTAAATTCGTAAGGTCGTGATTCATCGTTATTGTATGCAAGCTTTTGTGTCCGTTTCTCTCGTCGGGCCATGCTGAATGGGTATTTTTTTTTTGTTGCGAAAGATGCCCGGGGGGATAAGCTGTGAAGCTTCACCACGTGTATATATCAATTATCTGACGCCTCGGATCCATGGTCCTTGTTCTCGCGCTCGCTCTCCGCTTTGGTCCGCCAACTATCGGGAAACAATCCATCCAAAAGACTGAAAAAAGACATAGGTCCGCTGGGGGGGTTATTAAAATCACGCTTCCCTCACTCGAAAGACGTGGTCGAGCTACTACTCGAATGTCCAGACCTGTGGCCATGGCGGCTCTCACGGTGTTCATGGCCATGGGCATGACTGGTTGAAGCATGCCGGGACTTTTTGCGTCTGCCGCCATCATTGGCCGGGAGACCCTGGACGATGCCATTACGGGCAAGCATGCCTCCATTAACGGAAAAGTTCCGGCACACCATGAACGCTCTCATGGCGGCGTTCTCCTGGGCCAGGGAGTTGGATTCATAGGCAAGATCCGTCTGGTACTCGCGGCCGTTTACCAAAACCAGGCACGTGTAGCCGCTAGGGTCCCTGTAACACTCGTACGAAGGGTCCTGCCACCCACGACGTCGGCACAGGCCTATCGGATACCCAGTCAGCGGCTGATCTCCGGAAACCTCTTCATTCGATGCCAGGCCCGAACTGTGCATGACAAAATGCAGCCCTGATGGTGCAAGGGAAGATAAAGGGTAGTGTATCCATGCATGACAGCCCAACAGCGAACGCCCCAACGCAAGAAATAGCCGTAGAACCCGGCTCGCGCCTTGCAGGGAAAACGTGGGCTGGTAGGCTACTCACCGCAAGGCGGCAGCGGATCAGGCAAGACACCCAGCCCGTTGTTGCCAGACACGATGGCAAGCTGCACGTACTGGCTTGGTGACGCAGGGGCTTGCCTTGCCTTGCTCACGTGGGTGAGACGACGAACTCCCGTCGTTCAGCCCCACCGGGACAGCAACACTGCCATGGGCGCCGGGGGAACGGTATAAAAAAGAGAGGGCGACCGCCGTAGGGTCGAGCGAGGAACTTACTCTCGAGATACTGCATATAATAGCCGGACATAGTGCTGACCGGTGCTCAGACACGCCCCGTAACGGACCCGAAGAGAATATAATTTTTTTTGGATATTATTTTAGTAGGGAACCCCCACACACCAAAGGACACGCAGATGCGAGTAATTCTTTCAGGGGGGTGACAGTGCGGCGGAAAAAAGACGTGGTATATAGGAGGTGGTTTGATCAGCTCCGAGGTATGCAGTCGAGCCCAACCGTGGGAGGGGGGAGGATGAGGGATGAGACCGTCTAGACAGGTAAGGCGCTAGCGAGCGAAGATGGACGACTCTGTACTACAAGGCGAAGGTGTGATGCGGTGGTGGTGGTGGTGGTAAAGAAGGAGGTTATGCTACGTATTCAGGGCTGCGGTGCAGAAAGACGAGCCATCGACGGCGAGACATGTGTGCTTTATTGCAGAAATGAGCTGTTGGTGCGGGGCAGGGATATCGAGACGGAACAAAGGCAACAGGACAGAATAGGAACGTGTTTGGAAAAGGACAGGTTCCATGCGCGCATCAACGATGCGGCTCTCAAGAGTGTGACCCCATCTTTGATGTGTTGGCGCGAGTCGTTGCCAGTTGATAAACTGTCTAGAGACTAGGCGTCTCTCCACTACACAAGGGGGGGGGGGGGGGGTACATCCCTAAGTCGATCATTGCTCTCAACTAAGGTAGATAAGTGTTGACGAGATTCCTCCGCTTGGCTGGGCCTAGGATGTATCTGGTAAGTACATCGATCTCATTTGAGTTACCTGTGTCGGCATACCCTGTCCGTCCCGACGCGCCCGGAGAGAGGGGCAAAGGGGGGCGGAAGAGGAAGAGGAGAAGAAGGCACGATGATGGAGATGGCTGGGCGAAGGTAAGGAGACGCCGGGTTATGCAGAGGGCAGAAGAGGACAGGCATAAGGCACAGGCATGTGAAGCGACAGGATGGGACTTGGGAAACCAGTCCTGCGGCCGAATCACGTCCTCGGCGGGACTACAAGGCGGGGAGGGGGGAGAAACAGGTAGGTAAATCAATCAAATCAATCAATCGACCGATCAATCAATCAATCAATTGATCAATCAATACATAAATAAACAAACAAACAAGCCGATCCATAAAAAAGGTTTTTTTTTCTTCTTTCTTTCTTTTCTTTCTTTTCTTTTAATTAATTACGAAGTTTAGAAGCGTAAAAGAACATGCTTGACTTACACAGTAATCCAGTCAAGTTAGGTATGTAAAGGTAGACGGGTTGGCCAAACCGTATTAGCGATATATATAAAAAAAGAAATAAAGGAAAAAAAAATAAAACATAAAATAAAAATACAAAAAAACCGGTTTCGTCCCACACGCTAGTTCTCTCATAAGTCGAGAAGTTCGAACTTTTGGATCGAGGATGATGTATTAGCGTCCGCCGGGACCAACCAGCCACGCGCCCGCATCTCACGATCCAGTGCCCTTTCATGAATCCCCCATAAGGGAATAAAGGAACCGATGAAAAAAAGAAGGGGGGGTTTCTGGTACCTGGTTCCTCGGAGACGTGGTAGATGGACGGGAATAATACTAACTAAGTAGATACATATGAGTAAAAACGATGGGAAAGCACGTAGTAAAAGAAAATCAGGGGCTTTTTTGGGGGGGTTGTGGTTCTGGTCGATAAAAGGGGGAAACGGCCTAATCGTTTTTCGGTTGCGACTTATCTCGATAATGCTGCAACGCTCCCGGACTTTGGTCGGGTGGAGGAGAAAAAAAAACCGATCGAAACCGTCGACAGATTCAACGGCGGCACTAAAAGGTCAACGATCGGTACGGAGTACCTTCGCGCGCACGAAAAAGTACCCGAGGTATCTCGGCCCATTTCCATAGATACGGAGTCAAAAATGTACCTTTGATTACCAATTGACAGACGGCTCTCTTTTTTTTTTTTCTTTCCCCTCGCATTCGACACGAAAAGATTAGTTGCACCGCTTACACGCTTCATGCCCAGTTCGAGTGAGCAGCAGTAATAAACTGCCGGATTTGCTGCGATGCATGCTCGTGGTCGGTCGGCCGCGGTCACGGCTGGGTCTGT
This sequence comes from Xylaria intraflava, assembly GCA_022385655.1. Classification (NCBI taxonomy): domain Eukaryota; kingdom Fungi; phylum Ascomycota; class Sordariomycetes; order Xylariales; family Xylariaceae; genus Xylaria; species Xylaria intraflava. Next base: position 122,992 of record MU279745.1, read on the forward strand.
GGTTTGCGCTCTCACCATGTAAGGCATGTAGCGTAGGTCGGGAGATCCGTCATCCATCATCCATCAGCCATCATCCATCAGCCATCAGCCATCCATCATCCATATCCATGCTGTGCTCGCGCGCACACTTGCGCCTACATACACAGCAGATAGCCCATGTCCCATATCTCATTCCATATTCCATATACGATCTTTGTAAGTAGTTTGTATACAGGACGAGCACAGAAGCCCACGCTACACACGCACACAGCCGGTCACATTACCAGTCCAGAGCAGTCCGAGTCCAGTCTCGCGACGAGAGGCATGGTTGCGAGGCACCAGAGCCATCGAGCCAATCCGCCGTGCCGGTATCGATCCCAGCGTGGGGAGTAAGCGATTCGCCCGCCCGTCCACACCCAGCTCAGGCCCAGACGCACACTCACACTCAAGTTCAGGTTCACGTATGTAATCCAGTAAGCAGGAGGCAAGCCGGCGAACCAGGCGGTGATATCGGGCAGAGCACGCGAAGTCACGCATTGTGGACGAGCAACCCGCTAGCGAATCCACAATCTGCTCATCATTGGGAAGAGGGGCGACCCTCGATACGTATACAGACTGTAACTTTTTGTTCCTTTTTCCTCTTTTCTTACGCTATGTAAGCGCAATGCGCGTCGGGTCCTGTGATAACGCAAACGGTTACTGGAATAAGCACGCAAGATTGTTCTACGACTAGATAGGTAGGCCCAATCTCAAAAGCGTCGACACCGCGACTGTGCTTCTTTTGGTCGCGGGCGGCAAATTCAGAAAACAACAACAGAAAAAAAATAGGTACGAGGTATCTACTGCGCCTCGAAGTGGGCGGACAGGCATTCGAAGGGACCCGGTTTATTCATCTCGTTGATCATCTAGTATTTTTATTTTATTTTATTTAATTCGTTCTTTTACTCGCCTCTCTTCCCATGCCGGATTAGGTTATTAGACTCGTGATCGGGTAATCAATCCGTGAACCGTGAACCAAACCGTAGACACAATGCGAGGGATGGCGATGTGCGAGGGTGAGGATTCTCCATGGCAATTGGCCGGCGTGAGCTTTTCAGCCACTTCCCATTCCAACAGGACAGTCCCAGATACGATCAGTAGCGCACACTTGTCGGTGAACAGAATGAGGTGCATGAACACACGGGAGGGGTTCTGGTTAGTCTGCCCTGGATCGTGGACCCCGGTCTCTGGCCCAAACCTGGTCGATCAGACAAGAAAGAAAGAAAACAAAGAAAGGAAAGAAAGGGAAAAAAAAAAAACCCTTGGGAAGCTCGGCGAGCCACTAGGAAACGTCTGTGGACAATTGGCCAATGGGCACAGACGGGCGAGGGCCACTAGCCAGAGACGAGACGCTTTAACACCTCATGCAATGATGAGTTGGCATTGCCGCTGGATATTAAAAACCCACGATGCCCCCTGGGTACGAGTACCGGCCGCGAGCTGCGGGCCCAGCCCGGCGCAGAGGTCACTGATACCGCCCGCGCGCGCGCGAGAAGGGGCCTGCACCGGTTGCATATGGGCGAATTGGCCGCTTTGCACGGCGACGAGGACTCTGACCGAAAAAAATAAAGAAACAAGAGACACACACACACACACACACATACAATGCGAACTTGAGGTATCGTTGTAGCTAGAATCGGACAGGGGACGGCCGAATCTGGGCGGCGCGAGTCCTGTTTTGATTTGTTTTTTTTTTCCTTTCTTTCTTTCTTTCCCCCTCAAATCTCTTCGTTCGTCTCCATAAACCGTATCTGTAATGCATCTTCTCATGTCACTGCCATGTACGATGTACGTACGTATTGGAATCTGTATGTAAGGATCGATGAATTGGGTAGCTGTCAATGGGTGGCGCGAGCCGTAGGACTGCTCTGCCGGTTGCGTCCTGCGGTCTCACCCGCCCAGTCGAGCTTCGCGCAAAAAGCGTAAGGTCACCGTCGCCATCTGCGTGCTCTGTTATGGGTTCCTGTAAACCTGCAGATGCCGAGGATATACACCATATCCCATACTAGGCCGACAACTGGCTAGGCTACGAGAGAGAGGGAGAGCTTCAATTTGGCGGTCTGGTAGCCGTAAATCGGGTCCCCTGCGCCCCTCCCCCCTGGTGAGGCGAAAGAGGAGCTGCGGAGACCGTAGAAGAAACCACCCAAAAAAAAAAGAGAGAGACCATCGAAACGTCTGAGATCTGAACAGGAAGGCGGTTTTTTTCGAGAAAACAATTAAAAGTGGACACTCGCACATCTTATGCCGATCTTCAACCCTCGTCTTGGCCTGCTTTATGTACGCATGAATGAGACAGAAGGCATGGAAGCCTTCAAATACATAATACGCAATGGGTCGCGTTGAGGCGAGGCCTGGGGGCCGGGTGTTCACCGTTTCCCACCCCCCCCTTTTCCCTTTTTATTCGACTGCCTTCCGTTCTGCTACGGTACTTTTACTTTACTTACTAATGCCGCTGCTCTCATTAGAGGGTTTCCTACTGATGGTTTCGTGCTTCGAATACGACCTCGACCGAAATTACGAGAGACACAGGGGATGATCGTTGAAAGTTCGTGGAGAAGCGCCCCCCCCCTTCGACGGTTACGATAAGCGGAGAGACTCTCATTGCACAGACAGGAGTGGCTGTCAGGGAAAGGGGGACAGAAAAAACAAAGGAGGCACATTCCACCATTGTGCCGTGTACGGGACTGATCTACCTCACGCACACACATAGCATATATACATTCCTCCTACCCAAAGGTAGGGTCGTGTAGCGGTATGTCTGTAAGCACCTCAAGCGGTCTCTGCGGTACTCCGAACCAGTATCCGGCTAGTCGACTACGGGATCCGGACAACCATGAAAGCTGGGCAGCGGCCGCAGTTAGGGGCGAGGGGGGGGGGGGGGGGGCGGTAAATAAATAATAGATAGAGAGGGCGGCTGGGTGCGGGGGCGGGCTCTGTGGGGCCAGATTGTGTTAGGGAACCACGGGACTTCTGGCA
>MU279745.1:125995-201994 GCA_022385655.1 Xylaria intraflava
TTCCTTTGCCCCCGGCACCGCTTCGCGGGGCTCTCTGCCCGGGCCCCCGCCCCCCCCCGGGGGGGGGGGGGGGGGGCCGGGGGGGGGGGGGGGGGGGGGGGGGGGGGGGGGGGGGGCAGGAGGTCTGCTCTCATGCGGCCCCTTTAGAACTGCGCTTCATAGACTGGGCCAAGGATTTGTATTATACCGACGGCCCGAACTGCTTGTCGAGGGCTTTGTTTTGATTCTTACTCTTTGCACATTCTTACATACCTGCGCCCTCCGGCCTCTGACATGGCCGGGATTCTACCTGTCAGAGGGTTCGTCTTCGGTTTTAGGTGGCCAGGGGCATACACACAGACGCGCGCGCAGACACACACACATACACAAACATACACATACGCACGTACATAACATGCACACAAGGTGCCCCCTCGCCATCTTGTGGGATGCAACGTGCTTGTATGCCATCGTTTACCCGACCTAATGGAATATCGCCCGAGGCGAGCTGTGATATCATTATTGATCCGTTACGATTGGCGATCCTTAGACGAACGGTCAGCACGGGTCCCCCCTTGGGTCGCAAGACTTGGTTGCAACCCATCCCGCAACGAGGTCAACGAGTGGCTAAGTCTCTTAGTGCAACACGTTCCCGGAACAACTGCAATATTGTCTGTCACAGCCAAAAGGTCGTGTTGTGCATGACGCCTCGTCTACATTGGACATAACACGGGGGGGAGGGGAGAAAAAAAATAATAATAATAATCTTGGAGTCCGGCGGGCTTCTGGCCATTGGTCTGACGTGAGTAATAAGGTAAGAAATGGCAGAGAGGAAATGGACGAGAGAGGCAGAGAGAGGGAAACGAGGAGGGCGGGAGAGGGAGGGAAGGGAAAAAGAATCTTGGCTCGTCGCGTGCCGATTATGGTTACTAGTACAGACTAGTAGTCTGACCATGCGTCCTGCCCTCATCTGAAGCTTTGTTGGCAGCATGTAACGGGGGCGGCAATTCACATAGTCGAGGGAACGTAGCAGTCCTCTCTCTCTCCCTCCCTCCCTCTCTCTTTGTCTCTATCGAGATTGTGTTTTGAGTCACGAATTTACTTTGTCTTGTCTTCTCTTCGGCTGCCTAGCGGCTAGGGCCTGTTGTCTGAGGCTTTAAAAAAAGAGGCCTGCGAGTCTTTGCTCGTGGTTTCGTCGTACTGCAGCTGACCCAAACCGCACGCGGAGGGCTACATGCGATTAGGGTGGGTAAGTGTAAAAAAAAAAAAGGAATGTTACCCTTCGGTGATTCTGTTTACATCAATGGCTTATTTTTCCCCCTTTAGAATGAACTGTGGCCGCATGGCCTGCGGCCCCTAATGGAGACTGCCACGTCAAAGAGGGTGTTGTGCCCCTATTGCCATAGATGTTGGTTCTTCGCTGCAGAACCACAGTAGTGTGTGGCCACCAGGTAAGCTATATTGAGGCCGACTCAAGCTTCTTGATCCTGCGATTTATTTTGTCGAAGAAAACGGGGGGGGGGGGGGGGAGGAATGACATAAAAATGACATAGCGGCGGCAACATCTTTGGGCAAACTGGCCTTGGCGGCTAGATTCCTGACGTCGAATTCCGGGTGGCGCTGTAGTAACAAGCTTCCGTGCTCGAAGACAGCTGCATACTGCCGTCTTGATCAAGATTCAATGAGCACATTAAAGCGAGAGGTGGCGTCAGTTCGGGCTTCCTGGACTGGCCGAGTTAAGTCGAAGGCCAGGCCCCCCCTCGAGTGATCTGTTGCCCCGCAAAGTCTGCAGTGATTTTTTTTTCTTCCTGCGACAAAACGGCTAAGGAAGACCTAGGTAGCCTCTGCTGTGCGACGGCATAGCGTGTGGGGAAAAATAGATTGACGAAAGGAGGAGAGGCTCTCTATGGCGAGGTTGCACCGGCCTGGGCGGACAGCTCCCCTAAGGGAGTCCGCTTTCAGTAGAGCCGTCGATATATTAAAGGGGTTGGGCAAGGGAGCACCACTGAAAGTTCCTTGAAAGTGGATTGACCAGCCTTTCCGGCTAACCCTGCCGTTGTGTGCCTTTTGCTTTCATTATATGCAGCGCGCTTTTTTCGGACGAGCCGATCTAGATAGACATAGTGGATCTGGCGAACGGGGATAGAGCAATTTAAACACGCGCCGGGTCGGCCGGGCATGTTAAGAGGGGATTGAGTGTAAGCATTCCTTTAATCACTGGGCCTTAGAGAGTGACTACGAGGAGACATGCTAGTTGGGACGCGTTGATGCGCGTGGCCTACTATGTAGCCGTAGGCGGCGGGTCGTTATCATTCAAAATCCCGGCCTAGCGGAGAAATATGACATGATTTCCTTCCGTCTCTCCTCGGGAATAACAAAGACAGGATCAGTCGGCTTGACTCTGTCCTCCTCATCATATACTTGCACTTCACCGAGGCGAGGGATAACCCTGTACGTCCAGGGCATCGTCACCTCGTCTGTATCCGGGGGCAGAACCTGGGTAGTGTGCTGTGCCGAAGAGAGACCACTGAGGACGTAGCAAGTATGATACGCATCGGATGGTCTTTGTTTATCTGGCTTAGCCTCTGCCGCGAATAACGAAAAGGGTGTGTTTACTTACGCAGACGGCTTATCTCTCATGCCACCTCGCTTCGATTGGTCCTGCCCGCAGGACATAATGTACCGGATCAGCCCTTCACGGGAGTATAAACACTCGATATTAGGAGAGGGGGAATCAGCGTTGGCTGCAGTTGCCGGCCCCTGTATGGCGGCTTCTATCAGGGGCCAGCAGCCTCCAACCCAGTGGCTATAGCAGCCATCGACAAGCTTGTTGGTACGTCCGCCGAGACCACCCTCGGGGGCATATTGACGCGACGAGAGCCAAGACATAAGGCGTGGCATGTCGAGGTATCTTTGGTTAGAGCGTCAGTACAGAGCTGCTTTCCAGAAGTATCCGGCCGTCTTGACGAATGGCAGATGGAGCAGACGAACCGAGGAAAACTCCGATGTGGAGCGTCAAGGATGGCGAGGCAGCCTAAAGCACAGAATGCGTATGCGCCATGGGCTTCGGCGCCTGGTCTTGCCGAGATGCCGCCTTCGAAGGTTTGGCCTGCACGATCATCAGTACGTATACTCGACCGAATCATATCCGCTTTCGGAATCGCTTACAGTGGCGTACATACTCTGCCAGGCCGGTGAACAGATTCGAGTGTTCAGGCATGGCGGAGCAGGAATCGCGTGGTAGATCAAGGGGTAGCTTTAGTATCGTAATCAGCACGGCAGCGCAATAAGCACCCCTGGATTCACGGTTAGAGGGACATGCGGGTGATCAGAATTCTAGAAGCACGACTTGCCTAACATCGATCTCTCCTCCCAGTGACATCCGAAAGCTCCCATCTGGCTGCTTCAACGCGCATAGCCATTTCCACATCGCTCGACGATCGATGACCTGATATGCGGACTCCCCGCCTACAATTGTCAATGCGAGCACCATCGCATACGTGTTCGCTAGGTGAGATTGCTGGCCTGGGCCGCCACCAAACCCGCCGCTTTCGTTCTGGATCGAACGCGCCGTTTGTACAAGGCCATCGCGGTATCTAGAGACGTCCGCTCCTAAGATGGCCAAGCCGTTTAAGCACCAATAGAAGATCCATGGCCTGCTCGCATCTGCAGATCTGAACGCAGCAGGGAGACTCCCTAGGTGTTTTTCCAGGAACTTGATATGCCGTTTACGGCGGAGGGAGGGCACCCCATGACTGTTTACCGCGAAGTCCTCCAGTCCCGCGAGAAACGGCATACAACTGTCCTCCACTTCATATTGGCGAATCAGCGTGTCAGTAACAAGTGTGTCCCTAATGGGAGGGCGTGTCGTGAAAACATCAGGAACCAGGGGCGCTTCAGGCCCCGGAGACGAAGAGCTGTATGCCATCCCGCTCTCTTCATGAGACACCGAGGAGCCACTTGCTGGTATGAGGCGCCTCTTGTGCGGTGTGCTTCTCTGCCGGGCGCGGGCCAGACCTGTCCTCCTTTGCATGAGAAATACCGTGGCTTTGAGTGCAGTTCCACCCCTCTACTGCATGCGTGCGATTGGAACGCGGAAAGACGCGCACTCTCGCTGGGCCGGCTGGATCTGGAAATGACTCGGCCGGCGCTGGACAAAGAACGCCGGAATTTATTGCGCTCTGGGAACCCTCGCCACTCGATGATACGTAAACCGAGGTAGAGACACGGATGAAGGTTAGTATACTCGGCCTCGGACTGACGAACCTGCCATCTAGAGTTTGAAGGCAGGGCTTGAAAGAAACTTTGTTGTAAGGTTGTAAAGTTGTCGCTGGAAGCGGATACAATAACATGATGCGTCCCCGGGCCTTATCCACGTAGCCGGTGGGTACTTGGGCTCTTTGTACACTGGATGCCTCAGGCTTCCCGAGGTACCTTGTTACCTACAACGACCGTGTTCCGCTGCGGAACTTCCTTCGTAGCGACGGGAAAAGTACCTAAGCTAAGTACTTGCGTAACGCGTATCTCAAGACTTATGGGACCTCACCTCTTAACTTTGGCAGACGTTGTTAAGACTTGATTTTATTTCAATATTGTTTCACTGTCTCTCTCTTTATAGAGTCTTGAAAGTAGTTACGTACCTGCCGTCCGTAGGGCGCCGGTACATCTACCGCGGATCCAACATACCCGCTTATGTAATGGGCGTGGCAGTCCATTCAACCAACACCGGGCCACATCTAGGTAGCTGTGCGGTGGAATGGCTAACCGTTTGTCACGGGACTGCGCTCGTTGCAACGTTGTGAGGTTTCCATCTGTGATACCGAGTCTCCCTTCACCCAGCATAGTATGTTTGTTTCTGTTAACCTTTCGAGGATGGTATTTCTAGATATACTAAAATTTGGTGGGATGGTAAGTACCCATGCATTCACGTAACGGGATCTATGAGAAATCCCAGCCACCCGACCTATAAAAACGTCTCGGTAGGGGCTGATACCGCTACTATCCCCTATTGTGGCGATTCTGGTTATAGGTCTGATGGATGAAATTGGTATTGCATGGTTAGGGAAGGACTTCATTTTTGCCCTGAATAAGGTATCTTCGAGTGTTGACTTTCGTACCGGGTATGGCATGTTAAGTCAAAAGAGCTGCGAAGGGCTTCTCGGATTGTTGACTATGCATACACTGTCTCCGGGCTATATTCTCGTCATAAGCTTGCTGTTTGGTAGACTGCACTGCTCGGCCATCCGACCCTTTCCCTTTCGACATCTACTCGTTGGGATAGCAAGTGGCATGGGCTCAGGGGAAAATGAAGCCGGCGATGAAACTCGTTGTAAAATAAGGCTTTTCTGAGGTCTTCCGCGTATATTTTATGTTGTAGGAAAGAGCCGTTGCCGGCTCTTTTACACCCACGTCCTTTCGTCTTGTCGATTCCGCGAATCCACTGGTGTTGACCAAGCTAGTTTTGTGATCTCCGTCGTTGGAAAGAGTATGAAGGGGTACTCGTCGCGATGGCAATAGTTGCAAAGCATGACCACTTAGGGCCTCTCCAACCTTTGTTTGTGGCTCGAGGGCCAGACGTGACCCTCGAGGCATACTGACATGCTGGGTATCACATAGACCATCGTAGACTTGGCCCGGGTTTCCACAAGTCTTCCCTTATTGAGATGTCTAGGGCTGGTTATACTCAGTAAATTCTCTCTCATCAGTTCAACCTCTTCCTTCTATAGAAGTGTGCGACGAAAACGAACAATAAGCCGACGGCGGCGACGGATCCCGTCATTCTCGGTTATCAGCGCCTTCGGAGCGACAACCCTATTCTGTGGTTCCCACAAGGGCATCCCATTCCGGCCAAAATTAATCTAGAGACGTAGTTTTAAGTATGAAATATAGAAAGTGAAAGTGTGAGGTAACGTAGTAGGTGTTTTGAATGGTTCTTCTGCTGGCCTTCGGAGATCGGCTAGACCGGAGCGAGCTGGAAATGGGCATACAGGGCCTGCTGTGCGCAGATATCAACGCTCTTGAAATAATTCATAGTTTATGTTCATAGAAACGCCATGACTGAAATGTCTGATTGCTGACATGTAGTCGCGTAGGATTAAGTACACATTAAGATTCTGGATGAAAATATGTTGGTGGTTGTGGTTGAAATCACGGTGACTGCTAAGGTCACAATAACGGTGTGCAATAATTTAGCCTCACACGGTCTTAGAAAATGTTTTAGGGCATTTAGCAGCTACGGTTCCTGTCATAGCGGTAAACAGTTGGCCTAAGTTCTAGTAGGTATAGCGGCTTAAACGGTCACTGGAAGATCTGGAAGCATGGGGCTCAGTGAGAAATACAGTGTTTGAGACTGTCGAACACACCGTGCGCTATAGTCTTATGAGCACACGTAGATATCCCGCGACAAATAATATCACAGGAAGTATGAGAAAGAAAATTCCAATAGTTTCTTTTTACACCTATGTTCTGGAAGAAAATATCCATTCGGTGAATCTTCTATTTACTCCTGAGATTTGTAGGCCCGAATGGATCACCCGGGATTGGGGTTGGGAGGAATTTACTGGTGCCGAGTTCCAAGAGTCATAAGCAGTCGTGGTATGAGAGGTTACCTATTTACTACGCATCTCACATGGTCTCGGTACGGCCCGTGGATACAACCCTACCATACATGTCTTCGATTACTTCTAACTTCAGCTTGTGAGCGCGCGCGACAGTCGGGTTGATCTCGTTGGCCAAGCGCTCAGCTCTAGGCTCGCATTCGGTGTTGTGTATTCTATCATTCTGGCCCGTCCGCAAAGAAAGACCCTGCACATAAGACATCTGTTCCTAGCTTCTACGCAACAGAAAACACACGGCTTTCAAAGAATAACTATGAGTGCGTATGTATAGATGAAATCTCTTGCACATACACTATTAATTGTTCATAGCACCTCAACCGTATCCCGGCGTCGCCCTAGCCGACTCTTTCATCGTAAACCTATGCACTGGTCGTCGAAGCTCTGGCTTTGCCTGTGAGTATGCTATAGTTAAAGATAGGTACTACAGATATCGATTTGTGGCTCCAAACCCAGGTTCCTGTGCCTAGAAGACTTGAAGGGAGATATTCATTCACAATATCATCTCCAAACCCATAGCTAGAACACATAGCATCGAACGCGGGCTCTGCCTGGCTGGCGTGGTCGCAGGTTCTGGTCTTCACACGGGGATCGATGCCGGCGCCGCCAAACCCTTGATATGTTTCTGCCGCTGCCATCTGAATCGGTCAGCAAGGATACCTCGTCAAAGTCAGTGTTGGGCGCCCGGGAATGTGGTGGCAATAAACCGAAAACCATTGATTCAGTCTCCAAAGATGCTGACCAAGAGTAAATTCTTCAGTGACACAAGATGAGTTCACCTGCAACCTTGATGATGCAGGCATCCATACTTGCTCCACAAGCGTTGCCACCCTGGACCAGTGGCAGCAGGTAGGATTCTGGAGGCGGAAACTGTTGGCGATCTCGTTTGATCGACTGAGCCGGGATGAGGCTTTCTGCTAGCCGCAAGGTGATGCCCACTTTGAGAGGCAAGCAAGAAAGCCGCTGCAACCGGCGGCTTGGGCCTATCAATGCAAAATCATGGGCTCATTCCAATAGGTAGACGGCCGACCTGTCACAGGAGAAAGCCGCGAGAGTGCCATAGAACCCGGGAACATATCTAATGAAAAACGCAAGGCTCTGCATGCGAATGTGACGTAACGAGGCGAGGTAATATATCCTCAATATATACACGCGGAATACCCAGGTATTGTGAGAACATCATGGGGCGGATGCCTGGGCGGGAAGTTTGTAGGTACCACACGACCTCGAGACCCATAATTGGGGTTGGCACTCTGGAATCCCACTACGGTATCCGTGGTGCCCAGATGCCTCGGCCTGAAGAAATCAAATGTTTCTCAGTTGAAGCGGCTAGCCCGTCACTGGCCTCGTGGACGTCATCTCCGCTCCTATGGCGAACGTGAAATCAGGAGGAACCGCCACGCGACCAGAGACCCCAACGCTTCATGACTGCTAGAGCAGGCAACGAGTAGACTTACCGCCTAACCCCCGAGTCTTGAAGCCGTGCTGCGTGGTTGACGTCCTCCTGAATGCTGCGAAGAACGGGGCTAGGCTTCTTTATTTGATTCACAGCCTTTTATTCTTGAGGCAGGTAAGCCACATCATGTACAGTCTGTAGAAGCGGATGATAAGTTCGGTGCAAACGAAGATGGTAACCAAAAGATGAGCAGCTGAGCCCATTTATGTTCGAGAGTTATAACCGTGCAACGCAACGTGATGAACGTGGGCGGCTCGGCCCAATCATCTCGCTCGTCGACCCTCCTATCACACATTTGTTGCCGTTTGGGGTACCATGCTGACGACGGGCGGGGCAGAAGCCATGGTAAGGGGAAGCCGTCTTGTTGTGGGTGTCGTTGCGTATACGACGTATAGACCTACCTACCTAATAGGATCTACTATACCTACATAGTCTGCACACATTCACGAATTCGGAGGCCTACGTCCGTAGAGATGCGTGGGAAGCCAGAAGGTTGGCGAACTAATAATAGATTTATCGGCGTTACGGTTGAGTTTTGGCGTAGGTATGTGTTGTTGTCGTCGCTCTGCACAGTAAGGATCCGTCTAGATACCTGGTCGCGGACGTACAGGTGTACGTCCGTACCTACCGGGGAATACTGATGGGGAACTTTGGTTGTTATACCGTACGGACGCACGGGTAGGTAATAGTTACCAGCGACCAGTATCTATACTCAAGTACTTACACTGACCGGACTCTACTGAAAACCGGTAGCTCCGGCTGAAGCAACGGTGACTTAAACTGAAAGAAGTAAGGCTTTTTTCATAGTTGCGAGTACATACTTCCTTCGTACCTACGTGTAAGATGGTACATCTTGCGTGTTTGGCGTGGCGTAGATAGGGTGTGTAGTGTAGGTGGGATCAAGCGTTCTAACCTCGCTATCGAGTGCTAGATTCGACATTATTTGGCCGTCTCGACCTCCGGGAGCTGGGGCTCAATTAGGTATTTCTAATAGAGGGATGAAATGCAACTCTTCAACTCTGGGGGTTGGAATTCTGATGGCGGGGAGTTTAGCTGGGTACTGGTGATCAGAGCAGTAGTTAGCGTACTATGGAGCACGGGTTATGTAATTGGTTAGTAGTTATCTGGATGGTCGTCGTCGTCGTCGTGTATTGGTATGTACCTAGATCCTACGGACTGACAACCATGCGTTGTCCTACCTATAAGCACCCATGTTGTTACGATAGAGTACACAATATGTAACGTAGCCACTCCTGCCTAGCTGATACTCCTGCCTCCTCGCCGTTAACTACTAAGTATTCAAGCTTGACAACTAGGAACCACGTAGGTAGAACAATCTGGAGTGCTTTGAGATTTGGCAATGTTGGTGTTGACTACGTTTGTAGTGTAGATGGATACCTAGGTGGCTATGTATTGTACATACTAACCACCTGGCATGTCGCCGGCATTTGTTCGCCCTTGCTGTTACATGTTAAAAGGGGGTCCTCGGGTTACTTACTGAGTAGATACAATAGCATCTGGTTATGTACCTACCTCTTTGGCGCTGTCGCTCATACGATGTGTGCGCGTAAACCAGGGGACACCCCACCAGGCTGCGTTGAACGAGACGCTGTGGTTACTAGTAACGTGTTTACCCCATCGCTCGGCCACTCCACCTCGGTATACGGAAAGTGGCGTCCTTGACATGACCCGGAGAGACACGATGGCCGAGCAGTGTTCTGTGATAGGCCGAGCGGTCGGGTTAACACGTTACCGACCTTATTTGTTCTGACTATGCCTTATGTCTAAGCCGAATTCTCATGCCATGAGTAGTGAATCTCTTGCCGGTAGGGAGCCGGGGAGCGCTTACGGCGACACTCTGACTGTGGCAGGCCAGCTTGAGCAGTATCGGAACTTCTGACAGCCGTGCAGCCATTTCGTCTGGAAACAAGTTACGTGAAGACTTTGGACTAATTGCACAGCAGCATCGAGCAAGTTTCTTGTTAAGGAGTATGCCAGAAATATCCAAGAAGAACACTCTGTACCGAGTTTTCAGATAGATGGTAGTCGTGCTCCGTAGATAAGTCTGTACACCAGATAAAGTCATGGCTGGTCACATATTGACGGTTTGGCTATAGAACTCGGGCGCGATACCAAGACATCTGATTAGTCATCGTACAGTGTGGTCAATAATTTTGTTACCTACCACCTATCCAGTCCACCATGATGGTAGTTCCCTATGGTTGCCTCACGTGGCTACGGTCCTAGATATTGTATGTAGATGGTAGATGGTAGATGGTAGGTAGGTGGCTCTAATCGTGGCGATATACCCCCTAAGGCCACTAGATCGGCATAGCTACAGGTCCTTAGGTATTCTCCTGTACGAGCACACGATTCAGACCTGTTCAGCCGACATAACGTCTTTCACCTACTGTTTGACCACCCATACTGTTTGGCCACCCCTTTTCCCATACAAACCCTCGATTTCAACAACCGACGACGACGCCGCAACACAAGACAGAATTTTTTTCTAATTGTCCTTTGGTGTATAAAGATACGATCTATCCACATATGAATTTTTATGGTCGCATTCCCCGAAACCAAAAATCCAGGTCGAATTATGCCTATATACCATATAGTGTTATATTGTGTATAGGCATACTATTTTATTCCTCCACCAATTTCGCGATTTCGATGCCGAAAATTCAGATTCGTGTAGAGTGGAAGATTTAGATCCTATAATTAATTCGAAAATATTCTGGGGTTCGTATCGGTGTTGTCGTCGATGGTTGAAAATCGCAGGTTTGTATGGGGAAAAGGGTGGTCAAACAGTCCGGGTGGCCAAACAGTAGGTGAAATACGTTACTGTACACACGGCTGGCTTTGCGGATAGGCTTTCCAAGTTGAGAATGCAAGCTCGGCGGATTGTTCTCGTGCCTCCATTAGGTATATGTACTGTAGGGCGCTCGAAAGAATTCCTATAGGCCACATACGTAACAGGAGGCGCCGTTCTCGTTCTTTAACTGCTTCCCGCGTACCGTATTCACACACTGTAAACACGCACTGTATCCAGTTAGCGAGCTCAACACTGTGTTCTGACCAACGGACCTCGGCGTCTGGCAAGACTTTTGTCGCCAACCTTCATGGAACAACCTGCCCACCTTGGCGGTAGTGCAGGCAGTTATGCCAAATACTGGTGCGTTAGTAAGTTGACAAACAGCAGCGGACTGGAGGTAGTTGTGCCGGAAACGCGCGCGGGAAATGGTCGCTTGTTGTTCGTGCATAGGCCCGTCGCTGATAGTACGAGATGCTAGGTACTATCTAGTACACGTAGTGCATCGCAGATCGGGGGTATAACTTCAAGCTGTTAAGAACACGGACCGTACGGGCTTTATAATACTGTACACAGCCATCTACGCCGCGCCTGCTCAGACTGCACGACGCGGCTTCGGCTTGGGACATCACGGACACGCGGGCAATTGGTCGGCGGGCGAGGAAGCAGCAGCCAACCTACGGTTATTGACCAGAACAAGAAGAAGGTCCTCCTGGAAGTTTGACTGGCGACGGGACGGTCCCGTCCCTGCCTGCTCTTGCCTGCTCTTGCCTGCTCTGCTCTGTCTCCAGCCCCACCATATTAGCTTCAGCGGACGAATTAGCGAGCGGGTGCTGGACTGGAGCGGGGCCAGCGAGTGGGCAACGAGAGAGCGCAGCGGGTGGGCAGCGGGCGGGCAGCGGGGCTCGCGCACTCCCCAGCCATTGGCCCGACGAGAGCGACATGCAGCGTGCAGGTGGGACGGCAACGCCAGCGAATGCGCCTGCTCACCGCCAGTTTAGCCTACAACTCGCGTGGAACTGACTGGGCCCTTTCTCCCCCCCCATCCCCCCCATCCCCCCCCCCAATCCCTTCCCAAAGCCTCCCATCCTGCCCTCGATCTCACTCGACCACTGCCGCTCCATCTCACATCCTCCGCATCTCATCTTCCCCCTTCTCCCCCCCCAAACGCCTGCCCAGCGCCCAGAGCTCTCGCCACGAAAGAGCGGTGTCCCCTCTTCCAAGCTCATAATACTAGCGGCGTTCTCCTCCAATCCTCCCACCCGATCTTCCTCCTTTTCCTGCTCTGACGGACGACGATGAACCTCGACTTCAGTGCAGCGGGGGGAGATGCACTGCTGGACCCGACTTCATTCGACCGCCGGGACCGTTATCAGTACACCACCGTTACCCGGGCCTCCAATCCCGCACTGCCGGCCACGGCTATGGCTCCCACTCGGCAACCTGGCCACTGGAACATGGGACTCGAGATGGCTGCGGCAAATGCTGCTGCCGCAAATGCCCTGGCGAGGCGGAGCACCACATCCAGCAATGTTTCCAGCGTGTCTTCGCCAGGCGAGTCCCCTCATTCGCAGCACTCACTCTTGCACTCACACTCGTACACGCACTCGCACTCGCACTCGCAGTCACAGTCACCCACACAGGTGAATGCGAGTCCCTTGCAGCAATCGCCATATCAGGGGGCCGTTACCCAACCGGGTCAGTCCACTGCCCTTTTAACTGATTGGACTCTATATCAACACCAGCAGCAGCATCCACCCGTGCAGGATCTGTCACACTTTGTCCAGGAGAGCGCCTTGATACCCTTTGCCTTTGCTCCGGGCTATCAGACTAATGCAATTCCGTATCTGCCGACAACCACGCAAGCCGCATTAGAGTCCGGGCTTACCATGGATCAGGGGTACAGCAACGTGTCGCCGGTGGAAGATGCTCGCACGATGCAGCAGCAGTGGGATCCGGGGATGAGCATGGGAAACTGGCAGGATTTTGAGACGTTGCAGTTCGATGGCCTTCCGCGACTCCCCGCTAGTATGGGTAGTCAGTCGCCGACAGGCACCTATTTGGAGGTCTTATCACTGCCAGGATCGAGTGACAATGGCTGGTCCCAGGTCGAGATGTATCAAAATTACGAAGCCTACCAACAAGCACAAGCTCAAAATCCCGCGGCCATCTTCAACCCCAGCCAGACGCTTCATCTGCGCACAAGCTCCGAAGCCTCCCATCCAGGGAGTACTCGCCAACAGGTCGACTTCAGCAGCAGCTACGAGGATGTTCTCAACTATTCGCCGTTTTCGCCCGAGTCGGATACATATTCGGACCCTGCGAATCATCGCAATTGTTTCCACGGCGAAGCACCTCACTCGCACGAGATCATCAGCCCTGCTGCCGCCGTGGCTCCTGTGCCGATAAAGGCAGCGGCGATTTCTACACGTCATAGTCCCGCCAGTGGATCTGGCGTTGCGTCGCCGCCTCACAACACCATTGTGCGCAGGAATTCGGGCCCCAAGAAAAGCCCAATTGCCAAGTCTACGAAATCTGTCATCCGGCGAACATCGAATGGAAAGAAGGACGGTGTGGTCGAAAAGAAGGTTGGACGTAGAAAGGGACCATTGCTTCCTGAGCAACGCAAGCAAGCCAGTGAGATCAGAAAGCTCCGAGCTTGTCTCCGGTGTAAATTTCTCAAGAAAACTTGCGACAAAGGCGAACCCTGTGGTGGCTGCCAGCCTTCTCACGCTCGTCTGTGGCAAGTGCCTTGCACTCGTATTGACATCAAGGACATTGGCTACTTCATGAAAGACTGGAAGGCTGACTACGAACGCCACCTTGGCCGTGGTGTTTCAGTCTACAATGTCAAAGGCTTTGCTCAGAAGGAAACGCTAATGTGGATTACGCACGGCTATGGCTTTTGTCTACCGGTCATGGTCCGCGAGGTGTACGTGGCCGACGACAGCTGTTTCCAGGTTGACTGGGTTGAGTCCTATCAGATAGAGCAGGAGCCAATTGAATTTGAGCTAAAGACCGAGAAGCTTGACGTTGGTAAAGGAGGTATCAACATGGATGCACTCGCTGAGTATCTCGATAAACATATCGAAAGCGGCTTCGAAAACTTCATTGACGACCATTTCGAGGGTACTCCGTTCCTCACAGAGATCTTCAAGACGGCCTACCGATTTTACACCAAGGAGAAATCGCCTGTCATCCGCAAGGCTCTGAAGCTTGTTTTGGCCTACAATCTGACCATGCACATTACATTAGTGGAACAGCAGGGATCCGAACAGACCATGGAAGGCCAAATTGACGATGAGGACTCTAAGTACTACGGCAAATATGTTGCTCCGGTCATGATCAACTTCCAGATCAAATGCGCAATGGCGGATATGTGGCGCGAGCTACAGAAAGATATCCTCGAGGAGCTTTCGGCTCTATATTCCAGCGTTTACAGCGGCGATCGCCTCAAAAACTGGCCGACCATATTCATGCTCGCCTGCATTCTACTGGCCGTCTGGGAGGAGATGCAATTCGACTGCCATTATCGGGTCCCCGACCCCGTGGCAGTGGAGAAGTTCTGCTCCGACATGGAGTCAACGCCCGTGGGCGTTATCACTGGTCTTTTCCACGCCATCTCTCAGAAACTGCCGGCGCTGATTGACTGGGACACTCAGCGCCATGGTCACGTATTGAACAACAACCCTGCGGTTTGTGAAGCTATGACGGAAGTGCGACAACACGTTCTTAAGCATGGTGAGTTATATAAATCCACATTCGCGTGGGATGGACTAACACAGGAGCCAGAATCTTATCTTCGATCGAGGAACACATCCAAGTTTGACCGATACGACTTTGACTCGTTAGCGAACAAATTCCTCTCGAAGCTGGTCATCAAGTCCAACTGAGGCAGGATGGAGTTGATCTAGATTCTTGCATTCAAGAACGTTCTTTCCTTTGTCTGCGTCGTTACTATTTTTCAGTATGTGCAAGTTGCTCCATACATTTAGCGACGGCGTTATCTATGGGCGAAATCTTTTCTCATGACGACGAAAAAAAAATATCTACCAAATTCAACGTGCCTATCCTGAATTTAAAACCCTCGGCTAGTCACTGCCTGTTTGACGCATACGATGACTTACGGCAATGTCACTTACGAACGCAAGCAAGATGAACGCCATGTCGCTCCGAATTAACGATCACTATGACGGCCTACCAACGAATGTATGAGTTGAGTTTATTGTGGAATTTCCTTTTAACGTAACATGCAAGTGCAAAAAATGAAGGCTTTACGATGGATCTCACGGTGTATGATTTGAGCATTACTGTGGATAGCGAAACACATATATGCGAGCGGAAGCGTTCTACGATGCATAGATCGAATGGAGAGCCAACTCGGGGTATTTCTTTTTCAGTGGAGAGGGGAGGAAGGGCGGGCTTGACAGCCTCGATGAGCATGGTTGGGCTGGCGAGCTGGGACAGTTCATGACTGGGACTTTGTGATAGACAAAGCCGTTTTCCGTTTGATGCGATCTACAACGCGATATAATTGAATCACGCACACGCACACGCACACACCATACTTGGTGCACTTCTGTGCCTCATAATCACATATGCATGGTCTGGCGAAGAGTCCTAGGTTTTGCGTGACAGGTTTTGTGGTGCACGTGTGAGAGATTGCAACCCACCCTCTGCACCCGAGCTCGACGTATAGATAGGGAGGCAGGGAGGCAGGGGGAGACGAGGCGCCAATGGTTATTGCTAATGATATGCTAAGAAAGGATCAGGTATCTGGATGTTACGTCGCCCACTCGTAGGCAGTTGACTGCAGTTGCAATAGATTGCATGCCGGATCATCAATCGATATCATGATCAAGTCCGTCCGTCCCCTGCAGGAGTCTTTCCATGAAACGCAGGACATTGCGATGCAACGGTACAGGGTACATCGACTACCTACCTATCTAGATAAGTAGCTCATGGGCCACTTCTTGCTGCTGTCATTGTGTGGTGAGCTTCTAGTCTGGGTACTTTACGAGATTACTGAGATTACTGGCTGGGGAAACGGGCTCTGCCTTTTTGGGGGGAGGGGTTTGTTTGCTTGTCTGGTGGTTTGCTTGCCTGGTGGTTTGCTTGCCGGGTGTGATTGTATGCGCAGAAGATCTCCGAGCAAACGATGGCTGTGGTTAGTCGAAGGTGGTTGGGTTTACGGAACGGAACGGGTTTTATTTTCCTTGCCTGCTCGGCTTTGCAAACGCGCGGAATGACGGGTCTTGGCGGCTTATTTTGGTTTGCTTTTCTGCTTTTGGCTTTTTGTATCCTGGTTTGCGGGGTATGTTTCTTATTATGCTACGGAAGATGTTATTCGGATTTGGGATTTACGCGGGACTTTTGTAGGGTAGGTAGGTTGGGTCATGTTGGTAGGTTATGCTAGGTTGGGTGAGGAGGGCAAGGGAGGGTAATGGAGGGAGGTCGTCTTTGCGGGCTGCATGGGATATTGTGTTGCTGTTGCATTGGGTCTTGAGTGCTACCTGCCTACAATTACGATCTGGACGACATGACATGCGCAGGCGCCGAACCCCCTTTTTTCTGCGTTTGTCTTGGGTTTTGTCTCGGAGAGCTGGGAGGTTGGTTGGGAGCAAACGGTTTCGTTTACGAAGTACTTCCTTCTTTGTACTTACTTATAAGTTTTTGAGTGGTGATGGCCGTTTGGTCTCTGGGAATCAGGACTTCGTTACGATAGCGTCAGGGCCTTAATCTTGCTTATTCGCGTCGAGGCGTTATGCATGTAGTCATACCTGTCTATAGACTTTTGTGGCTTTTTAGGTAGGTCGTTATGGTATAGGTTAAGGTGATCGGGATGTCCGACGACACCCACGCTTTTCTTTTCTTTTTTGGCCTTCGCCAACTCGCCGACCTCTTAGTCTTGTCTTCTTTCTTACTGGTCCGTTGGCGCGGGCTTGGATGCAGTGAGAGGGACTCTTGTCGATCCGTGGCTTTTTTCATGTAGGTACATCGTGTATGTGCGAAGTACACATGGAATCATCGCGCGGTATACTACCGTTGGATCGGCGATGGGAAAGCCTCGCAATGTTCTCTGTTCATAAGGATGAGTCTCGCCGTTTGCTCGTCCGATACCGATTTCCGGGGACGCGTCCGCTGTTGACATGCCATGCCGTAGCTACATACACTAGGCCGATAGGCAATACTTACCGAATCCACATCTTCATGGCGCTGCATTATGGGCATCTTCGTGTATTCCTCCGACTGAGAGGTGCGATAACACGGGGCGTTGAACTCGGGCGTGGGCTAGGTATAACTTAGGTATACCTGCACGCATATCGATGGTCTGGGTTTCTTGTAAATATGTTTTCCGTGGCATCATGGACCTCCTAACGGCATCCGAAGACGTCTGCCGAAGGGCACGCCGCTCTTCCAACAACCTCTACTTCATACGCTACGCCGGAGCTAAGTTCTATTACTCGGTAAGCGAGACAACGGTCTTGACTAGTTTCTGACCACACCGACTTGTTTCTGCCATGGGTGCAACAGCATAACCCCAATTGAGAGCGCTCCGCCGCGAAGCGTAATAAGCCGGATGTTGGGATGTGTGGACTGATAAAACACGTACCGGACTACCTACCTACCCGAAGACGGAGAAGTTGCGGAATGCCATTGGTCACGGATCCTGATGTTTGGAGAGCCGCGTAATGACACCGGGGAGAACACGGAATTCAAGACCCGGCTGGATATACTTAGCAGGATGGGTATACCTAGGTGTGGAGGGGTTTTTTGCCCGAACGGCGCGCTCTTCGTTTATCCGACCGGTTTGGAGACGTTGTACCGGCACGATAGCAAGGGGAATGGACGGCGATATCTGTCGGCGATTCTTTAGGGCCAACGATATGGGAGACTACCTAATGGACGCCTACCTAACTCTTGATCGATTCGGGAGACTGGCGTAGGTACTGCAAAGTAGGCTGAGTTGTCCGGGGATGGTTTTGACGCGGCTACCCTTGTATTTGGTGTTTCTTGAAAGGGCCTTCTTCTTTCTTTCACAGCTGTACGCCATCATCTTCTCGGCTTTGGCTCCTGGTCTCAATGTTATCACAGACTCGGGGGAGTTGATCGAGTTCAGATTGATCTCTCCCCGATCTCGCGGAACGGAGTCGTGGCCGCTGTACATGCGGCACAAAGTAATGGAGTACCTATCGATACTCATCTAGAGCGACATGCCCGAACATCTCCTGTCCTCCAGTAAGTGTTCCGCTCGGCACGTGGTTCACAGTAAGGGCTCGCTGGTAGGGCAAATGGTTTGCAGATGTCGGCGGCATCCACCGTGAGAAGAATTTGGACGTTGACGTATATATGTACGAGCCATCATTGCCTCGCCCACGATCCGAATCGAAACGAAGGGTATTCTCTGCCTGCGACAAAAACATATGGTTAGCGAGACACGTTTTCGCTCCATGAGGCGGCGGATAGGTAGACTTGCAAGTTACAAGCCGAGCGCATATACGCTTCAGTGGGGAGCGATGAGACGTGAGAGGCCTTCTAGGCCGATTGGACATTGGGAATAATTGTATCGTCTAGTCCCGCTTGGGGCAGGTCGAAGAATCTTGACTTGTGAGTTTCACAGCGGATCAAAACACCAGAAGCCGTCAATTTGGCATAGCATGCCAAGACCCGTCTTCCGCATGCTCTGAAAATGTGCGACAATCCGGGGAGAAGCCTTCGTCGATGAGATATTCAGGCCATAATACTTGGCACGAGATGCGGGAAGGGAATGCTATTGTAGATATCTATGTAAGACGTCCGTATATAAACTCGGTTATCTCTCGCGTCTTCATACTTGTTGTTCCGTCACGACTCGTCGCCGCTTATTCAGGGCAATACGGGGTTGGCGTTGCCCCGGGCGAAAGCGAGCTGGTGTATCTCTTCAAAAGCATGGAATTACTATATAGGCTAAGAAGTTCGTCGCTTATCCCTTCGGGGGCGGGACCAAATGTAGAACCGATGGGGGGGGCATGGCTTTGAGGCGTTTGTTGTGCTAGGGTACCAACCTAAAGGACACATCCTCAGCTGAGCGGACTGATGAAGAAACGAAGTGCTTGAGACTACCCTGCCATCTACGAAGCTAGAGATACCTGTCTAGGGTATTTGGGCTACCAAGTCGTTTGGGGAAATATTGAGTGACTCACTGGGATATCCTATAATAATCTACCGGTGTCGAGTTTTATATCTTTCGGATGTTGGGCTAAAGCCCGGCGGCAATATGCTCACTTCTGCCTCTACCAGTAACCCTCTTTAACCCGAAAGGGTGGTTTTTAGCCTGCCAGCTAATACAACGGGATAAGCCGGGTTAAGGGTTTTTGGCTGGGCTTAACCCCGAGAACTTCAACCTGGACCATGACTCTACTGCCAACTCTCGAAATAATCCTCAAGCAATACTAGCTGCGCGACGAAGGAGCTGTGTGTGTAAGCATGACGGCCGATGAAGGTATTAAAAGCCACTTGGCCGACGACGTTTTCCCAGACAAGAAACATGATCGCAGTTCCATCTCTCCTCATATCACGGGCACAAACCATCATTTTCAACGAATCCGCGAATTAAATCGGTCATAAACACACACAGACATGGCAGCAATCGTTAAGAAGCTCACCTGGTTAATCACCGGGTGCTCATCCGGGTTCGGCTTGTCGTTGGTGCGGATCGCCCAAGCCGGTGGTCACAAAGTCATTGCGACCTCGCGAGACCCATCCAAAACTCCCGACCTTGTGAAAGAGGTCGAATCCCATGGCGGTAGATGGCTGGAGCTTAATGTCGACGACCCTGCTTCCGGCACCATCATCAACGAGCTCGAAGAATCCGGCGAGCATATCGACGTACTTATTAACAACGCCGGCTATTGCATCTATGCGCCTATCGAGACCATTACCGAGGACGAGATCCGCGCTCAGATGGAGACCATGTACTTTGGGCCCCTGCGCCTTATCCGCGCTGTCCTCCCTTACCAGCGAAAGCGCAAGTTTGGTGTTATTGCCAACTTCAGCAGCGGCGCCGCTTTGGAAGCTCAGGGTAGCATGGGCGCTTATGCCGGCGCCAAAGGCGGCCTTGATGGTAAGGAAACCCATTTCTTTGTCTTCATGAACTTAGGTGTATGACACCGTTCCTCCCGCGTTGTTTCACCGTCTACATGCTTGGGGTTGCTGCTGACCTGGATCATGGGCTAAAAGCTCTGAACAAAGTCCTCGCAAAGGAGGTCGCGCCTTTCAATATTAGAGTCCTCACAGTTCTTTTGGGGACGTTCAACACTAACATGCTCAATGCCTACACCTTTGGCGAAGCGCCTCTACCTGGGGAATATAAGGATACGGTGGCCGGGCAGATCATGGACTACATCGGGTCCGGCAAAATTATACCAAACGGAGACAAGGACAAGGCCATGAAGGCCGTTTACCAGCTCATCGTCGGGGAGGGATTCGGTGCTGGAAAAGAGAAGGAAAAGTTCTTGCCTCTTGGTAGCGATATGACAGCTCGGATGACACTGGTACAGGATCAACTTGCCCACGCCAAGGAAGTCTTTGGTGAAGTCACCAACGGCGTTAATGTTGCCGCGTAGGACGCAAAGTGGTGTGGTATATTGGTTTGCCGGCCCCAAGCTCATAGATATTAGGCTATGCTATGTTGTTATAAAGAATATGTAGTACGGAATTTCCTGTATACTGAGTTAGCCGTCTAATGAGGACACATGAGACCTCGTGGTTCTGACTTCATTTTCTCTTGTTGTTCTGTGATCAACATGTTATTGTCATGACCGTTTATTAATCCGGTTCTTATTAGGCCCACCAGATCCTGGGAGCGAAGTCTTGTTCTGGCGCCTCAGAGTCACGACCCTAAGTCGGAACCCATAACAGGCTATAGGACGAATAATCGACATTCCTGCGTCGGTGATGCGTTTGACAAGGGCCCATAACGCGCGCCTAATGTATATAAATACTTGTGGTAAGCGCCCATGGCGTTCTAAGGCGAGTGACCAAAAGGCATCAGACACACGTCGCTGTGGGTGCATTCATTCTCTCCCCATCACTGGCGAACTCAATCGTCGTTGTGCTGACCGAAATATGGATAGATGCCAGAAGGTCCTGCTAGATACCTGGTTTACTATTCACCTCGCCAATAAAACTCGACCCAATAGCAGACTGGAGTGCTGCGAGATAAAAAGCCACTGAGGGAGGCTATGGTACCCGCGATTCTCAGTTGGATGGTAGCTAGTCTTCCGATTCACCGGACCTGTGTCTACCAGATAGCCAGTAGACCTGTGCTTTTGATCGCGGAATCGCTACAAATTGCGCGGCCTATCGTTTTGCTCTGCCATGCAGGGGCGTCGCTTGTTCATAGCCCTGTCGATGTTTGAGCAGGTTGGACTGAGCAATGCGGCAGGCTGGGCAATCGGTACCGGAAAGACGTTGACCAGATGGCCCGGCATGCATAATGCAACAAACGTTTCTTGGCCTGATGCGCTTCATGCAAAATCTACTGCCATGAGTCCATTCACTCCATTTCCCTCGCAGGCGGTGTAGGTAGAAGCGGATGGGTAGGGAGGCAGTCCGTAGTTGAGCAAGTGTCGGCTGACTATCGAGAGCTTTGACTATCGGGAAGACTCCACTCGTGACCGTTGAAATGGCAACAAATGCCTATGACGTCTTTCCATCGCGATTCCCATCAGAGCAGGTACAGTGTCCCACACTATGTACTTTCGACGCACCGTACACATGCAGTAAGTTGGGGTCACCGGCACTTATCGGCGTTTCGGCGCTTCGGCGCTTCGAGTTGGGATTCCTAAATTCTAATAATCAGACAAAACGGAATTTCGAGAGATGTGCCTAGGTGCAACGTATTTATAAAGAAAACACATCGTCTTTGTCAGCGAGACTGCTTAGTACTGCTGAAACCACCAGAATCCGGCCAACAGCGATGGTACGTCCGTACCGTAGGTATTCTTACTAATGTGACCAACAGCCGACTTCCGATACAGTATGTATACTACCTTATCTACCGATAAGCCGGTGGAGGCATTTCCACCAAGGTACCTACACTAGCAGAGTCCAGCCGCTTCGCGCGGTTTCCCCCGCCATTATCTGTCATATCTGCAGGCCTTCGCCCCCCGAGACTTCCATTAGTTAAGTCTCACTCCGATGAATCACCCCCAGAGTTCCTGAACCTGTGATTGGCGCACTGTCAAACGCCCCACTTTGCACTTGCCCATTGGCCCGTACTCCAGGCCTCTCTAGGTACCTACCTCCCAGATCCCGCACCCGTCACAGCCTACTGGACCTGCGCCTCCTTCCTCGGGCTGTTCCAGTTGCACTGACGCCCTATATTAACCTCTCCTACCGGCTCCCATCGGTCCCTCTCTTCTTCTCCTCTATCTCCTTCTTTTCTATCCCATACCATCGCATCCCACGCCGCCCACGCCACCCATCAATATACGAACCCTTTCATCAGCATCCATCATCTATTGTTCACGACTGCCATCATGCAGATCTTTGTGAAGACTCTCACTGGCAAGACCATCACATTGGAGGTCGAGTCCTCCGATACCATCGACAATGTCAAGTCCAAGATTCAGGACAAGGAGGGCATTCCTCCCGACCAGCAGCGATTGATCTTCGCCGGCAAGCAACTCGAGGATGGTCGTACTTTGTCCGACTACAACATCCAGAAGGAGAGCACCCTCCACTTGGTGCTGCGTCTGCGAGGTGGCATGCAAATCTGTGAGTATTACTAGGAGGAAACGTTCGCGTCAAGTATACGTTACTAACGAAGCCGTCGCTAGTCGTCAAGACCCTTACCGGAAAGACCATCACCCTTGAGGTGGAGTCTTCCGATACCATCGACAACGTGAAGTCCAAAATTCAGGACAAGGAAGGAATTCCTCCTGACCAACAGCGACTGATCTTCGCCGGAAAGCAACTTGAGGATGGCCGAACCCTCAGCGACTACAACATTCAGAAGGAGTCGACCCTCCATCTCGTCCTCCGTCTTCGTGGTGGAATGCAAATCTTCGTAAAGACACTCACAGGGAAAACGATCACCCTGGAAGTCGAATCTTCAGACACCATTGACAATGTGAAGAGCAAGATTCAAGACAAGGAAGGCATCCCCCCCGACCAGCAGCGACTCATTTTCGCTGGTAAGCAGTTAGAGGACGGCCGCACTCTTAGCGACTACAACATTCAGAAGGAGTCGACTTTACACTTGGTACTTCGTCTTCGTGGTGGTATGCAGATTTTTGTGAAGACCTTGACGGGTAAGACGATTACCCTGGAAGTGGAATCGTCAGACACCATCGACAACGTGAAGAGCAAAATTCAGGACAAGGAGGGCATTCCTCCAGACCAGCAGCGCCTCATTTTCGCTGGTAAGCAGTTGGAAGACGGTCGCACCTTGAGCGATTACAACATCCAAAAGGAGTCCACTCTGCACCTGGTGCTCCGCCTTCGCGGTGGCCAGTAAGTGCAGCCGCTCGGGTGACGATGACGATACTAAAGGACATGACATGACACGGCGTTAATGGAGATGACCCTGGGATAGACAGGGTCATCCGGTTGTATTACATAGGACTTTTTACGGCTGATGCTCATGAAGCATCACGAAAAGCGATGCTATCATAATAAAGCAGCATAGTCCCGTTGACACGTTTTCCAAGCATCGTTGCATGTGAATCAAGTGACATGATAATATCCGTAATACAGCATGTGCACTCGCACAACTGCAGCCTGTAGGACGCCCCGACGATGCTGAGCGTTTACAACTACGAAACTACGAACGTATGGTACCGGTAACCGGATATGTATTCGGGGTATGCCGAGGCCTCGATGCTTAGTATTACAGTGCACGGTATGTAAGCCGAAGTCGGTGAAAGAAGGTTTGTATGCTGTATTCAGTAGGAGCGCTATTCCGTAGGTAGATACGTCCGTACTTACAGACTGTACAGATTATCGAAATAAAGAGCTGCTAAACTTCCAGGACTCACCGCAATCTCGCTATAAGGCCACCATAGACTTTTGGTGTTTTTTAACTTCGACAGCTCTACCGCAATCCGTTACTACCGGAACACGTAAAAGTGTATGGACCGTAGGTAGTTCGCACAGTGTGTTCCGTAGATTATTGGTACTGTCAATTGAGCGGGCGACACCGTGGGGTCGCCGTGCTAGTATTACGGTCTGCCCGTTGATCTGTACGAAGCACTTAGCATTCATCAATTAGGTAAGCAACAACGTCACCGCCCACCCCACGTTCCCCTTACAGGTTTTCTACACCTACAAAGCACCTAACCTTACGCCATGGGACTGGGTAATTGTGCTGTTTGCATCCTGTAAACCCAACCATGCGTTCTCGGCATATAATTACTCTGAAGCCTCCCGACATTCTATTACCACCCTAACAAGACGTTCTATTTTGCCGAGTTGAACCTGAGCTTAGGCGCGGCATCTGGCCTGATGAGCCGCTCCCGGCCCTGCACCCAGTGCCTTAGACTCGATACGTGGTTAGGCTATGCCTTCATATTTCTACCATTTGAAGTTTGAGCTCTATCGTATACCACCTACGGGATCCCGAACAGATCCTCCGTCCTGGGCTTCTCAGGGTAGTCAGGTTTGGCTACCGGCGACGGATTCGGATATCTTCGACAACCTGCCGCCGCATGCTCGAAATCCTCTGGTCTCACCGAGCAACAACCCCCGAGAGTCGCAACCCCAATCTTGGGCAGCGGCGGCGTCCTTTCGCTCAGGCCCCGATAATAGCATTATTGACTGTGGCGCACTGAGGCCAATTGAATTTATTGACGAGCGCAGCGTCACGATATTGAACGAGGTGCCGCAGCGACGGCGAGCACTGAGCTCTCCGGCCCCACAGCCGTCCGCAGCAATCAACCCAGGGACTGCCGTAAAAGATTGGCGGTTTGGGCAGATCAGTGTCGAGAGTATTGATATTGACAGCTACGTAAGTGACGACGCTATGCCACAGACGCCTGCCACTGCGGCCGCGGCCGCGACTGTCGGCCCTTCAATGGGCACAACAGGCAAAGCTACGAAAGCAACGTATCTTCCACTGGCAACAGCTAAAAATACGAATATTGGCTGGGGAATTGTACATCTATATCGTGAGGGAAATGAGACTTCCGAGCTCCATTTTGCGGCTCAAGAACCGCTTCAACTAGAGCAAAACCAAACCCAAGCTGATTGTACGACCGTATGCATCCCGGCGGTTCCAAGCTATCTCTCTCCCAGTGATTTCCTCGGCTTCATAGGAGATAAATGGAGGGAACACATTAGCCACTACCGTATGATCATGACTGGTCGGATGAATAGGTATATGGTCCTTATGAAGTTTCGCGATAGCAAACAAGCCCAGTTGTTTGGACGAGAGTTCGATGGCAAGGTATTCAATCATATTGAGGTATGACTGCCTACCGTTAGTTTTCCCCGGAGAAGTGCCCAGGTCGAGACTAACATGCTGCCAGCCCGAAACCTGCAATGTTGCCTTCATTAGATCTATCACTTTCGATACGCCTACAGCCTCTAATCCTAGTTTCCCAGGCCTCGATCATGATCCGTTTACACCATCTCCTGCGCCTGAGTATAATTCGCTGAAGCCGTTGCCGCCGCCCACGCCCGATTTGATCGAGCTCCCCACCTGTCCTGTTTGTCTTGAGCGGATGGATGACACAACGGGGCTACTCACAATTCTCTGCCAGCATGTTTTCCATTGCTCATGCTTACAGAAGTGGAGGGGTTCCGGTTGTCCAGTTTGTCGACATTCAAACATGTCAAACAATCTCACAAGTTTATACTCATCGTCGAGCCCTACTGCTACAACGCCCTACGGTTCGGAAAGACTTTCCCCGCAACCTTTTGGGTCTAATATTTCCAATCTCTGCTCCGTATGCGACTGCCCTGAGGACCTTTGGATCTGTCTCATTTGTGGCAATGTAGGCTGCGGCAGATACAAGCGGGGACATGCCAAGGAGCATTGGAAGAATACGGCACACACATTTTCACTCGAACTCTCGACCCAGCATGTGTGGGACTACGCAGGCGACATGTGGGTTCATCGCCTGATTAGGGACAAAGGCGATGGTAAATTAGTTGACCTCCCGGGACACCGAGAAACGCGGAACAGAGATCAAGGTGAGGATGTAGTACCGAGGGCCAAGCTGGAAAATATCGGCATGGAGTACACACACCTCCTTACGAGCCAGCTGGAAAGTCAACGTCTCTATTTCGAGGAGATGCTGTCAAAGGCAGTGGACAAGGCGGCAAAGGCCTCAACAGCTGCCGAAAAGGCGGTGGCCCAAGCATCCGACGCGCACAGAGAGCTGCGAGAAGTCAAAATAGAGCAGGAGAGAATGCGAACCGAGATAATCCCATCGCTTGAGAAAGACCTAGGGCGCGAGCGCACGCGAGCAGCAAAATCGACAGACTTAGCACGAAACCTAAGTAAGAGCCTTCAAGAAGAAAAGAAGGTCTCTGAAGGGTTGATGAAACGCATTGAGCATATCAACAAAGAGGTCACCAGCCTCGGCGAGCAGGTCCAGGCCCTGCAAGTAGAAAATGCCGATCTGAAGGACCAAAATCACGACTTGACGGTTTTCATCTCGGGACAGGAAAAGCTAAAGCAACTCGAGGCCGAGGGACAGCTAGAAGAAGGAGAGATCCAGGCAGGGAGCGTTGCCGTACCCGAAGACAAAAAACGGCGCAAAGGAAAGGGGAAAGTTAGCAAGTAAGGAGAATAGCAAATTAAAGCATGGGATGAGGGTTTCCGGTGATGCGCCATGTACACTCCAATACCGAGTATCATAGGGTTCCATAAACCTTTCACCTTGCATAGGGTCTTACGGCGGCATTACTATGTAGATAGTACCCTTAGTTGCGACTAGAATCATGGATAATGTTAAGACTCTACAGTGAAGTACGGTACGTTGACGATGGGTCGTCACCACATCAGTGCTAATATCTAGGACCGCCTCTTTTGATGACTGTATTCTACTCATACCTGAGTACTCGGTGTCAGTTACCTGGCGCTCGGTTGGTCGTGGTCTTACTCCCCGCTGATACGGCGGATAGATTCTACCTAGGTATCTAGATAGAAGACACCTATCCCGCTGGCCTGACGGTCGCCTATCAACGGAACCCGTGGGAAGCGAGATTGTAGCATGCCTGTGGCTATGGGTATCGGCGTCATCCGTGGTTTTGGTTGCGACTGCCTATTGGACTCCTCGGTGACTCCCACGGCCCCTTATTCACATGTTGGGGTGGAATGGAAGATGGTAGAGTGGCCTGACGTATCTGACGGCACATCTACTTATCTAAACTTCTAAAGTAGATCTAGTGCTCACACGGGTGCCCAATGAAAACCCGTGCACGTATCAACCACCTACCATAAGGCGTTAGTGCGGTCTATTATTAGCTAGATAGAATAAACTGCTGAATGAATAATATTTGTGGGGAGTTTAGGTAATGAGTATCGGGGCCTCTGCACCTCGGCACGGGCGCGGCTGCACTGCGAACGTAGCGCTTCCCTCCCAAGAAAATTCTTGAATGATTTATGACGTCTGCGACCGTTCAGCCGCAAAAGTCAAAAGCCATCATTCTAACTTCGACACCTTGTATTATCTTCTTTGATACCCTATCCACACAAACTGTTACCCACAGCGCGCAACGCTCTGATTTTGTGCGCCACGTTTCTTCTCGAATCATTTATCGACGCCTCACTCATTATCTTGGCTGAGCGCAACAATCGCATCCCTCAGACACTCATGCGGATGGCCTAGGCCCTTGAACGACACAATACTTTCCTAGACATCCGCGCGCCTTGATCGATCGTTTCTCATAACGTTCCTCAACCATGGCTGAGGACCGCGGGGCCGGTAATGGAGCCCCGTCCTCGAAGACGAACACCCCAAAAACAACGCATATCAAAGAACGCTATCCCTTGACCTCGTGGAGGTACGATGCCTTCCTCCATACCTTCTCCGTCCTTGTCGATCTCTTCTTCCGCGAGGTTCACCCCCGAGGTGCCTGGCGCGTGCCCAGGAGCGGTCCCATCCTTTTCGTCGCGGCGCCCCACGCCAACCAATTCGTCGATGGCCTAGTCCTCCAGCGAACACTCAAGCAGGAAGCAAATCGCCGTATCGGTCTCTTAGTTGCGGAGAAATCTTTGGAGGGGTTTATCGGATGGGCTTCTTGTCAGACCGGTGCTGTCCCGGTCGGCCGAGCTCAGGACAAAGCAAAGCCTGGGAGCGGCCTTATCTATATGCCAGACCCTATCAATGACCCGACATTAATACGCGGCATCGGTACCGATTTTGAGAAACAGGCCGAGGTGGGCGGCATGATCTTCCTTCCCTCCGTGAAAGGCCAATCCGGAAGTTCCGCTGGCATCGCGAAGATCGTGGGCCCCCAGGAGCTCCGAGTGAAACAAGGGTTCAAGGGAAAGCTCCCGCTGTTCCAGCTGACCGGCCGGGATGACATCGACACTCAAGGCAATTTCGGTAACCAGGATTTGACGGGGCCAAGGGATGGCTATGAGGGGACAAAGTACAAACTGGCGCCGCACATAGATCAGACCGAAGTATACGAGGCCGTTTTCGCTCGCTTGAGGTCAGGTGGTTGCATCGGCATTTTCCCCGAGGGCGGCAGCCATGACAGGACCGAGCTACTGCCTTTGAAGGCCGGCGTCGCCATTATGGCTCTAGGTACTCTCGCCGAGACCCCTGACTGTGGCCTGCAGATCGTCCCTGTCGGCATGAACTACTTCCATGCCCATAAATTCCGATCACGGGCTGTTGTGGAGTTTGGCGCTCCTTTCGAAATCCCTCCGGATCTGGTCGAGAAGTACAGGAATAACGACAGGCGAACAGCCATCGCGCGGACACTGGACATGGTACACGAGGCGCTCAGCGCCGTTACCGTGTCCGCACCTGATTACGACACTCTAACCTGCATCCAGGCTGCGAGACGCATCTACAACTCGGGTGTCAAGCTACCCCTGCCAATGGTCGTGGAGTTGAACCGGAAGCTAGCCATGGGGTTCTCCAAGTACAAAGATAAAGATCCTAGGATTGTCGACCTAATGGACAACCTTAGAGATTACAATAAACAGCTCAGCTACCTCAACATTAAAGACCACCAGCTTTCCTACGCCAAGATGACTCTCCCCAGGGTCATCTTCACGTTACTCTACCGAGTCGCTAAGCTGTTGATTCTTTCCATCGGTGTCGTACCTGGTCTCGTCCTGTTTGCGCCGGTTTTCGTCGCTACAAAGTACATCAGTCGCCAAAAGGCTAAGGAAGCGCTTGCGGGCTCATCTGTCAAGATTCAAGGCCGAGACGTGATGGCAACCTGGAAACTTCTCGTTGCCATGGCCCTTACGCCAGCGCTCTATAATCTCTATTCCATTTCTCTGGCTGTTAAGGTCTACCAAGATAATCTCTGGGGCTATCTACCAGCCTCTGTTCCTTTCTGGCTTGTCTACATGATTGCTTGGATCATTTTCCCTGCCATCACATTCGCTGCTTTCCGTATCGGCGAGGTCGGCATGGACATTCTCAAGTCGCTACAGCCCTTAATCTTATGCATCAGCCCAACGTCTAGCTACAGTGTGCAGAGATTGCGTCAGCGGCGGGAAGAATTAGGCAAGCAAATTGTACAGGTGATTAATGACTTCGGCCCGGATATGTACGATGACTTTGAGAAGACGCGACTAGTTGCCGACCCGTACCGCAGCGAAAGCCCTTCAAGCTCACGAGACGAGGCTGAGAACTCCAAGTCCCGTCGTGACAGTGCCTTCTCATCGCCACCCGACTCGCCCCGCCTTGCACGCAGGAACACGACGCGATCAAGCCGTGCGATCCCACGAAACGAATCATTCAGCAACATTGGGGCTATTGGTATGTTCGCCACGCGGCCACCGTCCCGATCGCGGAGTAGGAGTAGCAGTGCCGGGGGCACGTTTGGGTCCGCGGGGTTCCCAGTGTCTGGCTTCACATCTCTGGATTCCCATGAGGGTTTCCAGGAGGCAAATAACAAGATCAGAGCAGCCATGATGGAGAGGGGTCAACTGAGGAGGCGGAAGAGTGTTGCCTCACTAGAAGAAGATGATAGTGATGCATGATTGTTCTAGGTGGTTTGGAGGCGTCATGAAAAAAAAAGAGGGCAAATAAGGTCCTCAGGTGATATGATAAACACAGTATGGGATTCACGTCCGATGTTTGGGGAGGGGGATTTGGTCTCGCTGGAGCGAAGGGGTTACTGCTATTAATGTGGCTGGAGACTTCCATAGGGGCTACGTAAATCACGGTCATGATGTTGAGGAGCTGCGCTGTGTTGGCTTGTTCATTTGCTGCCTTGTAGTTATTTATTACTTTGATGTGTAATATGCATTGCATGCCTGCCTGGCTAGGTACCCAAGCTGGTGTATGCTGTGGATTAATTATTACGAGAATTGACCCGAGAGATGTGTATTCTGAACTTCGTACAGGCAGTGGACATCTAGGTAGTCGAGTTCGCCCGGTTTAGAGGGGGAGACTACGGAATATTGTGAAGCAGCTAGATAGATAGGTGCCATGGGATTGGAACCTATGTACATAGTGGCAATCCGGAAGTGCAGGACCTACCTAATTACCTATCAAGGCGCTCCTTTGGTTTGGGGAGTATTTTACCCGATGGTATTCCTATGCGACGGTTGTCACCTAGCTGCGATCTATATTTCGTGATTATGTATCTACTTAGTATGTATGATGGTGATCCCAGGGTCATCATTAACCCTGGAGTACCGAATCGCCGGGCTGAGCTGTAGGGCTCTGCCGGCTGGAATTTGCCCGTGGGCTGGTTTGCGTTGCAGGGATTTGTTCTTGGGCTTGCACCGGGGCTTACCGCCCTGCAATACATATCTAGGTACCTAATTGTTGTTAACGCCGGTTTAGTGGTTTCGGCTATTGTGTTTGCGATCGACTTGAATGCGAATCTGATGCCTAGCTACCGACTATAGTTTCATAGTCAGCTTCCATCAAGCTGAACGCGGACCCGGGGGCCTGGGTTACGGTGTTGAAATGAGATGGTAGGCGTGGTTGGTAGTAACCTGCCCTGTTGCGCTCCCAACAAAACCATCACAACCAACAACATCGGTACATGCCCACGTAGACACTGTGATCACCGACACATGTACGTCTCTTACGTAAAAGGGCGGAATGGGGTATTTTGCACTAGACTGCCTTCAGTATTCCGGGCTTGTACGAAGTACCAGCCGTCGGGTCTCAATGGGCGGTCCGGGAACAATGATGTACCTTCCTGGAGCACATGAGGTAATTAAAGGTAGTAGCTGACCAATGATCCCTTCGGACTCGATCTGATAACGACGCACCGCAGCGTTCCTGCCTGTTGTATATCGACACCGCGTAATCGCGCGATCTGATAAGCCGTGCTTCCGGCACACCCCAGCGCTCGGCCACTCCACCTATTGTAGGCTGGCGTCCCCATATGTCCTGGGCACGGTGGCCGAGCAACGCGGTCTGCCGCACAACACAGCAGACTTATCTTAGGTCGAGGTTTTCCGTAGGTACCCAGGTATTTACGGCAAGTAAACAATAATTACCTGGTCAAGGCGGCTGGGAAGGTACATTAGGCAGATGCAAAGTGCCCAAGCCACCTTGTCCAGGACTGACCTGATCCGAATCTCGGCCGGGACGACCTTGGAGCAATCCTTAACAGTCGGGTTCAAGCACTTTATGACCGAGCTCGTCCGAGCCCCTGAAGCGGACTCCCGAGTCGTTCCCCGAGCGGTTCTCACTAGTTATATATGAAGAGAAACCCGCGCGCCACGCCTACGTAACCTGTGACTATCGCACAGAAACGGTCTTGTCCCCACGTTTGGACTCCATCGCTCGGATCGACGGCTGCGCATTTAGTGTAGCTTTCTATACTCCTAGCTGCGCCCGCCAATCTATAACAGGTCAGTCATCATCGTCATGCTACGCTACCTACACATTTCTGCCGATATTTATTTTCCCCCACGCCTATGGAACGCTCGGAAGCGCGTAGTCTTCAGCGTGTTGCGCACCACGGACAGATGCTCGCGTTATTCTATGCGATGGCGCACTGGCGGAACAACAACGATGACTGACCTGTGAGATCAGATACATTTTGAAACTCAAAAAACCGAGGATCTTTATCTGGGGGCTCGCTGAGTCTCCTGCGCCTTTCGCTGGAATCATGGCACCGGATGATTCATCTGCCGTGCAGGCACAGCCGCCCTTGAAGCAAAAGATGGCACTTGGACTCAAGTCGCTGCTGAGGTTCGCTACCGGCAGGGAGGCTCCCGTGGCCGCTGACATGGCTCAGCTGTTCTCATCCACGGACCCCGCTGTCGATGGTGACGATTGCAACCATGACTGTGAGAGCTGCCACATCTCGTATCCTCGCGGTTTCAAGATCGACGAAAGCGATGTGTTATACGGTTACGTGCGGGGCTGGAGTACCCATGTGATCGTTGCGACGGGCAAGTCAGATTGGGTGCGCGACGTCGAAGACGAAAAGGGTAGTGTCATGGAAGCCCTCGGAGAGGCTGCGGACCCTACGAACGGTGTAAGTCGCTTCATAAATCGCCATTATGCCTCCTTGTTATGGCCGGAAAAGGTTATGGCTAGGTGCAATGCGCCAATCCCTTCGCCTCATCGTGATACGTGAAATATCACAAGTTAACTGACGCTGAACATTGTATTTTAAACAGCGCCTGATGATCTCCGCATCGAACATGCCGACGCCCTCACACAAATCAGACTACTCAGAGCCTACAACGGCTATACTCCTTCCCGCCTTTACCGTCATCGAAAACATCACTCCCGCCGCTGTCCCTCTCTTGATATCCGACTACATCAACCACGCACCGACCTCCACCTCGCCCCTCGGACCCATCACACTACCGGGATCGCTCTCTCTCCCCAACCTCCCCGATGCACAGCAGGTACTTGCTCGCCCGTCTCCGCACCGCGCTCTCATCCTTCTCTGCTCCCACAAGACGCGCGACGCCCGCTGCGGACAAAGCGCCCCATTGCTACGCAAGGAGCTGGAGAGACATCTGCGGCCCATGGGCCTGTACCGCGACTTGGACGACGAGCGACCCGGCGGAGTGGGCATCTACTTCATAAACCACGTCGGAGGACACAAGTACGCGGCCAACATGATGATATACCGCCGCCACGACGCCTTCGGCGTGGACGCCGCGGAACGGGCCAAGCTGTCGCCGGGCGAGGAGCTCCAGATCAAGAAGTTCACGCAGGAGAAGATTGAGACGCCGGTTATCGACGAGGCCGAGGCAAAAGGGGGTGAGGACGAGGATGTCGGTGCCGCGCAGTGCATCTGGCTCGCCCGCGTGCGGCCCGCGGACTGCGAGAACATCATCAAATACACGGTTCTCCAGGGCAAGGTCGTGAAACCTGGCAGCCAGTTGCGTGGCGGCTTCGATCGCGGCAAGGGCTTGTTGAGCTGGTGATTTGGGGTTCTTTGAACGGTTTCTGGGGTTTGGAGCTACATGGGTTTGTTTCTTCGCCTACCTACCTGTTTTCTCTTGATAGTACACCGGAGAGGCATCTCGTTCAGCCTCCCGATATCGAGATTGATCACCCCCTTTATAATCACAGCTAGGTAGATGGTTTCTAGCACTGCTTTGAGTCGAGCAGGCCACAATAGAATGAAGGTTACGGAATATTGATTCTACACTTGCCTTTGCACACGGCGTGTATTACGAAGTATGAAGTAGGTATTGTAGTCAACTTGCGGTGAGCTTTTGGAGTGGGCTCCCGGGTCTTCGCATGAGACGAAGTACATATTTCGGATGTTATGCGCTTACTGGAGTACAGTGTGCGCTTCGACT
Organism: Xylaria intraflava; assembly: GCA_022385655.1. Lineage (NCBI taxonomy): Eukaryota > Fungi > Ascomycota > Sordariomycetes > Xylariales > Xylariaceae > Xylaria > Xylaria intraflava. The sequence continues at coordinate 159,775 of MU279745.1, forward strand.
GCACAGTGCGACGCAGTTAGTGAATATTCGTAGGTTTGGGCGCTGGAATCGGCGTTCTTGGCAAGCAAGAGCTGGAGGTACCTCTAGAGCCACCCAAATTAGGTGAGACATAAAGTACCTGTGGAGCCATCCGATGACTTCTGCTAAGGGCATATTTCATTGAGGAAGAGAAGCCGCGAGCCTCGGCCCAAGCCGGGGTCCGTCATCAAATGAAATAGGTACGAAATACATTTTCCGCGCCTGTAAGACCGAAGACCTTCTTCCGCCACAACACGACATGATAACAGCGGCGAATTGAAGTTTGACAAAATGGCCATTCGCGAGGACATTGTGTCCTCCGGCGTCGCCTGTAAGTCTATTCTGTTTAATCATAATTCCTAGATTTGTTTTGGTTGCGTCGCTCTCCGAGGCCACAGTGCGTCCACTTGATCTAGCAGAACGCGGCTGATGAACCATGGCACAGTCCTCCAGGATCCCAACGTCGTCTCGTCGTCCACAGAGAGCAAGATATCATTTTTACGATCTAAGAACCTCACCCAAGAGGAGATAGACGTTGCCTTTGCGCGCGCCGCTGCAGTTTCGCCACTTCCTGCCTCTGCCTCCGCCGCAACATCGCCAGCCGTCTCGACACCGGCCCAGCAACAGCCATACTATCCTTCCCAGTATCAACAGCCGCCGCCATATGGATGGCAACCCCCGCCTCCAGAGCCCCCTAAGAGGGACTGGCGGGATTGGTTCATCATGGCCACGGTCGTGGGCGGAGTCGGATACGGCTTGTACTTCATGTCAAAGGTGCGGACTGATCAAACCATGCGCGCCACAGAAACCCAGGCCTCGAAATTGCTGACTAGCAAATCTAGCGATATCTCTATCCCCTAGTAGCCCCGCCTACCCCCGAGAAGTTAGATCAAGATAAAACGGCCGTAGATGAGCAGTTCGAGAAGGCTTTCGCAATGCTCGACCAGCTAGGCAAAGACACGGAGACGCTGAAGGCATCCGAGGCCGCTCGGACTGAGAAGCTCGACAAGGTCTTTGACGACCTCGAGAAGTTCGTGCAAGACTCGAAATCCGCGAGCCGGAAACAAGAAGACGAGACGGAGTTCCTGCGCGATGCTGTGAAGAAGATCAAAACCAGCATCCCCAAATCTATGGCCCTGAACAACGAGACTACAGAGAGCCGGCTTAAGGACATTAGTAACGAGGTGAAGAGTCTGAAATCGCTGATTTCGCAGCGCCTGAATTCCGCAACGGCTGCTGCCTTGCCGCCCACTCCTACCGCGTCTCAGAACATCGGTGCGGGCGCCCATCACCGACCCAGCAGCAGCAACGTGGCTCCCGCGGCCCCGGCGAGTACCCCGTCCGTAGAGACGAAGGAAAATGGTAATGCCAACGGTGGCAATAACTCTTCGGATGAAAACAAAGCCAGCAGCACGTCGACACCGGCACCCACCAAGCAGGATTACATCTCATCTCTCGGCGGCCGGTCTAGTCCCTTTGGTAGCCAGATGCCTGCCACTAAAGCATCTATCCCCGCGTGGCAGATGGCAGCGAATAGCCCCAAACCGCCAGCGAATGCTAGCAGTCCCGCGCCAGCCGAAAGCAGCTCTTAGGAATCGGCGGGAGGACGATGACAACGAGGCGTAACATAATCATTATAATTTACAGGTCCAGGGATGGTCGGATATGAATCTCTTCCGTTGTATAAGTATTAATTATAGCGTGGTTGGCAGGTATTTGTACACTTACCTATCGGAGCATGATGGCGAAAATGAAGCAATACCTAACTGTGGTTTTGGAATGAATCGAAGGGCGTATGAGGCTACTATCCCAACGCACAGCGCAAAGCTGCCAGGTCGAGATGTGGTACCATCATCATCGTCATCATCACTAGAAGAGGTCGCCCATTCACAAGGTGTGTCGCATGTGGCAAGTTGCCGTGGTGCTTGTTGCGACGCAGTACGGCGACTTGCACTGATTTTGGGTTACCATCTACATTTGTATCGCGCCCGGGCCCTACCGATTCACCAACTACTTTATATATCGTCTAGTCTGAAGGGGGAGAGGCAGGCTATACAGATTGGCCAACAAATAGAATGTTTCCTTGGCATGTTTTAACGTTGCGCAGTAGAGCGAGTAGGAAAGCAAATCGGACAGGATGCATACCGAGCCTCGGCTTTGGGAGAACCTCAATCCCACGCAGCGTCGCATGCGGTTAGAAAGGGTGAGTTGACAATGGACATTCAGCAAGGGTGAATTCATCCGGGCTACGTATGTAGATGGAATGTCCTCGTTCGCTTAATGGAGAGGAGTCAGACAAGGCAACGCGGTTTGGCCCCTTAGGTTAGGTGCTGATGATAACCCGAGACTGTATCTGCGTGGCGTTGGGTACCGAAGTCACGAATCGACGTCGGTGGTCCTGACGGGAGACTACACGTGTGTGTCTGGCTGTGCTCAGTGTGCTGTAAGCTGAGGTATCAACTGGTTGACAAGCTTCGATAGCCTCTCGCGAGCGCCGAGCATGCACGCGGAGTCCGTCGGAGGGACAAATAGCCCACAACGGGTGGACTGCCCGCTGCTACCTGCGCTGTTACGTTCGTCCAAAAGTATTTAAATGTGTCCTTTTTCCCGCGGAATTAGCTCCTGGGAAAATAGCTGGTATTGACCATCTTTCTGGTTTGATTCGACAATTAAAAGTAGGTAAGTAACTTATAACGGATGCAACGCTTGGGATGGGCAAATTGATGGCCGGGGCCACATCCCATACAATACCCCCTAGATGGTAGATAGTGACCCAGTTTGTTTACTACCTATCTCTAAAGAGGGAAAAAGAAACATCACATCTTCTACCTACTGCCCAGTGATAGGCGGCCGCAATGGGACCCATGCCAAGCATTCAGATGGGTTTATCTTAGGATCAACAATACTGACCAGTCAGCAGCACATCCTGCGTTTCCTATCTGCTCCTGGATATGTGTCAGCCGTCCCGCCACAGCCGTATCCCGCCGGCAAAACCCCCATCATCAAATTGCCGTCATCAACAACAAACACGCGCCGCCATTATGGCCGCCAGGGACGCAGTAAAGGCTCACGCCGCTCAGGTTGAGCTGAGAAAGGCCCGGGCCGGACTTATATGGCTCTTACTGCCGAAGATCCCCTACTTCCTGCGCCTCCTCCTCTCCCGGCTTTTCGGAATGTCGGAAACCGCGGCATACGTAGACCTGAGCACCGAAATAACCACGGCGATCATCCGGTCGATAGCTAACCCAACAGCGCGGTCCATCGGCAAGGCGCAGGCCCTGTCGCTTCTGGACACCGGCGTGAAGGGCAGGATCTGGATCAGCAACGCGGTGTCGGAGGTGCCCCCGCAGAGAGGCATACGCGAGGCCCTACTAGACGTGATCGTCTCGATGGGCCGAATGAGGCCGCGGGCAGTGAGGGCGGTCAGGATCCCCGCAATTGTGCCGGTCGAGGCCGAGTGGACGGGGTACCGGGCCGGCGCGGAGAAGGACGAACCGCTCCCGGCGATCTCGGAGGAGCTGAAATACGAGGCGCTGATGAAAGAATGCAAGAATTCCACGACGATGCTGTATTTCCACGGCGGCGGCTACTACCTCTGCGACCCGTCGTCGCATCGCAAGCTCGCGAAGCGCCTGGCCAAAGTGACCGGGGGCCGCGTCTACTCCGTCCGCTACCGACTGGCGCCCCAGAACCCGTTTCCGACGGCGCTGCTCGACGCGCTGGTCTCGTACCTGACGCTTCTCTACCCGCCGCCCGGGTCGATGCACGAGGCCGTGCCTGCTAGGAATATCATTTTCGCTGGCGATAGGTAAGATGGGAACAGCCCTCCTCCCCCTCCTAGCAACCAACCCAAGCAGTCCCCCATTACCCCGGGAAAGAGCAGGACGACAAGAGCCCTTGCTAACGCGAGAACGCGAACAGCGCGGGCGGCAACCTCGCTCTGGCCCTGACGCAAGTGATACTGCAGCTCCGCCGGCAGGAGACAAAAGTGACGTGGTTCGGCGCGAAGCGCGCGGTCCCGCTGCCGGCGGGGATCACGCTGTTCTCGCCGTGGCTGGACATCGTGAGCAGCATGCCGTCGTGGTCGACGAACCAGAAGTGGGACTACCTGCCGAGCCCGGAGCTGCTCGACCCGGCGAGCGCGCAGCCGCCCGCGGACGACGTGTGGCCGGCGACGCCGCCGCGGAAGCGCATCTACGTCGCCGACGCGCTCGCGCTGCACCCGCTCGTCAGCGTGCATCTGAACCGGAGCTGGGCCGGCGCCCCGCCCGTCTGGATCTCCTGCGGCTGGGAATGCCTCGCCGACGAGAACAGGTACCTCGTCTCGCGGCTCCGCGCCGACGGCGTGTCCGTCGTCTTCGAGGAGTACGAGGCTATGCCGCATGTCTTTGCCGCTGCGCTGCCTAAGCTGCCCGAGTCCGAGCGGTGCGTGCAGGGCTGCGCGCGGTTCGTCGCTGCTGCGCGGAAGGACCCGGGGAGTATCCGGTCTAGCTACACGTGTATCAAGGCGAAGACGCTTGAGGAGCGCGAGGGGGACGTGGAGAGGCTGACGCCGTATAAGGAGCGGGACGTCTTCGAGCTGGCGTGCTCGAAGGTTGGGAAGAAGATCTCGTCGTCGTCTTCTGTTGGTTCTAGGTTATGAAGACTACTATAGGGAGAACGGGATGGTATGGGTTTGGTTATAGATATGCCTTTGCACTAATTGGACCTTGACATGGTCGACTATGATATAGGATTACGGGGTTTTCGGTCTGTTGTTTTTGGGGGTTTTGCTGGCTGGGTTTCGGTTCTGTTGTTATATTACTACTTGTTTGTTCCTTGGATGCGGCGCGCGCGCGCATGAAGGCAACTTGACTAGACACCATACATTTCATTGAGTCGCATGTTTAACTACACCTATGAAGGGTATATCCTGTATATTGGAGGTATGGGTAGGCGATACCAAATATACAAGCCATGAGAATAAACACTATCTTTCATTTTCAGGGTCCAAGAAACATGAGACTACAACTAGCTGAAGAAGGCAACGATGCTAAGTCGTATAGCTTCTCTGGTCTTCACGTAAGCTTACCAGCGAATGTTTCTCCTCATTGCTGCCCCAGATTCACGCACATGCAGACCGATCTTGATAACTGCCCATCTACCTGTTTCTAAATGACAAGTCATGAGAATAGAGCGATCGACGATGAGAGATTTCATTCAGATCGCGGAAGAGGATCTCAATATTAATACACCACCTGGAGTCCTCTATTCTCGGATAAGACAGACGACGGAGACGAATTGTTGACGGTGGGAGATGACGATCACGGACAGACCATGCTAAGATTTGAATGTGCGGAAGTGCGATTTAAAAAGTAATGCGTGCCTATAGTGGTGCTAGAGGGGGTCATAGCAGTGTTTACCGCGCAATAAATATCCAGGTAATTGATAGGGGGCCAGTTTCAGCGTCGTCTCGCTATTGGGGCCCCTAACCGGGGCGGCAATCGGTTCGCTCCAGGCGGATAATCAGTGAAGAATTCAGGCCACGGCGTTCCCCAGGTTTAGCGGCTGAATCGCCCCGACTCCGCATTCAGCTCTTCCCCACGCCATCCAGCCAATCAGGTCGCTTCACTTCTTCAAATTCAACCGCATCGAATTTCGCCTATAGAAATCCACAGGCCCGACCACAAAATGTCATCCTCCGGGCAACATAAACCACCGTATCCCGGATCGGTACAAATTACAACCGAACAAGTTCACACAGACATGATTTCGCCGAGCAGGCATATGAGATAAGACTACCTAAGCGAAAAGAAAAGAAGCACAGAAACATCAAAAGGGGATTACGCGCCGCCGAATCCTACCGGGGCCGCCGGAAAAGATGGAGCGACACCGGCAGGCGGTGCGCCTCATCGCCGCTACCGTGCGCGCGTACTTCGAGCAGGCCGTCCCGTTCCGCATCATGCACGGGAGCACCAACTCCACCCGTCCCGCCCACCTGAAGAGCCGTGCGCGCTTCGTGGACATCGGCGCGCTGAAGCACGTGCTGGAAGTCGACGCGTCTCGCCGCGTGGCGCTTGTAGAGCCCAACGTGCCCATGGATCGCCTGGTCGAGCACACGCTCAGGCACGGCCTTGTGCCGCCCGTCGTCATGGAGTTCCCCGGCATCACGGCCGGCGGCGGCTTCGCCGGCACAGCGGGGGAGAGCAGCTCGTTTAAGCACGGCTACTTCGACCAGACGGTCAAGGCCGTTGAGATGGTCCTGGCTGATGGCGAGGTTGTCGTCGCAAAGCCGGGCAGGCGGCGTCCCGGCGTGCAATCCAACGGTGTGGGAACCGGCACGGATCGGGGGGATTTGGTAAATACAAAGCTTGGTGCGGGCGAGGATCCTGAGAAGTACGCGGATCTGTTTCATGGGGCCGCCGGCGCTGTCGGCACCCTCGGCATCACCACTCTGCTGGAACTCGAGCTGGTAGACGCGAAGCGCTTCGTCCGTACCACGTATCGGCGGACGAGTAGCGCCGCCGAGGCGATCCGCACCGTGCGCGAGGAGTGCGCGAAGCCCGGCAACGACTACGTTGATGGCATGTTGTTCTCGGAAGGCCATGGCGTTATTGTCAGCGGGGAGATGACCGATGAGATTCCCGTCGGCGAGAAGCCGCGTACGTTCAGCAACCCCTGGGATCCGTGGTTCTATATGCATGTGCGGGACGTGACCAAGGGGCTCCCTTCTTCTGCTTCTTCGTTTACTCCGGACGCCACATCGCGAGGCATGGTCACTGAATATATCCCGCTTGCGGAATACCTATTGTAAGTGATTCTCGGTACTACATGTTCTTGTCCCAAAGGTTCCTTACAAATGGTGTTTTATAACGCACCTTATACGAGAGAAAAGAACAAAGCAGGAATCATATTTTAAGAGCCGCCAGTGTTTCTGAAACATTGTTAAGCTACACTTAGAATACGAATACGTATGACTGACACTAATTAATATAGTCGGTATGACCGTGGTGGTTTCTGGGTCGGCGAGGCTGCCTTTGATTACTTCCGCCCCGTACCGTTCACGCGCTTCTTCCGGTGGTTCCTAGACGACTTCCTACATACGCGAATGCTGTACCGTGCCCTACATGCCAGTGGAGAGAGTGGGCGCTTCTTCGTGCAAGACCTCGGGATCCCGTATGACACCGCCGAGGAGTTCATCCAGTACACGACGAAATCTCTCGATATCTGGCCCTTATGGCTCTGCCCCCTGAAGACGCCCAAGGGCCCCAGTTTCCACCCACATGTGCGCCGTCCACGCAGCGGCGGAAGCACTGCCCGGACGGGGTCGACCGCTGGCACGGACACCGAGATGCTCAACATCGGCGTCTGGGGATGGGGACCTAAGGACAAGGCCGAGTTCGTGCGCGTCAACCGCGCCCTCGAGGCTAAAGTCAACGAGCTCGGCGGCATGAAATGGTTATACGCACACACATACTATAGCGAGCCAGAATTCTGGGACGCCTATGGCGGGCGTGCAGGCTATGAGGCGCTGCGGGACAAGTACCGCGCCAATAGCCTGCCGAGTGTGTACGACAAGGTCAAGGTCAGAACGGACGACGAGGCGGCAAATAAGGGCTGGAAGCCATTCCTGAAGAGCCTGTGGCCCGTCGGCGGTTTATATGGCATCTGGAAGGGCATCCAGAGCAAGGACTACATGCTTCATCGCCTTGCTACCTGGAGGTGGAAGCAGGACGGCGAGAAAGAGAAGACATCGTAGCCATAACGGAGGCGCCGAAGCTTGATTTGTATGGCATTTGTAAGTATACTGTACACCTACTATTATATTTCTTTTGGATATATATCAGGTTCACGCATTTTTATGGCGATATATTTATGTGAGCGATTCGGATGGCACGGAGACTCCCCTTTTCTCTTATCATATCATTGGTTGTCAGTATGGTCGTCCTTATACACATTGAAGTACATTTTCTTCCCTGTCGAAGTAAAAGTATATTATTACCATTCTTGTGCAGTCGTACTACCCCCTCATGCTTGTGTCTTTCAAAATCTGTATGAAGCGCTGATCCACCTCTAGGCTCTGCAACAATACCGGCTTGGTTGAAACCCCGATGGTCCAAGCCATCGGATGTACCACCCAGAACCGGTCATGTTGTTCACCTTCCAAGCCTATAGCATCAACATGAAGCTACTGTGTGGTATTCACTGCCCCATAAGCGAGCATGACGGCTACACCATGTCGGAGAACCCGTCGAGAATCCGGGGGAACGGGACCTGAGCTGTCCCTGCACCACAGCCCGTAGATTGGCGCTACCCAAACGAGACCAGGATCTAGATAGGTACGAGGTATTACTACCCAGTATGCATCTCGGCTTAGCTAGATAGTCTACTGGATAGTAGATGGTGTCCTAGGAATGTAGCAGTGTGGCCGGGCTTGGAAGACTGGTGCGGCCCAGGCGAGATCCCGAGTACAGGGGACGGGAGCACCTGCTAAAGAAACCGGGCTTTACCGGACTTGCATCCTACCACCAACCCTGATTAACCACCGCAGTCCGGCGAATAGTGGAGCCAGGCCGGGGGCATTCGGTAGATAGGCCGGGCCGGGATTCGGGGCCAAGCACGGTTGGCGGCACTATAACCCGCCTACCTAGTAATCCAGCTGAGCTTTCGGCGAGCATCTCCGAGGAAACCCCCCTCCCCCCGCTACCTATACTCTCTCTACACAATCACTGCAACCCATCATCTCCATACACAATAGCACGCTTCAAATTGACCGGCTCAGGGGCGTTGCGTTATATCTGAAGGCCTCTCTGACAGCCTCTTGGACCCGGCGTTGTGGGCGTGGCGTTGGTCCTCCTACCGGGGAACAAGCAGATCCCCACGTATGGCAACGTTCCAAGTTCTAGTGACGACGTTACTCGCGATCGGTCTTGCCGTTGCGGGTTATAGATTAGATGTCCTATGAGGATAGACACAGACTATCTAACTAGGTAACCGTTTTACGAATTCGGAATCAGTTCGCCACGCTTCATTTGTTCTATTAATCAAATCAAAATACTCCGTCAAGCATCCATTTTCGAACCGACGAAGCTGGGGATCTTGGTCCGCTGGGCGCGAAGCGAGGGTTATTGTCGTGACGTACTGACACCGGGCTACTTGTTGAGGGACGATGCTCGCCTTCACAAAAATTACGCGCGGAGAAGGCGGGTGTAGTGGTACGTACTACTTCGGAAGTCATTCAGGCGTCCATCCGAAGACACAGGGTTGCTGAATGGATTATGGCTCTAGCTTTGTTTGGACCCCTCTTGCGAGGGAGAGGGTCGTTTAGCAAAGTGCCCCCGGGCCTTCCAACGAACGGCCTTACTACAATTTGACTTCTTTATGTCAGGATTCCAGATGTTACCACGCCAAGTCGTCGTGCTCTTTACCTCCGTCTAGTTAGCAGCTCCCCTACGCTTGGTGGTCGGGCGCCGTGTTGTCCGTCTACTCATCTAGTGTAACATTTATGAGTTGATCTCACATAACTAGGCCGTAGGTACAGCATGCTATCTCCCCAGTCGTCTCTACTCGGTCCCAGATCGGTTTCCCCGCCAATCTACCATGTCATCCCGACCCCATGGCAGGCATGTCTATCCCGTGATTTGCAGGCACTGCATTTGTCATTGATCTACGGACTGCGCAGCTACCTCTGTCAACTATCCGTAGCCGAGCTAGGATGTACGGAAGACCTATTTACATAAAAAGAACGCGGGATGGGGGTCGCTACGATCCCCTATAGCACCACCACAGGCGCGCATCCCTTTTAAATCAGACCTTTGTAGACTATCTACTAGATAGGTACTTGCTCCACGGCATGTGATGATGATTGATGATTCATGCCAAAAGGTGCATGTTCCCGCCGCCTAGCCCGGCTCTCTCGTCCTGCTCGGCTGCGTATCTCGTTGAACCCTAGATACACTAAGCAAGAAATTGTCGGCACAATCTCTTCGGGCCTCAGTACATGACAGGATTTTACTTCGTAGTATGGGATTAGCTCTCAATCCCGCTTTCCGAACCTCGCCGTCTGTCAGCAACAAGAAACCTGGTTTTCAGTCCCAAACGATACCGGGATCTAGTTCCTGTAAGACTTCCCCCCTCTCCTTTTCCCGATCATCACAACCAGTTCACTCCCCTCAGGAGTTACGTTACGTACGTCAATGACCCAAATACCTAGAGCCCATTCTCGGTGACATCTCAAACCTTAAGCCGGTCTCTGAGAACTTGTCTACACATGGCATAATACCGCATGCGTACTCAGAACACATGCCGCGATCTACATATAGGGACTATTCCCTGACGTCGAATAGAAGACCCAGCAATTGCGCGAAAGAAGAGAACCACCCATGGCGCCGGGCTGAATCATGCGGTCAGCTACCCATGCCACTACTAAAGCACGAGTCAAGACGCTAGCTTGGACGTTGGCCCGAACGTTGAAACATCGAGGACCAAAACAAACCGCTCGCAATCCGGCTACCGCAATTTCGGCGGGTGAAGACATCCGAACGAGACCTCGCTCTGCGACAGAGAAAGGTTATAACTCACATCGTGCGGTGGTCAAACCACCCAGGGGAGTTCTAGAGCGTAAATGTCGTCACGTCGCCATACGGCAGCGGTTTACATACCCAGCCCGGCGCGACGGGGAAGTACCGGTACTGCCGCGTTGCACGCCAGATCTGCGTTAGGCCATTCCACGTTCTCGCGCCGACTCGGCTCGATTGGTCCATCTAGACCAAACTATCTAAACAAAGGCGCGCCCCAGTCCACCGGGTTTCTTTTTGAATCTCGGCACGTTGACGATAGCCCGGGTTTAAAATCTCGGCCGAAAAGTTTGGCTGTCCGCTGGAAGTAAATTGTGTGGATATCCCTTCTTTTTCGCAATTGGGCGTGTATGAGTGAAAGAAAGGGGCGCATTACGGACTTTCATGGTGGAATATAGGCGGTACATTATCAAGGTCTGGTTGGAAAACATACACAAGAAGTGAAAGCAAGAGATAGAAAGCCTGTGATCGATCCCGTACCCTACTCAATACCGCTTCTCCCACGCTCAAGACGATCAATAGAAAACATCATCCATCTTCTAGTACTGAACAACCGGTGCCCTCACCTCCAAGTTAGTCGAATGAAGCATCAAAACCCACACATATAAACCAAGACCAAGCCAAAACAACACGAAGAGATAAGCAGCAAGTATCCCCTCAACAGTATCCCCTTAACAGTATCCCAAAGCCAAGCCAGCGAACCAAACCATCAACCCCAGATAGATCATAGATTCCCGCCGAGCCAAGGGCTACCCAGTTAATTCTCCGGGTGACTTATCAAGATATGTAATCAAAAAAAAAACATAAACATCCCGCGGTCTCGCAAGTCAAGTCCCAGGCATGTAGATATAAACCCATATACGCCCCCGTGAACAAACCCCGTCCGGAGATAATGTAATTATCGAACTTAGATATTCCACAAGGTAATTACGCGCAAGCAAACACATCAGACAGTGAGACACATGCCCCCAGTCCTCCGCCACGAACCACGAATCATCAAATCAATAATCCCTCACGCAGCCCAGCAGCCTCGAAAAGCGCCCATGACGTCCCGGGTGTAAGGGGCTTAATCACAAAGATAGGTAGGTACTTACGTAGCCCAACCAAAGCCTCAACCAAGATCAAACCACAACAAGATCAAACCAAAACCAAGATAAAACCACAACCCTACAATCCATCCAATCTCTACCCAAAACCAATACCCAAAACCAATAGTTATTCGACAACCCAGCAAAACCAAAAACATAACTAAAACCAAAAACATAAACCCGACAAGTCCCAAGTCCAAGACCAAACAACCTATCCAGCAGCCGGGCTAACGTTGTCCTCGTGTATTCATCGTCCGTGTGTACTCATCATCCTCGTGTATTCATCCTCCGTGTGCATCCATAATCCCCAAGACACCCCATCCCGTAAGAACCAGCCTAAGCATCAAACCGCCCCAAACCCATGATCAACACTCAAACCCATGATCAACACCCCAAACCCATGATCAACGCCACAATCCCCAGCATCAGCACCACAACACCCAGCATCAGCACCACAACCCCCAGCAATCAAACCAAGAAGAAACACAGTACCAGCCCTCATGACAGCCCTCATACAAGAGAACCAGTCCCAAGACAACAAGTAAAGAACCCCAATATAAAACATAAAGAACCCAATATAAAACGTAAAGAACCCAATATAAAACGTAAAGAACCCAATACAAACCGAACCAAAAACAGAGACAAAAACAGCACGCATACATGCACCAAGATAAAATCAACGTGAAAACCTATCTCACCAAGCCCATCTCAACACCCCCTTTAATCCACTCCGCCCCTTCAAAGAACCACCGGTACAACAGCAGTAAATCCAGAAAGAAAAAACACCGACTATTCGCACATACCATTGCCGGTCAAGACCCAGTAAGCAAGCAAGCTTACGCGGACGGGAAGCAGACAGACAAGTGACGTAAGAGATCAAGGTCACGAAATGCATGTTGACAGGTGTGTGATGTGGCGATGTATGTTCTGTGCTTTCTTGCCTGGTCCTTTACATGGACATGGTATCTAGGTTACTTCGCTATCGTCCCTCAACGTCCCGGGAAACGCTGCCTGCTCACCCAAAACAAAAATCGCTGAAGTCCAATCGGACCTTCGAGCCTCCAAGATCTAGATATTGTTCATTATGTTTCCATGCAACCGCGACGTCGGCAGTCGGTGGATACCTTATATAAGTCAGAGCTCGACGTCACCCATTCCTATTTCCGTATTATAGAGCCTTCTTTTGTACCGGCGGCCCGCACCTCCAGCGGCCCCGTGTTTTCTATGCGTCTTCCTTTAAGGTTTCGCCGCGCTCATGCATTATGCACCATCTAGAGACGTAAAGAGCTACGCACTGTTCTAGCTGTCGCCCCCAATGACATGTGAATGCTGGTCTATCGCCCGAGAAGATCGTACCTCGTTAGTCGTAAATCTATGCCTTGATTGCGTAATATCGCTTGAACATGTCGTCAACCTTCTCTAAGTAGTATGTGCCGGGGGCCAGCGTCGACACATCGCCCTTGGGCTCGAAATTCTTCTGGAGATGGGCATCGTGGCGGAGAGCACAGAACTGTATAGCTAATTAGCATGCGTAGGTCAGGGAAGAATATAGCATCACTTACGGCCTCATAGACCTGGGGCGACACGGCCCGGCGGGCGGCTAATCTCTTGGGGATGTCCAGGGTCTTCGAAATGCGCTCGGTACTACCCTTGATACGCAATGACATGAAACTGGACGCGAGCCCGGAACCGTAGCTGAAAAGAGCAATTCGCTTGCCCTCTAGATTTGCGCTGTCGACGTGGGAGATCAAGCTGGCCAAACCACTCCAGACGCTGCCGCAGTACATGTTACCGCAGTTCGTGGCCACCTGGATACCAGGCGAGAGACGCTCGGCGTAGCGCTTCTTAGTCAAATTCATGAAGGTCTTTTCTACAACCTTGTCGGAGAGCGACTTCTGGTAGTCCATGTCCCGGATATCACCAGGAACCTCTGCGAATGCCGGGCTATCGGGGTTTGCGAGGTAGTCGTGGTACAGCAGACGAGCGTATGCTTTCTGTACGACCTTGCAGGTCGGGGAGTGGAAAGCCATATAGTCGAAGCGGTCCAGAGGTGTCTTGCCGTCGGCAGACTCACCGTTGGCATGACCGTTCTGTAGCCTGGCCTCGCGCTTGCAGTAATCGCGGTAGGCAGCGTCCAGGGCCTCTGTGTAGCAGTTGACCGAGTAGTGGCCGTCAACGTACGGGTACTCGCTCGTAAGATCGGGCTTGTAAAAGTCGTAAACGTGAGTCATGTATGTGCCTCGCAGACCGGGCTCAAAAGTGATGGGGGCGTCAGGGCCAATCAGCATGGCAACGCAACCAGCACCTCCAGTCGGGCGGGCATTGCCCTTCGCATAGAGGGCAATATCACCGGCAACCACGATAGCGTCCCGACCGTCCCAGGCAGAAGACTCAACCCAGTTCAGGGTGTTGAAAACAGCGTTGGTACCACCATAGCAGGCGTTAATCGTGTCGACACCCTCCAGGTTGGTGTTGTCACCAAATAGCTGCATCAGGACAGTCTTGACGGACTTGGACTTGTCGAGGATGGTCTCAGTGCCGACTTCGACGCGACCAATGGAGTTAGGGTCGATGTTGTAGTTCTTGAGGAGCTTCGAGGTGGCCGTTAGGGCGAAAGAGTAGATGTCTGCGCCAATCAATTAGCCACCTACTTATGTTCCACGCGACAATGCGTCGCCGAAAGGGCTCCGCTCCATTCTCAGCGGCCGAGAACACTACTCACCTTCTCTGTCATCGCAGAAAGTCATCTTGGTCTGACCAAGACCGATCGTGTACTTGCCGGTGCTGACACCATCGTGCTTCTCAAGCTCGGCTTGCTCAACATACTGGGCGGTAGTTCTTGTCAGCCATTGGACTCCACTGTCGTGTCGCCGTCTCTATGTTTCCCCCCTGTTTGCATTCTCAGAGGGCCTGGGGCTTTTCCGAGTGTGCAGGTGGCGGCTGCGATGTACACACCTGGCTGGGGAAGTAAAGTTCGATGGCCTTAATGCCAATGTTTTGCGGACGCGTAGCCATGGTTTCCAAAAGCGTCTGTGACGAAGCCGTCCGTCGTAGGTGAGGAAGGGAGGGCAGGGCAGGGCAGGGCAAGGCAAGGCCAAGAAAGGGGCGAGTGGGGAGGGTTCGGCTAGGAGGAATGGATAAGAGTCGAGTTGAGTCGGGTCGGGGCGAGTCGAGTCGAGGGCGCGAGGAGGAAGAAATAAGGAAGAGAGAAATAGTAGAGGGAGTAGGATAGTGGTCCTCGGTAGGGGAGAGGAAGGAAGGGCCCTTTTGAAGGAGTTTCACCGCCAATTTGCAAATCAACGCAGGAAGGTCGAAATTTGGCAACAAGCCTGTGTGCAAGAGCGGATGTGGTCAGGGCAGGAAATCTACCTGGCGTCGATGTACCGGGTCCACTGGGTACACGGATGGGTACCTGCCAGCGGTGCCGGTACCGGGCGCGACAGGCAACGCCTGGCTGGGGAGGTTATAGGCGCGTACGGGGCGATGGCCAGGCGGTAACGGCTCGGTGGGGACAGGAACTACCTAGGATAGGTACCTGCCACTTCAATCTCCAGCGGACCAATACCTAGCACTTTACCACCGCAGCTCATTGTCAGCCGGACAGAGGGTATCTCCTATAACTTTCTACTCCTATAAACCTTCTACAAGTCTTTGGACGCGCAAAGGGCTTGCGACTTGTTGGTAGTCGAATTGAAAGGAAGTGCAGAATTAACTCCGTATGCAACCATAACTCAAATCAAGAGACGGGTTTACCGAACACACCCCAGCCGAAAAGAGACGTAGATCGGCTCGAAGCCGTGTTGGTAAAAGGAGACGGGTCAATCTGGAAGATACCTCGAATTCGAGTATTCCCGAGAGTATCGGGCTTTTTGCCCCTCGTTACCCAACCCGGGTATAGGTCCCCACACGGGGTATAGGAGGCAGCGTTTCCGTACTCGGGTGGCATCTTACTCTCTCTAGTAAATAAGTACGGACCGGACTACCTAACCGACTTATTACCAACTTCATTACTTCGTACTATACCAATCTTCAACCACAATCTCCCCGTCGAATATTCCGTACACGACGGGCGTATCCTTGGAGTCAGATGCGACTTTGCTTGCCAGAACGGCAGGTAGCGCGTCGGATTCGGATGCGTAAGAATGTCAGCATAATCAGGATCTGCCTTATCTTATCCGGCCGCATACTGAGTAGCATTTCGTGTTGTATCATTGGATGGCCCGGTCTATTAATACTGACTCGTCTCGGCTTAGTCATGCGTCGCCTACGGAGGCAGGCTGTCTACATGCCTCTTTAATAGGCCCGGTCAGTGGGAAGTAGACTTCATCGAGGCACATTTCGTGCGAGTTAGCTGTGCTGTGCCATGAAACGGTGACACCGCACAAGATGCCAGACTACAGCATCATGATAAGTAAAGGAGGCCGCTACGACGGAATACATCCTACGCAAAAGCACAGGTCGTTTCCGAGCCTCTTGCGTCTCTACTTCCCAACTAACACTCCGGTGATCCCCTTGCATGGAGATCAATCCCTGTCCAACAAACAGGTATTACCTGCTCCGACGTCATTGACTCGGTTACTCCCGTCCAGGTTCGGACATCCAAACACAGAAATCCGCCGTCAGCCTTCTTCGTCTCAGTTGCCGACTCCTTTGGCCCCGCCGGTGCTCGAGAACCTTCCCGACAGCCCTTTCCGACCGATGCCCTTGCTCGGTTAGAAAAGCCGGCTCGACACGGAGGCGCCTTGAATAGTAAGCATTGGTATTGCCGAGCCAAATTCCCCAAACGGCTGACGATAACTACACTACACTACACTACATACTTCCTTCAAGACCGACTTACTTGAGTTGTTGTTCTATCTGGACGCCGGACTCTTTGCTCGGCCCAAAGCTCGATTTGGGCCTTACCGACGCCATAATACTACATCATTCGCTCAGGTGTTGCGATGCTGAAGTAATCCCTCATTCATTCGTCTACGTAGGTATACCTCACATAAGCTGGGAGGTAGGTAATCTGTAAGACCATCGCCGGCAATTGCAATTTCGGTAAGCAGATAACTGCCTACCAGCAATCAGGCTGGGTTATTATCCAGCGAATGAAAGATGTTTCTTCATCAATCATCATCGTTATGGATAGGGCACACTATGTGTGTATGTACTCCGTATCTCAGCCCTTGCTATCGATGAACGTTTAAGATGTCCATGACCATATGGCGTTGCTTTATAGTAGGTTGATTGAAGATACCTACCTATCGCTATCGAATTCAGCCGCACATCGGCGGCTGCACGTTGTAGTCCACTGTTCCGTCGGATGGCCCAACTACCCCAACTAATCGCTAGCACATGTAGTCGCAATGGTAGGACGTGCCTTGCATCGCCATGGAGTACCTAACAGGTAGGTAGATAGTTAGGTCAGCGACTACGGACGTACCTATTTCGATTCCCAGACAAGGCAACCCCGATATTCCCATCACACCAGCCCGGCATTCACGTCTGGAAAGGTAGTATCGGAACGCTGCCTCAGAGTGATACCACATGAGCGTATCCAGACTAATCGTATAAGAACACCTAGATACGCAATCCCCAGGTATACATATCCGGTATACCCTCACTTCGTACCGTCCAGCATGTACCGTCGACATAGCGTACCAATGTGATGGTAAAACAAGATCATCGACGAGATTGCAGGGATCATCCCCAGCGAAAGCTAACGCCATGGAGCTAGATAGGCATTCGTTCTCGGGCCTCTGGACGTCCAGCGTATCGGTCCGTCAGCCTGCCGTATTCCAGGGGAGCCTCTCGCCTATCACACTCGCCCTGTAAAATCTCTCTCATGTGTTTGAGTAGGGAAGTTGGTCGGCTGAGCAGTACGGCGACGACGTGTACCCATTGTTACTCCGTACAACAGATCCGAAATGGGCAGCGGCGCGTGCATGCCATTGTGCGCCAAGCCGTCAAGCTATTTAGGGGTCGATCGAGTCCGCAGCTTTGTTTGCCCTCAATACTAGATAGATACCTACTTAGTATTCGCTTTCCACCCAACAATCCGACGATCTTCCGCATCCGAACACGCGGATATGAGACCTCAACCCAACCCTGTAGTTATAACTCTCAGAACCCATTCTAAATCCCAGGTACCAACAAGTGCACGCTCTTCATCCACGCGCAATCAATTTCCCCAGCCCGGCACCCTCAAACGAGGCAGCATCTCAACCCAGACACAAGATATCATTTCCCGCACAGCGATTTCGTACTCGTACACTAAAAACAAGTCCTACAAGATCCGCAAATGTCCTGTATTCCGTAGACCGTACCATCATCCATGAAGGAAGAATAGGCAGGCTAGGGCTTCACTGTAACGTGATAGCGATAAAGAAATCTGGCTTCTTATTCGTTTTCGTATTCCCGGTAGGGGTACCGTTTAACTCTAGATACCTACCTTAGATAGATACGTTGTATCCCGTAAGCGCGTGCAGAAGCGCGATCTAATATAATCCGGTCGCTAACACCGCTAACGTCCCGCCGTAAAGCCCAGTAACGCGACCGGTTTATTTCAAAATCGGACTTCCGTGAGGTGAGGTACTTATCTAGACAATTGTTACGCTTCTTCGGTCAACTGAATTGCTCGGCCACCCAACCCCAAGTAAACACATACACTATCGCAAAGCGTCGGCTTGCGCTTCGATGAATAATATAGTCCCGTGATATAACGATGTCTTTGGCTTGCGTCTTGGCGTTAAATCAGACTTCTGTAGTTTAGATTAGGTATGTAGATAGATTCTAGTTGATCCAGCCAGCGCGTGGAAATGCTCAGATTTGCTCGCCATCGCAACGCACGATGATTCTAGCCCCTTACAGGTTGCTAAACCCCTGACGCCGTATACGATCGCAGCACCTGTTGGATAGCAGGTCCCAGCTGGAGTCGCACGTCAAAGATAAGCCGTCCAGCCAGGGTAAAAATCCCACAGACCGAAACGGGCCGCAGCAACAGTGTGCTCCGCAAACACTGGTTTGCGTGATTACGTAGCCCACGGTTGAAACCCAGGCCGTGGTATCAAACATATAAATGTGAAAACGACCAAGAATCTACAAGCTTGATGGTGTAGTGGTGAGACGGCTATGTAATGGCACCGCTACCTTACCACCTTGTCCTGTCTTCCCTTTGAAGGAAGGACTGGTTTTATTCGTGGCTGAGGTGTCCAAGAATGCGAGTTTATCTCGAGTTTGGATCCTTGGTCCTGCTTCTCGAGACTGGCTTGAGTAACCCGCGGTTTACCTACATACCTACCTACCTAGACAGGTGGCTAGGCTGTATACATAGGTATCCCATGGGTGTATCGAAGCAAGCTGATAAAGAAACCAACGCGGTTTCTTTCCCGTCTGATGACGACGGTTTTTTTTTTCTCCTTTTATTTCTGGAGTATAAGGAAGTATGAGCTATGTATCTGGCAATGTGTCTACCATTTTCTCTACGGTAGAAAAGATATATAGTTAAAAGTATCACAACACGTAAAGTCGACTGTAGTCAAGCACTTCGCAACACCTCATGGTCTACACCACACCCATCCGGGAAGATCCTGTGTCCGTAATCTACGCAGAGCAAGCAATAGGCATGGAACAGACGTTATTACGTACTGTACATAAGGTATATATATACAAGTTTTCATCCTATTGTCTCCCCAAACGCCGCGCTATGCAAAACAAAATCGTAGGTGTCCCTGCCCGGGATGACACATTGTGACCATCCCATCGCCGTCGTCAATGTTGACAACATATCGGTCTGGACTCTCGAGGGACGTTGCCCACGTGATCACCGCAGGGACTATAATTTCAAACCCTCACAGCTCGCCGCTCGACGGCGTCGCGTAACCGGAGTCCGGCCGCGTGGATCCCTTGTCGTGGTCGACGGTCTCGATCTCCGTGACACCCAGGCCCGGCTTGGCATCGACAGTCGTTGTAGCCGTGGCATCTGAGTGTTCATTTATTCCTTCGGTCATGACGTTTGGCTCCGACGCAGCATCAACTTTA
This sequence comes from Xylaria intraflava, assembly GCA_022385655.1. Lineage (NCBI taxonomy): Eukaryota > Fungi > Ascomycota > Sordariomycetes > Xylariales > Xylariaceae > Xylaria > Xylaria intraflava. Next base: position 179,462 of record MU279745.1, read on the forward strand.
GTGCTGTCTTGCCCCGATGACTTCTTCGCCTCATCTTCAGTCTCCTTCCTCTTCATCTCAGCCTCAACCTTCCTCCTAATCTCCTCCCCGAATTTCTTCTGTATCTCCTCCTCAACCTTCTTCTTAATCTCCTCTTCCTCCTTTTTCTCAGCCTCCGCCTTGGCCTTCTCCTTCTCTTCATCAGCCTTCCTCTTCGCCTCTGCCGCTTCATTCTGCTCGGCTTTCCTCTTCGCCTCCGCTGCCTTGAGCTCCTTCTCCTTGTGGTCCTTCCGCGTCCTCTCCACGAACTCCTCGACCGCGGCCACCGCCCTTTCCGGGTTGTGCTTATGCTTCATGAGATGACCCTGTAGCTCGGCCGGGCTGAACTCGTGGCTCGGGATCTTGTCCGCGAACGCCTGTGCCAGTTCATGGATCCTGGCGTCGTGGGCCGCTCGGTCCTTCGCTTCCTTGTCCTTGGCTGCCTGGCGTTCATCGGCGCTCAGATTGATGCCACTCGCTGCGTCAGGGGCATCGTCACCTTCCAGGTAGGCGAAAATGTTTTGGAACATATTCATGCTCATGTAGTTGTCGGCCAGGCCAAATTCCACGATCATGTCGACGCGGCCGGGCCGGATGAGCGCCTTGTCCAGTTTTTCCACATGGTTGGTCGTCATGATCAGGATTCGGCCTTCCTGTGATGCGACGCCGTCGAGGATGTTGAGTAACCCCGACAAAGATAGCCGGAAGTTGTTCTCGTTAGTGTGGGTTTTGGTAGTCTCAGGAGTGCTCTGATCGCCCTCCTCGTCATCCGTGTTCTTCGATGAGGTTTGGTTCGAACTTCCATTCTCCTCCCGGGTGTGCGTGAGACCAGCAGTGTCGATATCCTCAAGAAGGACAACGCATCGGCGAGGAAGGTCCGCAAATAGGCTTCCGAGTGTCTCCTCCGTAGCATTCACTGAGCTAAGGCTGACGATGTAGATCCTCATCTTAAAAAATCCAGCCAGCGCTAAGCTGAGAGAGCTTTTGCCCGTGCCGGGCGGACCATGAAGCAAGTAACCCCGTCGGTAGGGAATACCTCGGTTGGCGTACCAGCGTTGAGTTGCCGGGTTGAGGTAGTCGGAGACATCGTCGATCAGGTCCTTCTTCATCTTCTCGGCGAGAATGACAGTCGAAAAGGGACGAGATGCTCTCGACATGCATCGCTGCCAGGTCGCCTCACTGGACATAGCTCTTGTAGCCCCTCGGTAGATTTGTGTCTTCTGCTGATCCCTCAACAGGTACTGCTCGCGAGCCTCCAGGAGGAGTTCTTTCAGGATCCATGGGTTGCGGCCGAAGCACGAAATCGATATCTCCTCGCGCTCGCTCACTCCCTTGAATGAAGTTTGCTCGCGATTAGCCGTGCGTCGGAATAGGAGCAGGCGCCCGCGGTACCAGAAATAATGGCTGCCGAAGCTAGGCGTATAAGAGAGGGCCTTTTTCTTCTTCGATGCAGTGTCTTCACTTTCGTCCATCTCGTCCTCATCTTCGTAATCCCAGCGCCAGAGGTTCCAGCTGCGTGAGGACAGGCTCGTGTTCACGACGAACTTACGAGCGCCCTGTGAGAATTTCTGGGTAGCCACCCATGCCATTAGGATATTGTAGATCTCGTCGTCGATTCTGATGTCGACGACGGACATGAAATATTTCTCCACCTGATCCCTCATGTATTGGCTGGCATAGTTCCAGCACAGCATCAACATGCCCACCGAAGCGAGGAGTGGGATGTAGAGATTGAGGTCGATGTGCAGATATCTCTGTACCATGCCCGCGAACATTGAAAATCCGGGGAAGAACCAGTCCAGGAGGGCCATTTGGGTTGGCGGTGCCGAGGGGGAGGCGGCATCTCCGACGGATCCCGCTTCGCACGAGCGAATGGTGGATGATGCTAAAGGGTCTGCCATTTCTTTTTTTTGACGGAGACAGGTATAAGCAAAACGACGCCGAGCAATGGGGTTAATTGCACGGGGATGGGGGGAGTGAAGGGGAAGCGATGTGGCAGGCAAGAAGATTGCCTACTGTCCTGTAGGTACAGAAACCAAGATATGGTATGTTACGCTGAAGGCTCCTTTATACTCGTTCATCTTGAGAGGGCAGCCGTTGCGAAGCCAAGAAGAGGAAGCGAGTGGCACCAAGATGCGGCGAATGATTCATACCAGGACCCGGGAGGAACGCCAGGCAGGCCGGACAACTCAGGCATCCCTCTTTTAGTTCCACATAGCCGTTCTATGTACCTATCAGGAGCGCTCTCGCGCCGATGCGACGTCGACTCTGTGTTATTCTGTGGTAGTGTGGGTAAGATGTGGCTCCTTCACGTGGAGTTCGACTGCGCAGCGGAATCTGTAGATATTCGGTGTGCCAGCCTCATGCGACATCAATGCCTGCGCATATACGTCCGTTCTAGTATTGCCGTTCTCACAGTCACATCTGCATACACCCCTGTTGCCCCCATGTTCGCCATCATATCATTGGGTGTCGTCGTGTCGTCGGGCCTGTGTTTGTTTGGCCGTTCGACACATAAACACCGAGATATCGGGTATTTTGTGCCTCGCGTGGAGCCGGTCTGGGGCCTGGCCGTCTCACCGGATCGAAAGAACAGCTACACACGCTAACTAACCATCATTGTGGGAGCCGCAGAGGTAGCCCGCTCCCACAAGAGGCACAGCATCCGGGCATGGCGGTGACTCACAACGAAGTCCTAGGATACGATGCTCTCAGCCTGTTGTGGAACGCATTATAGGTAGTCGATTAAGGTAGTCTGTGGCTATGTCTGACGATCACATTCTTCCTTTCCTCCTGTGCGCTGGAGACTGTCGGCAGCCTGCCTACACTGCCTTGTTGCCGCGGGCATTAGCTAGCGGGGAGGTGGCGATGGCCTAACGTCTTTTGGCTGGGGTGTGGTAAGCTGGAGGCAGGCTAAACGGGTATGTCTGCGATACATACAAATAGGAAATCGTACAACCAATACATAAGAATGCGTGCCGGGTTGATGAGTATTATAGGGTGGTAAGGAATGACATGGGAACCCGCGCGTATTCTGCGACTGAGTATGGAATACGAAACTCCGATTTCATGAAAAAGGTTTGATCACGCCGGGAATCCCATCACTTTGGGATCCATCAAACTCATACTACCTATCCAGGTTAGTATCGCTAATTCTTTATGGCCCGACCGAAACTTTTATGTACTAGCTTAGGTAAAATTACCGACCACAAAACAACGAATCAACACCGGCCCCCAAAGTCACGGTGGGTTTTTAGTTGATTTTATACCCAGAGCATTCGATCTAGGTAGCAGCCACTGAAAGTCTACAGCGGAGATAAACAAGCAAGGGAGACCGACGAGACTGAGAACCCACAATCGACGCCTGTTTCTTTTCCCGATCGCCGCAAATCAATTGACCTCTCTACGGACATCCGTACCCTCCCACGTCAAACCCTACCCGAAACATCACACTACAGCACATATCGCCAGCACAAACCAGCATCTCTCGGCTTCTTAGCCGAGACAACCCGTGAAAGTCAGCAACGTAGAGGGCGACCCTGCGGTATGAGATCCACGTTTGGGGGAGGCGAGCCGTTCACGAGTCCGCTTCAACTATCCGTAGTATTTTTTCTACTAGATATTGCCTTCTATTTATTCCTATTGGCAAATAAGTTTCCCTCGTTTCTAATACTGCACGATAACCCTCGCCATTGGCGATGCAGTGGCCGCCTAAGAGATCCCCCGGGAGTGCTGCCTAAGCCAATCTCCCTAGGTGCGCTCTCTAAGTGCAAGGGGAGCGGGTATGTTCCTATCCGCGTACCTGAGAACACGGGGACCTGCACCTCGGTTCTTTTTTCAGCTCAAACCATGCTTCCATGAGTTCACGCAGGGAGCCCGAACCATATAGCATCGATATCGCGGTCTCGCGACACCTAATCGCTTCACGGCGACAATGATGGCAGCGGATGAATAGGACATTCTGAAGAAGCATATTCAAAAAGAAGTAGTCAATAGCAATGGAAATGGTATTATCCCCCATAACTCCGTCAGACCACGCTTTCCCGGTCCGAACTCGCTAAATCCCCCAAACGCCGACGTGAATAAGGCAGCGCTACCAAGATGCATTACATAGGTATCTTCATATAAAGACGGTGAAGAGAGAAAAAAGGCAGGCGACATCGTGCTGTCTCGCTTGTATGTCGGGACGGGATCAGTCCCATATCTCTGGCTCGCCGTCGTAGGGCGTGTCGTAGCCCCATACGGGGTCGGGGTGTTGCTGAGGTACACCGCCGCCACCATTCAACTGAATGAAGCCGGCCTCAAACCCGGGTTGCGGCGGCTGTCCGGCCATCGGATGTGGTGGGGGAGGTCCCATGCCATTGCCCATATTCGCACCCGCGAAGTTCGCGCCCATGTTCGCTTCCATGCCGGGCTGGCCATGGGGCATGCCGTCGAAATGCTGGGGGTGCTGGTATTGCGGGTGAGGGGATCCCGGATAGCCAAACTGCGGGGGCATTGGCGACGGTCCTCTGAAGGGTTGTCCTTGTCTCCAGCTGGATGATGAAGATCTGGAGCTGTAACTATAGTTGGACTGTGTGTCCGAGTCCCCGCGATGACTCCGGTGATGACTGCTGTGCTTCTTGGGCTTGTGCGCCGCGAACGGCCCGCGGAGGAAGTGTGCGGCCACACGCACACGGGCGTCGTCTCGCCTGTCATCTCGACGGGTGACGGCTCCCCGGACGCCTTCGAAGCCCGACCAGGCCCAATCTGGGTCGTCCGTGTAGACAAAGGACACCGAGTCCGATGTGGACCAGACCGATCCCGACCCTGTCGAGCCAGAGTAGTAGGACGAGGTGTCCGAAGCCGGCCGGCGAGGATCCATTTGCGCAAGGGGGGATTATATATTATGGCAGAAGTCGACAGGGGTGAGGGGGCAAATGCGTGGTGAGAGCTTGGGCGTTACAGTGTTGCACCTGATATAAGCCCGAGCTGAGCAGTTGTCTTGGCAGCGGGCAGACGTTATGTTGCCCTTGAATTATCGTCTCACGGGGTGTGATGTACAGATAAGACTTTCCCAAGTGAAAGTGTAGGTGATCGGCCGAGATAGATATCTTTACTGTGATGTGAGCAGGCGACAAGGTCAAAGGCCAAGGGGTGTGTGAAGCTCGTTAATGCGTAGAGGACGGGGGAGAATGAGAACCGAGTCACAAGCGCCGGTAGCTTATATGTATGGGAGGAGTCACCTCGTATATAGTTGCTACGACAAGATGCCCGCGGCGTCACCAGTCTGCGTGGTGCGGAGAGGTAGTCGCCCGACTACATGGGACTTGCATACTTCCCCCCCGTGGCATACGCACACATGGAATGGGTGGACATACCTCATCCCATATACCGCACGTCCTTTGGGTGTACCTCCATCAGTATATCATCACGTATATGTACACATGGCTGGCTCAGCTGCCACGTCCAAGCGTGCAGGTTGGGTATACATCGGCCGAGCAGCTGGTTTCCGACACTGAGCTGAGAGAGCATCGCCCGGCGGATCGGGAAAGCTTGCAAATCGGACAGTTCGGTCTCACGCGCGGCACGCTAGCTCTACCTGAACAGATAGTCTTCTGCAAGAGAACGAGTCCGCCCCGCATGTTGTTCATGCGCATTCGCGATGGAAAGGGAAGCAGAAAAGCTGCTGGACGGCAGCCTGAAGCTAGCCGAGCGAACAAAACCAGCCCTTCCGTGGGTGAGAATGGGCGTTGGTCGCGGTTGGCTGCTTTTGGTGTGTGTGTCGGCCCTGTTTCTTTTTTTGCGGACATTCTCCCAATTTCAGCCACACGGATTTCCCGGCCAATCGCCGCCCTCCATGTCGATTGTCAAGACTTTCGCCCCGTTTGTTCTCTCACCTCAGCGTGGCCGGGCGGGCAAGGCGGCTCTTCTGGCCTAGGCAGCCATTCCTTTGCCGTACCCACTATAGGCAGGGCGCCTGGAGCGGCCACTCCCATCTATCCACACGCCGAGGCTGACTTGCTGTCGCCCCGGAGAGGTGAGGTAAGACCAGGATCCGACAGCGATGGTGGTGACGTACAGGCGTCAGCACAGCCCCTCGAAGTCGTCGGGCAGCGATGGATGGGCATGCCGTGACCGCCGCGAATGCGGGTTCTCGGGAGAGTCCGAGCAGTTAGCCGAAGATGAAGGATTCTCGGATTCTGGATTCTTGGATTCTGGGATTCTGTAGCGGTGCATAGTATTGTCTCGCTTTGGAACTTGGGACTGCTGGGCGTGGCACGGAAACACGTGCAGTGCGAAAGGCGGCAGACCTTGAGAGGCGTCGATCATTGCGCTGACGTGCATCGCGCCGGTGCCCATGAGCGCGCCACTTGTGGATGGGCGCCGTTGGTATCTATCTAATGCTCTATCTAAACTTATACTCGCCCGTGCATAGTTGTGTTGACCGTGGTAGAAGGCAATCAAGGAATAGCCTTGTATAATACGGAGGAATACAAGTAGAAGAATGAGGCTTCAAGCCCATAATAATCCTGTTACTTGTTCCTCTTCTCCCTTTCTTCTTCTCCTTCTTCCTCTTTCTCCTCGTCTTTCCCCGCCGTCTCCCTCATGCCCTTTTCGACCCCTTCGCTCCGACATTCACCATCCTCAACACGGCGTGCCAATTCTTCGAACACATGGGAATATCTACGAATCCGACCTCAGCTGCAGACGAAGAAGCAAGCAAGAAGCACGAAATGTGAAACATGCACGTAGAGCGCCAGCAATTCCCCCATTGGCGTCCCGCCAGACGCATGGTATACCGATACCGATACCCTGACCGTGGCCGAGACGCGATGCCCGTCGCCGACTTCCAATCACCGCCTGTCCTCTTGCACGGAGCTCGACCAACCCCGCAGCCCATACGAAGTCCGCGTACCTTAGTCGACCTGATCTGACCGCTTAATATACGTGTCGGATTCATTGATGCCTTTCTTGGATCCGGTCCCTAATTGGCGGCCATGGCTTAGGCTTCTTCTGGAACAATCCCACTGTTCTCTCGAGTACCTGACGCTCCGACCCCTTATCGGCTGGCATCGACAGGGAGTCTTATGTCGGCAGAGGGATGGCCTCGCAGTATACCGTTTCTATCATCCCTCAATTTACTTTCACCAAAAATGAAACCTCCATATACTCGAGAACTACGACAAGTTAACCTCCCTGGCTTGTCGGGTCCTAGAATACAAACAGCGCGCACCTTGTTCCTCGCCGCCGCACCGTTCGTGTCCAACTCAAGACTCTGGCACATAGCAAGACAATGTGTCCACCGCGACCCAAGCCGGTTGCCGAAATACAATGCACTCGGGTCTGAATCGGGCACAAGTTCCATACGGGCCCCATACAGTTTTGTGGGCGTTCCAAGCCGCCGCTGCGAGGGATCATGAGCCATCTAATCACATAGACAATTCAGCCGCAGGGAAAAAAGCCAGGGTCGAGGGCGTGCGCGATAGGGAGGAAAAAAAACGGCGAGCCGACTTGTCGCAATTGGTGATTCCGAACGCTGGCCCCGGCCCGAGCGAGGCCCAGTCAGAATCGAAATACCAGCCCATGTATTTCCCATGACGTGAGCGTCGTGCCGCCAATGCATGTCATGATGCCCATCCGCCCGGACGTAGAATCGGGAAAGCGCCAGGAGAGCGGGTTGTTTTGTGGGCGCGCAAAAGCCCGCAGAGCCCGAATGGGCTTCGCACATCATATTGCCAGAGGGCGGCTTGGCTACCAGCATGGATGTTCGTCTGGTAATTGATGAATTCATGGCGGTACCGAACCTCTCGATGCCGCGTGACTAAGTTGCCCGCTTGTTTAGGCATGGATACATTATCTGGGTTGGATTAGGTAGGGATCATAGGCGCCGTGGGCCATGGTGTAAGCTACGTTAACACGGTAAAGTACCGACTGCGTCGATCTGGTGGATCATGGCCGTCTGTCCGGGCAGACAGCTAATAATAATACCTCTTTAAAGTTCGGCGTCGATGGCTCGAGTGCCTATAATAGCAACAACGCGAGAAGACCTATAGTAGTCCGTAGTCCGTAGTTTGTATACAACACACTACCCAGTATATAAATGATGGTTGCCTATGGTCACGTCTATACAGCACAAACGTCAACGCATCCCCAAGACTATAGTCGTAACCCTGTTATTCTGCTGACAGTATTCCGTATCAGTGCTTGGCCCAGGGCGTGTTTCAATAGGTACACGCATGACGGCCGAACATGGTTACGGCGTCAATAATATGCATCGCACATGCTCCGTATACCTAGGTGCGGATATAGTGTATCTAGGTAAGTAAGTGGTGTAGATGGTATTTACCTAGGTATTGTTTCTCGGGTTCCTCGATGGCACTCTGTCGAGGTATTATGAATGTGCGAATACCTATTCAGTACTGCGTTGTCCGTCCAAACCGCACCCAACCATTCCGTGGACAAAATAACTAACTGATTAGTTAGCTCAACCGACTAATTATGTAATGAGGATATTTATAGCCGACATCATACGAAAGCACGGAATGCAGATGACAGACACGTAATATAGTAGCCCAGGGCCGTGTCTGGGTTAAAGTGGTTTTTAAGAGCGTCTGTCGAGCAAGTCGCCGTGTAAGCCCGTTTGACTGTTTGAAGAGAAGAGCGATTAATAAAGGCGAGGCAAGGTGCTTACCCCATATGACGGGCGGGAGGTGGAACTTAAATCCCGTCATCAGGAACTCGTCTGCGATAGGGCCGGGAGAAGTGAGGATTTTAACCGGTTGGGGGTTTTGCCCTTAGCTTTTGCTATTACTTGATCGCAATGAGGGGGTGCTGTTTTGCTTATACGGACTGCTCATCTCGTAATTATTGTATAAGCAACAGTTTACCTACCTAAATCCGCCATTATGGGAGCACTCGACATATCAGGCGACCTTATGCTTTGGGGTTTCGAGCGGGAATGATGTTGCTTCAGCGAGAACCCGCCCACTCAGTTTTATCACAACAGTGACCTGTGAGGATATCTAGCAACGGACATACCATCTCCTCTACGACGTGAACACGAAGTCTGTTTGACCACTGTTAAGAATCGGAAGAATTGCACTGTTAGCGACCTACCTGCCAATCTGGCCACCTCAGTAAGCGCATTATGTGCGAGAAATACATACAGTGTGCAACACATAGTGCATCATGTGGCATGTGCATACCGGATATAAGAATGCCCGCCCACCTATCTAGGTAGCCCGTATTACGATACGGTGCACATCGTCTGGCGAGATAGTGCCACGAAGGACCTATCTCGCCAGCTAAGGTACCTAAGCAACGCCGAAAGCCCTACAACTACCGCTAGCATCTACGCTAGAGCGTCTCTTCAGCGATGAATCAACTCTGCTCGGGATCCCCTGATAGGCCTCCCAATCTCAATGCTATCTAAGGTAGGTACCTTATCTAGCCAAGCTCGGGGGCTCCACCACGGCCCCACCAAGGCCCCACCCAGCACTGGCTGGCAGGGGCACGGCTAAAACAATAATACTCCTGTCCAGGGAGGCTGTTTTTCCGTTATTCCTCAGCACAACACGCTGCGCCTGCTATTGTGTGCTACGTCCCCTGGCCCCGAACATCTTCAGTCCCAACGCCGACACCAACACCCCGAACGGGCGCAACGACCGGCTGCTACTCCACCGTGCTACCCCACGTGCTGTGCACTGACGGCCTCGCGCGCATCTGAGTTTGATGGTTTCCGTCCCCGAGCGACAATTGGCGACGCCTTCTCGATGATCTCGACCAGCTAGCTCTCCGCATCTGCCACGCCCATTTGGTGCTGCGAAGCATCCCTGCTCACCTGAGCCGTCCGACCGGTTCATTCGCCCATTGCCTTCGAGCCGCCGCAGCGATGGACGCAAGCGACAACAACAAGTCCTTCGAGCTGGATCGCAGTGCCTCACGGGCAGGCTCCACACGGCTGTCCCATGCCCTGGCGGAGGACAATGATGACTACGGCTTGCAGGCTCTGGTCGCCGACGGCTTTCGACCTGCTGAAGTCGCACGCAATCACACCGGGCCCCACGTCGCACGCTCGTCGATATCTTCATTGGATCACCCGGCCCCTCGAGCTGTGTCTCCCCGTCCATCCAGTATATCAAAACCACAGCCTGCTTATGAGTCCTTTCTTGCCCATGAAGGATTTGGACAGGCATCTGCGAGATCATCTGGCGTGCCCGCCGACTCTCTTGCCATGACTGTCGAGACCCCGTATGAGGGTCCCTCGGGTCCCTCGCACCCGTATCAGATGTATCCGCAAGACGTTCTGCGAGCCAGGGCCACGAGTTCAGCAACTACGTCAACTGGGTCTGTTTCCAGGCAATCGTACAACGGACCACGCCATCCGACTCATCCTTATGGGATATATTCACAGAACGTGACATTTGGGGATGATGAATCCGGCGACCGTCCACAGAGGGGAGTCAGCGTTAGGTTTCCGGGTACATCGGATCCTTATCAAAGGAGGATCGGCCCGGACGGAGAAGAGGTGGCGGACATGATAGGTCCTGATGGACATACGGAGCAATTACCGCCTTACACGAGGTATCCTCAGGAGGTTTATGGCCGGAAAGCCTCGGGTATAGACACGGCTCAGCCAACGCTAATGTCACCTCCAGCGCAGCCGCATCTTGAGATTCCAGGGGCCGGTGGCATTGGTTTGGCAACCCGAAACCCCGAGTTTGCGTCTACGGAAGACTTGAATCAACTAAACTCCCCTCAGTCTCGTCTTTCCATTAGGAGTTTCAAGTCCGAGGTTAGCCATCACTCAATTAACACTGCTGCCCTTGTTGCCACGAACGAGAAGAGCACGGGAAACTGGAAAGAGGCCGCAAGACGCAAAGTCTGGGGATTTGTCCCATGTTGGGCTGTAGTGCTGGGCGTAATTGTACTGGTTTTGCTTGGCGTGGTTGTTGGAACAGTCATTGGTACTGTCATAGCGCCCCAGTTGAACAAGAATCACGACAACAAGTATTACCTATGGCCCCTGGTAATTCTTTTGACTAGATGCTAACATTTGCTGCAGGCCGTCTGATTCGGAACCAGCACCTCCCCCTGGTCCCGTACCCTTACCTCAAGGCTTACCATCATTACCAGAGGGTAATTACTCTCTGCCCCTCTCCCTTCCTCATTATACAGATAGGTGTGTCCAGAACTTGAGTCAAAAAAAGGCATGGAACTGTGATGCTATTGTGTCTGAACTAGTCATGTCAGTCTCCCGCCAGCAGGACGTGACGGATACCACGACATATGAGTTATACTTCACCTATAACCATACATACACCGAAGACTCTTTCGTCTATTCTTATGGTGTGCAGCCACCGTCTATAGCGAGCCAACAACTCCAGCTCGTCGATGATACTTTTGAGCCATCACTAGGTCCGGCCTGGGCCTTCATCGTTCCCTACAACAAGACGGTTATTCTTCCCGAGACATATTTGACACCAAGCAATGATACATCAGAAAGCCTGCAAAAGCGCATCGATCATAGTGGTCTTCAACGAAAAGGTGTGGCGCAAAAGGGGGACCGCCCGTGGATTTGCACGTGGCCTGACACGATCCTCGAAATTTTTATTTTTCTTGGCCAAAATGGCAGTACCCAAAGCCATTCGACGACTAGTAGCCGTGCCGCAGCGCTCCCGGGAGCAAAACTCGCCGGTGGACACCGCAGAGACGTGATGGAGCGACAATACGGTCATACCGGTCACCTAGGAGACGATCTTGACTACTCTCCCTATCTTCCATCACCTACGACCCCACTACCAACAACACCTACATTGTCTTCAACACCAACGTTTTCAAACGAACTGGTCTACTTTAGCCCGCCTCCAGTGCCGCCTTCCCCGTATTCACCTTATCCGAAAGTAGTGAAACTTAAAGAGCGCCGCGATCCTTCATTTGAGGCGCCGCCGCCAAGGTGCCGTCAGATGGAGATCGTTGCAACGGGCGTGGAAGCCGTTCCTCGGTTAGATGGGTCGGGGCATCATATTGAGATACAGATTGCCGAAGTGCCGCCGGAGAAGGAATCGAAACATCCGGGTTCATCTCCGCTAAAGCGAAGCTCTCATCTCCCACCGGCATTGACTGGACGCGACGACCAATCTGATGACGACGACCTGGACGATTGTGGATGTATATGGTGGCTGAACTGAGCATCGAAGTGTTTTGTTTCTTGATGAATCGCTCTGTGCATATTTTATTCATTTCGAACCCAGCAACTCTGCTCGGAAAGCCGGTACATAGCGTGGGATGGATTATTAGGGATGGGCATCACATACCTGGCGTTAGGGAAGTTTGTCGCAACTGTTATATTACTGTAGGTTCTCGAGACCTCGGAGAGAACTTTTTGTTATATAGAAAATCTTTTGCTCGTGGTGGGGGCCTTTTTTTTTTTTTTTCGTCTCGAAACTTCCGAGTCGGGCTGCCTTGGACATGTTTTATCCTATATACCTCTACATCACTAAGTCCCCCAGGTGCTGTTTGCAAAAAAAAAAAAAAACCTTTTTTGAGGCCCTTCAATCGAGTTGTATTCATTGGGTTGTATATAGGATATTTACCAATCGCCAGCTACTGCCGTTCAGAGGCGTGTAGTGCATATAGCCTATATATTTAATCCGGGACGATTTGGAATATACGTCTACCTGGCTTATGCGTGCGTGTGGATGTTTGAGGATCCAATCCTCTGTAGTCTTTCTCTGATATAAATCAGGAACCCTCGCACCGGCTGTCTTGGTAAATCAGGCCGTTTGTCCCGCTTGTGCGTCGACGTGATGACAGGCTTGGAAGCGGCCTTGGATCCCGACTATGCAGTCAGCGGAAGTAAACCGTGTCTAACACAGCCCTCGTAGCGTGGCATTCCTTCACGATGTATCGTTACGTATTCCACCACACATAGAAGAGAAGTGAGTGGTAAGGATATGGCGTCGTCAACGGAGTAACGCCATAAAGACAACCCGTGCGAACGGATTCCCGGAAGAGCAACGATGCCCAAGCTCTCTCAAGCACGGCATATAGTTCTCAACGAGTCAGCATACCTCCCATCTCACGACGGATCTTTCTCCCCGGCCTTATCGACATCCACGCCAGCCGGAATAGACGCACCCTCCACCGCCTCCCCGGGCCCAGCACCACGAGCAGCAACCCCCAACTCGCTAGCAAGCCCATCAAGGAAGCTATCCGCCATCTTCTCAGCCCGCCTCGCGCCGATCCTTCGCCTCCTCTCCTCGATCTCCCGCCGCCGCCTCTCCTTCTCCGCCTCGCGCCCGCGCCGCACGCGCTCCGTATCCTCCCGCGCAGCCTTCAAATCCGCCATCTCGCGCGCGCGCACGTCCTCGTCGCGCGAGAACTGGTAGAAGCCCGTGCCCTTGGTGCGGATCTCCGCGCGGCCGTCGAAGTGCGTGTCGGGCGGCGGCGTGGGCTCGCGGTCGCGCTTCGCGGCCAGCGCGGCCATGGCCTCCCGCGTCTCCGCACCCGGGTTGAACGCCCCCGTCTGGATCGCGTCGCCGAAGATCAGGTTCTCCGGCCGCACGGTCGGCCGCGCCGACATCTCCTCCAGCTCGGCGGCCCCGAGGGCCGCGCGCGCCGCACGCCTCTGCATGCGCTGGACCTCCGCCCGCGTGCCTTTCCGCGTGCGCCCGAACTCGTCCTGGTACTCGACCATCTCCCCGCCGTCATCGTCGTCGTCATCGACCTCCGAGGACTCGTCGTCGCTGCCTGAGCTCGAATACAGGTTGCCGTCGGCATCGAGGTGGCGCTCGGCCCACTTCTTGTCGAAGTCCACGAGCGGCGCGGCTTCGTTGTCCTTGGCGATGTAGTCCCCGCGCTTCATGGCCGCGTACAACCGCGCCTTCTCCTCCATCTTGCGCCGCGCCCGCGCAAAGTCCTGCTTCTCCTCCTCCGTGTTGTGCACATGCTTGAGCCTGATCCTGCCGTCGTCCTCGTCGATATTTTTCGTGCCGTCGTCCCGCGATGATGAATTCGGTTTCCGCTTCGCCTTTACGGAGGAGAATAGATTGTCTCTGGTCTTAGAGGGTCGCGGACGTCCCGAGGCGGACGACGGGGCTCCACCGGACGATGACGTAGGCGCCGATATCAGCGAGTTGAGTTGCGATGTGAAGGCCAGCGAGCTCGACAGCGGGATCTCTTTCTTCTGCTTCTTGGCGGGGCGTTGCCCATACAAGTCTGGGTCTTGGGGCATTCTTTGGATAATAGGGGCGGGTTTGAAAGGTCGCCTGGAAGAGCGCAAAAAGCGTGTTTAGATGGGATCGTGTATTTGGCAGGAGATGCTATAACGGGTGCCGAGTTTACGTTGATTGACTTGATACCACTGGCTGGGCCTTTGGGCGAGAGGTCGCCGGACAGGTGATAAGCGGGTCTTATCTTATAAGCCACCGTATTATTTTCTATATGCACTGCCTGATTACACTGTATGGCAGTCCGTGATCGGCCGCCTACTACGGAATACAATAAGGGCTTCAAGTTTACCCCACGTTGATATCTTACCCACGTAGATGAAGCGCAAAGCTTTTGTTTACTTGATAAGCTTGCGGGTATTTTCACGATGGCCGCTACGACGAACCAGGTGCTAATTGCTATTATTGGTAAGCATTAATATCGTGGATTAAGAGTATAGACAAGCCCGACCTGACGTACAGCACGCAATAGGCGCGGGGGGTGTGGGCAAATGCTTCCTGTCCCAGCTTACGACTCTAGCGAGCCGACGACCGACACCTAAGCTTAACTTGTGCTACATATCGACGAGCAAGAAAGCCCTTTTCAATCATGAGTACTCAATCGGCATTGAGAATGTCCTCCAGGAACTTGCCGCATCCTCTAAGCCGCCCATGCTGTTGCCCCAGATCGCCGACTACCTTGCTGCTGCGCCCTCCAAGGTTGTATTAGTAGACAACACCAGCTCCCAAGACGTTGCCGATGCCTATCCGCTCTTCCTGAGTCGCGGTATCAGTATCGTCACGCCCAACAAGAAGGGTTTCTCAGGATCGTACAAGCTGTGGCAGGACATCTTCGCAGCTGCCAGTACCTCAGGGGCCAAGGTTTACCACGAATCTTCTGTTGGAGCTGGTCTCCCCGTGATTTCAACCTTGAAGGACCTAGTGGATACTGGCGACGAGGTGACCAAAATCGAAGGCGTATTCAGCGGAACTATGTCTTTCCTGTTCAACTCGTTTGCACCGGTCGAAGGCGCTGGCGGGCAATGGTCTGCGGAAGTCAAGAAGGCCAAAGAACTGGGATACACAGAACCCGATCCCCGAGATGACCTCAACGGTCTGGATGTTGCCCGAAAATTGACCATTTTAGCCCGGTTAGCAGGCCTTCCTGTTGAGTCCCCCACGTCATTCCCAGTTCAGAGTCTCATTCCGAAAGAACTCGAAACCGTCTCCAGTGGTGACGAATTCCTGGAAAAGCTGCCAGCATTCGACGCCCAAATGGAGGAGACTAAGTTGGCTGCTGAGAAGCAAGGCAAGGTTGTAAGATTTGTTGGGAGCATCGACATGGCTACTAAGAGCGTCAAGGTTGGTCTGGAAATGTTCGATAGATCCCACCCCATTGCAGCGCTCAAGGGTAGCGACAACATCATCAGCTTCTATACCAAGCGATACGGCGGTAACCCGCTCATTATTCAGGGCGCTGGCGCAGGTGGTGAGGTGACAGCCATGGGCGTCACAGGCGACTTGATCAAGGTGCTGTCACAGATTGTATAGAGCCGGGCATGATTCACCAAACTCAATAGAACCAATTATCTGCAAACCGGGTCTTGTGTGATTGTGGTGTTCTCAAGTTTTATCGACCATCTGCCAAAGTCTCACGTGCGACTCGTTCGTCTCTCCTGCGTGCTCCCCACCGCTCGTGGGTCGACCCCCGGTGAATCGATCGCGGTGCTGGAAGCCCTGGTCGAAGGGGGAGGTGGGGGCTGCATGTAGTCCGGCAGTCGAATTGCGCGAGGGGAGTCAGCAGGTAAGGAAGGGCGATATACCCTCCAAAGCCATACGCAGAAGTCAAATAGAATCAGGCCGACGATCGGAACGGCGAATGCGAGACTGACGAGCTTCTACACGAGAAAAGGAGGTCAGCTGGGAGCATGGGTTGCTTCGCGCTGTACGCGGCCTTACAAAGAAAAACGTCACCCAGCGCACGACACTCCACAGGCTCGAAGGAACAGCGTCGAGCCGCGCAACTATATGCTCCATTGCTGTCTCGCTTGCAATCCCGGCGGAGTCTACAAATGGAATCGTCGTAATGGCGATGTTACTGACACGGCATCTCAAGGGCAGAAGAAAGATGTATTGGAGCCGGGTAGATATTAAGAGTGCAATAGCAGGATATATATCTGACTTGAGAAGTTCTAATGCTGTTTTGATCGGCGTCGGGGATCTCTCGAGAGGAGCGTCGCTGGATACGGAGCTGATGCCGGTGACGCTGATGTGAGATGGCAGAATCTATAGGTAGGGTAGGGGCCCAAAAGCTCCAAATTTAGGTGATGTTACTGTATGTGCATGGATGAGACTTTTGGACGGCCTCCGGCTCGTTGCTACCGCAGCATTCGCGTCCAGGGCTGCAGAATAGCTGAGTGCAGACCCTGCTTCAACTCATGGGGGCAGCACCGGCGTCATGTTGGGATGCCGTGCTTGTGGAGGGCAGACGGGATGGTAGAGAAAGAGAAGGCAGGATTGGAAATTACGGACGTAGATGGTAGGGCTGGCCATCAGCCGCCCGATAAACTACTAACACGGTTGGCAGAATTATGCAAGGTAGTTGCATTATAACTAAAATTGACGGCGATATGTTCTTAATGCGAAATATTTATTTAGACCATATTGATTTACTGACCGATGGTGTCGATCTATAGTCTGTGGTAGTGAAAAAGGGGGTTCGTTACAGTAAGTCTTGCAGTCGCCCATAGTTGAGTAATAGCTGGTGGAATTCGCTGCGAAGTCCCGAGTTCAACCATTCCGCATTGGAATTTGGAGGGCACTTTTGGGGGCTGGCGCGTGGCTGGCTACCCCAGCGTCAACTTGCCCAATGTTACTCTACGTCTTATCCTTTGGCCTTCGACACGATGGGCAAGTAGTCGCAGTCAAGCGTCACCGGCATCATGCCGCTTGCGAAGCTTGATGTGTTGATTTCGGAAGTCGAGCGGCAGATTGCTATCGCCTCCAGCTCATCTCAGCAGACAACTTCTGGGTCAAATCAGAATATTGAGGAGCTGGTTATTGATGCCCAGGACCGCAAATGCTACCTTGACCTCAAGGATTGGTGCCGAATCCTAAGTACGTCAATTCACACACTCTTCAGGCTCATCATCAGCTAAAACTAAACAAACTTTCCAAGGCCAGAACGACAAAGCAAATTGGGAGGATATAGACGTCCCTCTCAATTTTCAAAAGTGCCTCTGGAAACTCATCACGTTCAGCAACGCTTCATCTCCCGTCATCAATCCGGGGTATCAGCAATCCCGATGCGGAGATATCCAAGACATCCGGAAGAGAGATGGCTTCAATGATGGCTGTACTGAAGATATATGGCAAGCCGCAAAATTACGATCATGGGCGACAAGCGCGGGGTCGTCTTTGGTCATTATACAGGGGACCTCGCAGACAACGAGCCATTTGGAACAATTCAGCTATGAGATATCTCATCAGCTCGGGGAGATATATCCCACTTTTTGGATGCTAAGCGAGCCTTCCTCTCGGGCATTCTTCACCAAGAGGGGTGAGACCGAGCTTCTGAGGCAATTAGCCATTCAGGCTTTACGAAAGGTCTCACATTTCAAGGCCACTTTCCTCGTCGACTGTCTTCACCTCTTCAAGGGGTGTTCTACCAGCTCCGATTGGTTCCAAATTCTTAGAACAATCTTTCAATTTATACCGAGAGTCTACGTGATAATAGACCTCAGCGTCATGGGGAATCAAATCAATCAAGCGAAGAACTGGCCTCGCGACTTTCAAGCCCTTATTTCGGAGCTTAGTAGTAGCTGCTCATCCAAATTGGCCGTGATGCTACTCTCAAGCCGGCCGCTCTCACGCGGAGATCCAAATACACTGGTGGTTCCGGTCACATCGAAGTCACAACAGTCATCGCAATTGCAATCCCGAAAAAGATCGCTTGAGGCCTCCCTGAATAATTCAAAGCGACGTCTCGCAGAAATCATGCCGATGAATGAAATGAGCGATGACCAGGCGGAGTGCAGCTCAAGTTCAGCTCTGGGGGCAGAGCGCGTCGACCAGGATGCAATCCCGGAAACTCTGCCTAGGTAATACAGTCCCAACACACTTTTTCATACAGCACACGGCTCATGATATCTTAGCAAAGATGAGCATAATAATATAGACAATCCGGGCACCTTAGAAGCTTCATTCTCTAATCGACAACGAAACAACCGGGCACCGAGAAATACTCTTGACAGCATTTCGAAAGTCACAAGCCCATCCGTCCCCCCTCATCGAAACAGCATCTCCATCGCCATTTTCTGTGCCTTGACACTGGAAGCCGACGCTGTACTCTCCGTATTTGATCATCATTGGGATATCCGGTTGTTTAGCAATCCGGATCAAGATAAGAATACCTACTCAATCGGCAAAATTGGCTGTCATAATGTGGTGCTCATCCATATGTCAGGCATGGGTAGGACGCCTGCCGCGACGGCGGCCGCGAGTTGTCGCACCACTTTCCCAGGTGTCAGCCGAGCGCTCGTGGTAGGTATATGCGGCGCGGTACCGTTTCACCGTCGCTCGACGGAAATCATACTGGGGGACGTGGTGATCAGCGACAGGTTGGTTATCTACGATTTTGGGAGGCAATTCCCCGACACATTCATGAGGAAAGAGGAAAGCAACGACAGCGCAAGGAAACCGCCGGAGGAAATCCGGGGCTTTTTATCCAAGATGAAAACGCGAAGGAGTCAGAGCATACTCCATAGCAGGACTGCATTCCATCTGGAAGCTCTGATCCAGGACGGCTACCCGCCATATCCCGGGGCGGTGGAAGACAGGCTTTTCAAACCTTCTTATCAGCACAAACACCAAAGCCCCCACGAATGCGTCCAGTGTGCCTCCTCCGAGTCCCGTGATGGCCTAGTATGCGACACGGCTCGTATCTCAACATGCGATGCGCTCGGGTGTGACATACAGAACCTCGTAGTCCGCCAGCGACACTCCGACAATGCTGATGATGTCAGCAACTGGCTACCTGTGATGCATTTCGGGGCGTATGCTTCTGGAGATAAAGTCATGAAGTCCGGCGAGCATCGAGATCAAATAGCAGCCAGAGAGGAAGTCATCGCATTTGAGATGGAGGGCGCTGGGGTGTGGGAAATATTCCCCTGTATTATTGTCAAGGGCGTTTGCGACTATGCCGATAGTCATAAGAACAAAAAGTGGCAGGATTACGCTGCGGCTGCGGCTGCTGCTTGCTTGAAGGCCCTCCTTGAGGCCTGGCCGGCCAATATCTCATCGAGCAATAATCTAAGCCCATGATCGATGAATATAGCTATCTAACTCTAAGAGTCAAGGTTCGTGCGTCTGTTGGTGGCCGTGTGACTTACATGTGATATTCATGTAAGGTTCCCGGCAGTCGGATGAGGGATTGATCGTGTGCTGGGCCGGTGGCATCTCCTGCACCCGGGAGGCTACCAATACGTAGATTGCCGGGTTTGGAATGCTGTACGGGCGGCTCGAGACTGGAGCGAAGAATCATATTGATATACGAATGAATAGACAACTAACTATAACGTGATATTGTGAATGACGAGAACAGCACCGATGGTAACGTAATTGCGACTGTGTCCTGACATTTAGCTGATACTTCGTAAAACTAGCACTCGACATCTCTTTTCATTATAAAGGGGAGGCGAATAACCTGGCAGCATTAAATGAAGCAAAGGTTTTTGATGGTAAGACGTTCTTTATTGATCAAGTAGTAAGGAAAAGTCCCAAGATTGAACCCCAATCATCATTTGCCGAAAAAGCTCCAACGCCTCTTGCTTCCTTCGACTTCGAGCCTTCCTGATTTTCCCCCCTGGCGTTCTTCCTTGGTGACGGTCGCTGCCCTTCTCCGGCCTTTTCCTTTAACGTCCATCTTGGGCCAAGGCCACTGTCCTTCCAGGGGTGTATCGTTATAGATGGCATTGTAGCAATATTGAGGCTGACCGGCGCAATATTGATAAATATGGTCCCCAAGCTGACTCATCGCCAATGCACAATACATCTTTTCTTGTGATAGTTCGCTAAGGTCGAAACGGCATAACCTTTTGTATTCCGTGGCGAACACCTCGATCATGGCGGTCCATCGCTGGGGTTGCTGCAGGTCTCTGAGGAAATAATACCTCACGCCGCTCTCCCTGCCGTTGTTGCTTTGCGCGTCTTTGTTTCGCCTCATGTACCCGTCTTCGCTGACAACGTTGTCGCTGCTCCAGTAGAAACCCTCGCGCATGAGGAGGGGGACGTCGCTGCACTTGACAAACAGCATGGCCTTCCACTCTTGGTTCTGTAATTTCCTGGACGGGTCGGAGCAGAATACAAATTTTATGGTTTCGGGTTGCGCGTCTTCTTGATACCAATGTCCACTCATTGCCGGCCCTGGCTGCCGTTGAGTTTCGCAATCCGGGGTAGACTGTTGATGCTTGCTACCGGAGGCAGCTCCTTCGTATGGGGGAGGCGAGGCCTTGGCCGATGCCGCAGTATGCTTTTGTTGTGAATGCGCCGTCATGGTTGTTGTTTGTTGGACAATTGGATCCCGTAGGTGTAAACTTCCTTGCGACTGCTTGGGTTGAGCAAAGGGTTTTGACTGGGATGACAGTGTGTAGGTGCTTTGTCCTGTGGTATGTGGCTCTTATATTGGCGTCAAGGTTGTCAATGATGGTCAGATGGTGTGTCTGGGAGGGATGGGCAATTATCATTTGCACGGGGGAAACGCGGTGGTATTTATACCCGGGTCAGAGACGCATACGCAACGCCGGTCTCCGTGGCAACAGGGTATAGTTCGGTGACGCGTTTCTGGCACACCTTGAATCCGTTGAGAATTCAGACTTCAGCGTAAAAGTTTATCCTAGAGTATCAAGTAGGTAGTAGTCACGTATTCGTGTTGGGGGTTCACTGACGACCTGGTAGGGTCCCAACATGCTGTTAACTTTGCCGCGCGGCAGACAGCCCGGTCCGCCAGTCAACCTCATTGGGGAAGAGAGCGAGTGTGTATTGATCAACATAACGATGGATGGGGCTTGGGCTTCTCGTCATCTGGTCTGGCTATGAATCTAGCATATATACACTTCACCGGAGTCTACAGACTACGCCGAAATCGTAGGATTTTATGTTACCCACGTGCCACTCACCGGTACTGCCTCACCATTAAAACCGAGACTATGAAGGTCGATGGGTTGATTCTTAATAGATTTGTCGATGCCAACCATTTTATGCTCCGATTCATTTTCCCCAACCAGTTTAGGTTCTGCTCACCTTGGAAGATTTAGAAGCGTATGACACCGTATTTGTTGAGGTTTACGCGCGCGATTCCGCGAGGTTGATCGGGTAACGGGCCAACGTCTCATCTTACGCCTGCAACGAAGTGACCTGCTTCAGCGAACTACTCACAATATACTAGATTAAGTTCATATCACGCAGTCATACAATGGACGACTCTCAGTCCCTCTTCGGTGTCTTCACATAACAACTTATACATCAGCCCGTATTAGTATAGTCACCAGCAGTCTAGGCGGGAAGGAGAGTTGAAGAGCTGTGCAGCCCGGGCGACAATAGGAGGATCTGATGGAGATCAGTCTCTTCAATTGGACCATTGTTTTATACAAGATGTTTGTTATTTGATATTCAACACCTAGGTACGTATAGTATAGGTATTGTCTATCTAGGATGTCCTCACTTATGAGGCATCTACAGTGGTTTGCAAACCAGTGTCATGCTATCCAACAATTTGGAAGCTCTGTAAACTAGTGATATCGACTCAAGTATCGCCAATCATTTCGCCATGGCCCTCAGGATTACCATCGTATACGCCTATTTCTACTGTATTGATGCCTGGTGAGTTTCATGGTTTCCTCACGACTTACACCGCCCGGCGTTTCGCAAGGCCACTGAGTATTACTTTCCAACTATTATCCTGCTATTATATATCACCGATTCTCCGTACGTGCCAAGGTAGACAGGACTTCGCACAGCTTCACTTCTGCATCACGCTTTCGGAAGCCCCGTGTCACCATCACAGCATTCGCGAATCGGCTTGGTACCCGCCACCATTCCTTCAACTGGCTAGATAGATACATACAGATATTTAGTCTCGCTTCGGCCAAAGTTCTTTTGTTTTTAGTCTTGGCACTTCAAAGCTAACCCGGAAAGCCTCGCTGCCGAACCTGTCCTCAACGCGTAGTACACCTCACGGGGGGGGGGGGGGGGGGCCCCGCCCCCGGGGGGGGGGGGCGCGCGGGGGGGGGGGGTGGGGGGGAGGGGGGGGGGGGGGGGAGTGGGG
>MU279745.1:202004-305070 GCA_022385655.1 Xylaria intraflava
GATAGATAAATACATATTTTTTTTCTCGCTTCGGCCAATGTTATTTTTTTTTTTGTATTGGCACTTAAAATCTAACCCGGAAAGCCTCGCTGCCTAACCGGTCCTCAACGGGTTGTACACCTCACGCCCCCCCCCCCCCCCCCCCAATACGAGTGCCATAAAGTGCGCTCTAGATCAGTATATATAACGAGAGACATTTCACCCCCGTCGGGTAGTAACCCTGTGTTAATCGTCGATAGCCCAAGCAAGATGAAAGATCAATCGTTTTATGGGCCCTTGATGGGAGCTGCAGTCGTCCTTTCGGCAGTCCTATGCTTTCTCTGCAGGCAGCTTTTACTATCGCCGCTTTCCAAGATACCCAAAGCGCACTGGTCCTCTGGAATCTCCTCGGTTTGGATTTTATGGCAAAGATGGAACGGTCGGGAACTACAGAAAACGCTAGAAGCGCACCAGAAGTTCGGCCCAATTGTGAGGTTGGGGCCGAGCGACCTCAGCGTCAGTTGCTACCAGGACGGGATCCGCAAGATATACGGCGGAGGCTTCGACAAGCCCGCCTACTATGATTTCTTCACGTATTATGGGTAGGAAGCATGGTTAAGAAAGAACTTTCATTTTCGGCAAAGCAATGATTACTCGCCTGCTGATACGCAATACACAGGAAAAGAAACACGTTCTCCAGTCGCAGCAAGCACCAGCACGCATTCCACCGACGGAACATGTCAACGCCATACACGAAATCATCGCTGTTCGGCTCACCTGAGCTACTAGCCATGACAAAGAGAACTATTTACGAGCGGCTGATTCCTCGCTTGGCGCAAGAATCGCGGTCGTCAAGGCCCTCTGAAATCCTAGAGTTGAGTTATGCCCTCTGCCTAGACCTGATCACGCAGTTTATTTTCGGCTTTTCCAACGCCTCGAATTTCCTCCAGGAACCCGCGGCGAAGATGCACGAATGGCTCGAGCACTACGATAATCGCTTCTGTCCAGAGTCCTTCTGGACCCAGGAACTGCCTCGTATGACGAGACTGCTCAGTTTACTCGGCATCGATCTCATGCCCAAGGGCCACGCGGAATCGACGCAATGGATCGAGGACTGGACGATGAAAATGTATGAGGGGGCGGCCAGGACCCTGCAGAGCAAAGTCGAGAACCAGGAGGATACCCCGCTTGTGTTCAATGCCGTTTTCACCGCATGGGAGAAGACCCAATTAGGCGAGAACACTCGGAGTCTCAATCTCTCCGTCGCGAGCGAGCTGTTCGATAATATGACGGGCGCGCGGGAGGTTTTGGGATTGGTCCTCGCTTATACGATTTACTACATTGCGCGACACCCGACGGCACAGCAGACGCTACGGGAAGAGCTACGCGCAGCACGGGTTGACATGAGTATACACAGGAAACAGGATGGCTCGGCGGCCGCAGACGACGTGTACATGCCAGCACCGCAAGCGCTCGACAAGCTGCCGTATCTCTCGGCGGTGCTGCAGGAGAGCTTCCGCATGCGCCCCAACAGCACGCCGTTGCCGAGGATCACGCCGGAGGACCGCGCGGTGTCTCTCGCCGGATACGGGGGCATCCCGCCAGGGACTAGAGTCAACTCTTTCCAGTGGTTCGTGCACCGGGATCCGACTAGGTGGGAGGCCGTGGACGAGTGGCGGCCCGAAAGATGGCTAGAAGACGACTCCCGCTCCAACTTTAGGCCAGATAACGCCAAGCAGTCCGACGAGGCGCGGCTCTGGGCCTTTGGAAGCGGGCCTAGGATTTGCGTCGGGGTTCATCTTACGCAATATTGTAAGCCGACCATTAGTCTAGTCATTACCTCCTATTCGGTCCCGTACCGTAGCTGTTTGTTACTCTACGACGGCCGTCCCTCATAGTACTCCGATTGATACCAATACTGACTTTGGTTTGCTATTGTCTAGTGATGCGATACATCATCGCCAGCATCTTCACAAACTTCAAGGTCAGCGTCGTGGAGCCGGGCTCTTTTGGCCGACATGCTGCTGGCTCGCTGGAGGATAAGCTATGGCTGAGATTCGAAGAGCTGGCGGCTTGAGACTCTGGGGCTGAGTAGTTAGTTAGTACTCATCTCAATGGCTCTACGAAATAAGAGTCCCGCATGTAATCAGACAATGTATGAAGCGAGAAGATATTCATGATTCGTGCGACTCAGAAATCCGTAACTATTTCCAATGTTCTTGTTATGTTATAACTTATATCGACTATAGCTACCCATCTAACCTCCTAAATATCCCGTTTTACAAGGTCGTATTAACAGTAACTACCTTATTGTTCTGTCGACCTCACAGCTCGGCCGCCCTACCTACGCCTACACGCCGACAGGGGGTCTATATGGCTCCCCTGGACGGCCTCGCGATCCAGCAGGGCCACGACGTCATGCCTCTATAACAATTCCATTAAGCGTCGGCGTGTGGGCCCAATAAGCGGGATCTGCCGGTCTGGACCCTCGCAGGATCTGCCATTAAGCCAGCTAAAATCCCAGCGAGAACCATTCGAGTTAAGCTCCCGGTGCGGCGTCTGGACAGCTTACCCCGGTGTAGGTCCAGCATGCCATACCTGCATGTACAATAACATGGGCAGTGTATATTCTAGGTAGACTTCAACTGCAGTATGGAAGATGGGTTTGAAGTAAGCGAGAAGGGTATGTACGTCTGTAGATCATCCATGAGTCCACCGTACGCCGTAGGATTCAAATCGAATGTTCCTATCTAGTATTTTCCATACATTACGCAGTAACGAGGCGTGATGACGAGTCGCAAATGTCTCGGCTGCGTGTTGGCTCCCAAACCGTTCTGGGTGCACTGGCATAAGCACATATCAATGCATCTTGTCTGGTTTCCGAGGGGAGAAAATCTACCTGTGCCGTAACCTACAGGGTAAGCACATCTTTGAAAGCCTGGATCCGGCCATTCGTACCTCACAATTCCAATCGGGAGGATATTTTCCACATGGGGTGAGAACAGAGCAAATTATTGCCCGTTGAAGCAAACTGATTGTCCATGGTAGTTTCCGTGAGACATCTGCCGATGACCAGACCCGTATGAACGATTAGGTAGTCTACTCTCGGTTCCCCATCTTGCCACGAGCCAATTTTCTGAGGGCGGTACGGGCTCGTAATATTCTCCCGTTGGATGCGCTCAATCATCTCAGCTTAGACGTTGCTTTTCTAGTGTCGACCTCCCTAAGCAGGCTGAGCTTCACCGATGACCCCATAAATAGATGGCAATACGCTCGCCGTTTCTGCCGGAGTCTGTTAAGCTGCACCAATTCATAGTCGCTCAACCAGCTAGGTCGAGAGATGAGCAAGACGTGTCCGACTCGTTTGCCTGGCACTAATTCTCAACATCCCTTGCCTCGGGCAGCTGGCAGAATCGGACAAGATTGGCGACTCATACTAATATAACTAGGCTCTATTCTAAAAGAAGAGCCGAATTGGTCGATGGAAAGGAAGTCCGAATCTTTTCTTGTAGGCCCTCTATGAAAAAGGATGTCTTGGAGGGAATACCCGTAGGTAGACGAGTATAGGGGCACAGACCACCCTTAATGATGAATATACAGTGTATATAGTGTTATTGACACTATATATACTGTATCGACGTCGCGTGAAGGCCCCCATTCTCGGACCCCCGAGCCTTCAGCCTTGGCGACTTCCATCCCAGGTCTGTAACATTTGTACACACAATGGTTTCCTCAGGCAAGCATCCAAGGCCGGTAACGCAGAGCAGCTCGGAGAGCGGCTGGGATTCGGGTGAGCGCCTTAATACTAATTATCATAGATAGAACCCGCGTGCTAACGGTGAAGAGACTCGATCCCACAGCGTAAGCGATTGCGAGCTACGCGTCGCCCAACCATGACTATCGACTGGCGTGAAGAGATTTGCCGATTCCTAGATCGCCCAAGCGACGTGGACGATGACGCAATTCTCGACGAGCTCGAGACGGTATTAGCCGAGCTGGTCGAGCTGCGACGACTCAGTTCCATGCAGCCGGCCCAGCCTAAACCCCCAGATTATCAAGTCATCAATTGTATCCGATGCCAGCAGTCTAGCGACGAGGGACTATACCTGGATGACCCCTGGGTAGTTGACAGCGGGCCAAATAAGGCACATTTGAGAGGGAGCAATAAAATCCACAATTTTGAACTGCATCTTGAACGAAACAAAGAAATGACTTTCTTCGTTTTCCGGGAGTTTGAGTGTTGCGGCCCCCTCATGCCCTACGCCAGCCCCAACGTGAAAACCAGCGATTTGCTTGTGAAAGAATACGTGTCGAATATCTCTACTGAATTTCGCCTGGCTCTCACAGAGCTTTGTGACTTGGCACTTAGCGAAACGGCCCGTCCGAACCTGGGTGAAAAAGCCGACCAGATCCATCGCCCATATCTCTGGTGGTTTCATAATCGCTCAAATATCAAAAACAACGAAGCGCTTATCAGCGCTGGCTCGCGATTGCATCTCGACGTCTTCCAATGCTACCTTGACACATGCTTGGGAGATGAATGGGCTGCTGTGGATGAACTATTGGAGACTGGCTATATCACGACCGCCTATACGCATTACCTGTTTGTGTGTATCATACTAAAGCTTCTCATCCCAGTCATTTCTATATTACTGCTACTTCTTGTGCTCACAGTTAATAGGTCCCACAAGAAATCTGTATCTCAAATAACCAAGGTCGATCTGCGCCCTTGCTCGAAGCCTTCACTTCAACAGGCTGGATGGACTTGGCCAGCCATTCTATTCCAGGGGCCAAGTGGACGTTTGACGGGAACTTCCAAAAAGACAACTTCCAGGCTATTCTTATACCACCTTCTCACAGAAGGAAATTGCCAATACAAGACCTCTCCACCTATCCTGCTCGGTTTGCGGACAAGGGCGATATAGAGGCCATCCGAGAACGAGGGAAAATGTTCTGGAAATGTCGCCGTCGCAACTACGTCTGTTACAAAGGCAGCGAACTCGATGGGACCCATAATATGGTACTTGGGCCGACTCAATTGTCTTGTTTTGCTGGCCAGTGGTGTTAATTGGTTAACTAGTCCGATCTGCGTTTCATGATAGATACCGCGACGTTTAAACAGATGCACTCACAAAACCCAAGGACCGAAAACTCTCCTAATCGCGACGATCTTGGGCCAAACATCATGGCACAGGATGAGCCCGATCTCCCTGATGAGTTTTTCATGTGCCTCCCTACAACCTTATTTGGGTTCAATATGCAAAAGAAAGAATGGGGTCAGAATATTGGAACTCATCCAAATTGCTCTATCGACGCATGTGCTGATCGAAATTCAGTTACCCTTCGCGTGGGCTTTATCGAAAACGTGACCTGGAACGAGGAAGCGTTCAAGCTACTCGTCATTGACGAAAGCACGAAGGAGCTTGTCCAAGCTGTAGTCACGAACCGGCTCCAAGCTGAAGACCACGCGGACATGATCTACGGAAAGGGCAACGGGTTGTTCATTTTATTACATGGGTAATGCCGATCAACCACTCCTATTATTCTTAGTTACTGACGTATTATTATATCTAGTGGCCCAGGAACTGGGAAGACATTGACAGCGGAAAGGTGTGTCATGGGCACGAGAATATAACAAACACTGCTAACTGCCAATTTTTTGCAGTGTGGCCGAAATTGCCCAGAAGCCTCTGTACAAAGTAACCTGCGGCGATATTGGAACAAAGGCAGAAGAAGTTGAGAAGTATCTTGAGGTTGTCCTCCTCCTTGGGAAAACCTGGGGCTGTGTTGTGCTCTTGGATGAAGCGGACGTATTCTTAGAGCAGCGGTCTCTATCTAATCTCGAACGTAACGCCTTAGTTTCAGGTATGGATTTCCAAATTGTCTATCTATAAGGCCTAGGTTTAACATGCTACTGAAATAGTGTTTCTGCGAGTTCTCGAATATTACGATGGCATACTTATCTTGACAAGCAACAGAGTCGGGATCTTCGACGAAGCGTTCCGATCCCGGATCCAGCTGACCTTACGGTACGAGAACCTGAACCAACATCAACGATACAAGATTTGGGAAAACTTTATTAGACGCCTAGAGAGACTCGAGAGCACAAGGCTTGCGCTTGCGTCGTCACCTTCATCAGCACCGGAAGCTTCAGGTTGCGGGTTTGATTTTGAGGACATCAGGGTGCACATTGCTGAGCTGGCCGAGTGTAACCTTAACGGAAGAGAGATCCGCAACGCGATTTCGACCGCGAGGCAGCTCGCTAGGTACAAGAATGAGCCTCTGGCGTACAAGCACTTGGAGCGTGTCATCAAAGAGACAAGGAAGTTTGAGGAGTATGTCACGGAATTGAATAGGGGATTTTCTTCCGATGAGATACGGAAGGACAGAGGAGAGCGGTAAGCAGTCAACACTGACACGGGAAGACTTGCGTGCTTGGCGAATGAATAACGACACTAACGAAAGATCTGGGAACGAAATGGCGTACGAGCGTTTGAGAGTCATTGAGGGGTGTGATTTGTTCCTATAATTCTTTTTTTTTTTTTTTAATTTATATATTCCTCTCCGAGCCCTTTTCTCCGAAGCATGCGAACTCTCGTGATTGCGCGTGGGACAACCCGTATTGATAGGGTCGCAGTCAGCGAGAAATCTAGTTGCTATATGAAAAAGGGCAAAGACGACTCACAACGTGTCTACCTCTCAGCCACAACTAATATAAGACTTGCGCATCCAATTCAATCCACGTCAAACGGTACCGGTGGACAGTAAATGACGTTTTGCTCCAGAGGTTTTCACTCATGAGCCCCTGAAGAGGGACACGTTGATTAAGGATTCGCGTTCTCTTCTCCTGATCTACTACCTCACTCTTGCACAAAACTTGTATGAATAACGATGGCGACTCCTGAAGGGGCTCAAGGACTTATTAAGAATAATCTTTCGAATAGTGAGCTAGACGAAGACGTTCGACGAGGAGGCAAAATTCGCAGATCTATCTAGATAGTCTCTGTAACTATATATTTACTTTACTTGCATACTGTCTATACGTTAAAAGGCTAAACTATACCGGTTACATAGATTTGACTTGCATTTAAACAATTCTCTTTATCCCATTGATGCATACAGAATGTAAGCCATGCCCACCGCGCAGGATCCGGAATTCGGACTCGGGAATGCCTTCATACGCCTCTTTGGTCTTCACGCAACCCGGTATGTTCGTATTACATCCGCAATGTATCATGCTATGAGACTAATTGAGACGAGAATACCACTCGCTGCCATGCCCTGAGTCAGACATCTTTTATGAAGCAAGGATAAGAGACAGAGAACCAACCCTACACCCGTACTAGATACCAGCAGCAACCATCATGGCTTACAGAAGCGCATCCGCGCTCCGGCTACTCCCGGCCTCGTCCTCGTCGCCATCGGCTTCCTTCAAGATCTCCCAGAGCCTTCGCGCCCTACCGTTGCGCCCGGCCGCCCGCAGCATACACGCCACGCCCGTGCGCCGGACCGATGGCGTGTTCAGCGGCTTAACCGACGGCCGCCCTCGTCTGCCATGGATAGAAGCATTCAAGCTGCAGCAAGAAGGGAAGAATATATCTTTGCACGACGGGATGCCGGACCAGCGCGACATGAGCCCCAAGAAGATGAGCGACAGCTACCACCGAGTCGTGCTGCCCCTCGGGCGCGAGCCCTCGCTCAGCGACGCGTACATCAACTCGTCCGGGCATATACGGTATGATTTGGAGCATGTATTTGGCTAGAGATATTCCCGCCATGAAAAGCACGATGGCTCACATGTGACTTCCTGCGTTCTCCGTAGGTTAGGAGCAATATTCATGGACTTGGACGCCTTGTCAGGCATCGTCGTCTACAAACACACCGGGCCCGGCGTCACCACCGTCACCGCCGCCCTGGACCGCATCACGATCGCGCACCCGCTCACCGAAATATGCGATCTCGAGTATACCGGGCGAGTCACGTACGCGTCGGGCCGGAGCAGCGTGGAGATCACCTGCAAGGTCGCGCGCGCACGGGAGGAGGGCGAGCCGAGCAGACCGGAAGATGAACTGCTCACATGCACTTTTACCATGGTTGCCCTCGACCCCGTGACCAAGCGCCCGACCAACCTCCCTCGTCTGATCCGCGAGACGCCGGAAGAAGAGGCCATATTCAAGGCCGGCGAGGCCAAGGCGCTCGCGAAAAAGGAGCGGCTGAAGACATCGCTCCTCGAGACCGAGCCCAACGACCCGGAGTCGGCCCTGATCCACAAGATCTGGCTGCGACAGATCGCCTACCATGACCCCACGAACGAATCGCGCCAGCCGGCCAACGTGATCGCCATGTCCAAGACGGTTCTCTCCACTGCGAGCATCATGCAGCCGCAGTATCGCAACCGGCACCAGACCATGATCTTCGGCGGGTTCCATCTGAAGCAGACGTTCGAGCTGGCATTTTGCTGCGCCGCGTCGTTCGCCCACGCGCGCCCAACCTTCATTTCGGCGGATCCGTGCACGTTCCGGAACCCGGTGCCGGTCGGCAGCGTGCTATACCGTAAGTGAATCCATTTATAGTATCCCAAACGCCGTGTCCGTAACACCGCCGGAACATTTACTGGACGCGTGTACATACAGACCGCCCAGTCCAAACCAGCAATAACTAACCCCAGCCAAACATAAACAGTGACGGCCACAATAGTATACACCGATCCCCCCGTTCTAAACGAAGACGGCAGCGAGCCCACGCACCGCGACCCCGCCAACCCGCTGACGCGGATCCACGTGCGCGTGGACAGCAAGGTCCGCGACGTCGAGCACGGCCACGCCAAGCCGACGGGCCAGTTCAATTACACGTTCGTAGTACCCAAGGACGTCCGGGTGCTGCCGCACACGTACCAGGAGTTCATGATGTACATCGACGCGCGGCGACGCGTGCGGGCGGGCGACGCCCAGGACCTCCGGGACCACCACGACGTCACGCGCCGGCAGCTTCGGCTTGTGGAGGATAGCAGTGTGACCGAGTGAGGTAGTCTGTCAGAGAGCTCTCACCAAGATGAAAGCGAAATGAAAAGAAAAAAAAAAGAAAATCTTGAAAGGCGGATCGGACCGGCTGTCAAGTCATGAACCCAGTCCAACGGAAATACCGCTCACGGTTCCCTGCCCTTCTCGGATCCTTCCCGACACCCTGGGCAAAATGAATTTCATTCATGAAGTATGACAACCGACTACCATTCCCATAATCACTCCCTAAAACCAGCATACCTCACCGTCCTCCCAACGCATGAACGGGAACCCACGATATAAATCCATAATATTTATATTATAGAGAGATATAGACATAGCAATAGACAAACCAATCCAAGCAATAAAAAGGAAAGCAAGACAAGACCAAACCCTCCCTCAAAACCGAAGGAAATACCGCAAGCCAAGTAGCGTAAGCCATGAATACCTAGACAACCACATAAACAAACCACATAAACCTAGGTGTCTGTCTACCCAGATAGACAAAACATCACGTAACCTACACCGTACCGGTAATTACACAAAACCAAATAAAGCAATCAACAACCGGGATGAAAGCACACAAGCCGACCACAGTAGAAGAACCCAATGTATAGAAAACAGCACAACCGCAAACCATCATAAGCCAAAGAAACCAGCGAGCATCCCGGAGAAATTACCCGATACTAGATAGGTATCACACCGCCGCAGCGAACACAAATAATCCGCGTTTCGTAACCACGAATACCCAACGCTACCATCATTACCATCTACCCCTGAATCGCATGTACGTAGACACCACATCCCGAGCAGTAAAGTGAAGATGGGCAGTGAATAAGCAGGTAGACCGGCAGGCACATAGTTAAATACGCAAGGAAGCAAATCCGAGACACGTATGCAAAAAAAAGAACCCCTTCCAGAAGAGGCACAGCACAGGCAACCAGGTAGTATGAGCAAGCAGGTAGTATTTGCAATAGTACACAAGACCAAAAAAGAAACATACAACGCAAGCAAGCCCAACACTGAAGCCGGCGAGAATCCCGTCCGTTTTTTAAACCCCGCCGCGCAGCCGCGAGATCTCCTTCCCCTTGTCCGCACGACCGTATCCGCGCGCCGGCAGGCCGCGCTTCGCGAACTCGGCCTGCATGAGGCCGTACCGGCCGAGCGCGATCTCCTTGTCGCCGCGCGTGACGCGCCGCTTGGCGATGGTGACGTTCGGCAGGTCCTTGAGCGCGTCGTGGCGCTGGAGCTCCTTGGTGAGGGTGGCGGGCTTAGGGGGTTTCTGGAGGGTGTAGAGGAGGGACTGCACGGTCGTGATGGCGGCGAGCTGGTGGTCCGGGACGAGACGGTTCGTCAGCTGGAAAAGACGCTTCGTTACCTGCAGTGATGACATGAGATTAGCCACAAGGGATGAAAAGAGGTACAGAATAGACGGTTAGAGATAGAGAAACAGGACATACCGCAAAGCGAATCCGCGGATCTGCTAAGGAAGCAGACTTCCAGCTGGCATCCCACTTCTCCCGAAGCGCCATGATCTCCTTGACCTTCAACGGGTCCCGACTACCGCGCTCACGCTCCCCCTGTAGCCCCTCCACAACAGCCTCGGCCTCGCCCTCGTTAAACACAAGCGCACCCCCGGAACTCCGGACCTGACAAGCCAGGAGCGCCGCAACCCTCTCCTTGGACAAGTCCGCAGACCAAGGCGCGACCAGGGCGTCCTCCTGGCCCACGGCCCGCAGCGCGAACGCCTCGATGACGGCCCGCCGCACCGTGGCCTCGACCACCACGGGATCCGTGATCTTCTTGGGCACGTGGAACGCGACGAAGTCGCCGGCGCGGCCCCAGTTGGTCTGCTTCGTCCACCAGTCGGCGACGCCGCCGACGGTCTGGAGGCCCTTGGCCACGGTCGCGGGGACGTAGGTGGGGTCCGCGACGTCGGCTTCGCGGGCGGCGTCGAGGCGCTGTTGGGGCGGGTGGTATGGGCTTCTCTGCTTCCGCTTCTTGCCCGTCGGTTCCGCGGCTAGGTCGTTGGGGAGTCCCTCGGGCACTAACGCCGTCTCATCCCCCGGTTCCTGCGTCTGTGTCCTTGCTTCGGTTTCCGTCTGCTCCCGCGCCTGGACTGGTATTATAGTCGGCTCCTTCTCGGACGAGTAGAATCGCGCGGGTGTTGTGGACAGACATGATTGCCTCGTCGTAGCTGTCGCCCTCGCTGTCGGTCTCTGGCGGTGGGTAGAGGTGGAGGAGAAAGGAGCTAGGCACTGGCTTATTCGCGAGGGGCCACTAGCGGGCTGCGATACGGCGTGATGGTTGAATATAGCAGGCGAATTGAGGCCGGACGGCCTTCTTAACCTCGGTATTCGTCGCATTGTGTTCTTGTGTTGGTGGCTGGATGGGACGAGAGCTAAAGTCGGCCCGGGACGTCGACGTTTTTTTTTTGGCGTGGACGATTTGCAGTGAAGGTCAAGTTGACTAGGTACCGGCTTGCGAAGTGTGGCTGGAGCGCAACCCACCCAAGCTCCAGCCACACTTCGCAGCCGGCCATCGGTAAATCCAGCCGCGACATCTCGACAGCGTCCAAATCGCAATTGCGCGACTGACCGATCCCGCTGTCCTTTCTCACGTGCTGGCGATTATACGAGAGACGCCAGATTCTAGAATTACCGCATTCAAAAGACGCGAATCCCCCCGTCTGCATCCATGCGCTCGAGGTCAACTGCGTAGCCATACGATCCGAGCCCCCCGGCAAGCCGACCCAGCATGTTCCGCTTCCACATCGTGCTCCTCGTCCTAGCAGGACTAATCTCAACAGTGATAGCAACCTGTAAGTCCCCCCAGCTCAATCCCGAATTCCCACCACAACCACAAGACCAGCCCATCGAACCATGGGACCAAACACCACAAGACCAAAGAAATAAAACCCCCGAAAAAAACAACCCAAAAAAAAGAATAAAATAAATAAATAAAAACTAATCCAACCCCCCCAAAAGCGGCCCCTCTATTCTGCAAATGCACGTGCGCGAAGAACAGCACCCTGCTAGAGCTGAGCCCCAAGTCGACCTGCACGCACTGCACGCACGCCTACTGCCTGTCGCAGAACCTGCCCATCTGCCAGGCCACCGCCGAGGAGGACGTCTTCTCCGCCTGCATCCAGCGCGACAGCCGCAAGGACGAGATCATCGTCTGGGGCTTCATCCTCGGCACCGCCGGCCTGCTGGCCTGGGCCGCCGCCCGGCGCATCCGCGAGGCGCGGCTGAAGCGCGCCGCTGCTGCCATGAGCATGTGAGTCGGGAGTTCCGGATGGGACGCGTCGGAGAGGGGGTTCTGTTCCCGGGTCGAGGGGGTTGGATGTCGTAGTGTGTTTATTACGAATAAATCACTTAGACGACGCGCTGTCTATATCCTCTATATATAGTTCATTACGTCTTTTTTTTTGTTTTTCAGTTCTCGGCTGGGATGGGACACGGCGCGGAAAGTCAGTAGACAAGAACTGGAGTCTTGGTGGCATGGTGTCAGGAGCACGGCGTTGGGCGTATCTACCTATGGCATTACTAGGTACACTTTCGGAAAACCCACCCCCGAAACGGCGGCATCACGAAAGACAGAATGCTACGAGAACACGCTAGAACTATGAGCAATAAGGCGCAGGGAAGTCAGATCTGAAGCTCTCTATTCCTTTTTCTTTTTGAGCAAAGCCATGCTTTCCCGTGGTAGAAGATCATGTCCGGCTCGCGGTACATATCTACCTATTGCCTTTTTCCATCGACGGCAAATCATTCAAACTTTTTTAATTTTCGATACGCCTGCAACAAGCAAAATTCTATCGGACCGTTTTTATCCGTCGGGCACCCTGCGCTAGAGTGACCCGTCGTTCAATGTATTATCGTCTGGTTTCCCGTCTCCTCTTCTCCCCTCTTCGCCATCCCGCCGAAGTCGACACCTTTGTACGTTGCTTTAATTTTAATCTTCCTCGATGGGCGTAACGAGATTACCGTTACCGTTCTTGACCGCGCCGTTCTTTTCCCGGCGCGCGCGCACGGCGGCGGCGAGGTCCTCCAATACGGTGACGGTGTTGTCCCAGTCGATGCAGGCATCCGTGATGCTGACGCCCTTCTTTAAGCCTGCGGGTCCCTCGGCGGGTACCTTCTGGTTGCCCTCGTTGATGTTGGACTCGATCATGACACCGACGATGGCCTTCTCGCCCTCTCTCAGCTGCTCGCCAATCACCTGGGCCACCTTGGGCTGGTTGCGGTGGTCCTTATTTGAGTTGCCTGGTGCAGAGTCAGCCCGTTGTCGCAATGATCGCAAAGCCTCCAAGTACCGCTGGGTGTGTCGGGGTTAACTTACCATGGGAGCAGTCAACCATGATGGCCATCTTCTGGCCCTTCTTGGTCAGGGTCTCTTTCGCCGATGCGATGCTCTCCTTGTCGTAGTTGGTCCCTCTTGTGCCACCTCGCAAGATGACGAAGCCGTGCGGGTTACCCGTGGTCTTTGTAATGGCCGCCAATCCCTGCTTGGTGACACCCATGAAGTGGTGCTTTGAGGCAGCAGCGCCAATGGCGTCAATGGCGACGCCCAAGTTGCCGTCGGTGCCGTTCTTGAAACCTATTGGGAACGACAAGCCCGAGGCAAGCTCTCGGTGCAGCTGGGACTCAGTGGTGCGGGCGCCAATAGCGCCGACAGAGATGAAGTCGGCAAGGAACTGCGGGGAGATGGTATCTAACATCTCACTTGCGATGGGCATGCCGGAGTTTGTCAAGTCGCTGAACATCTGGCGCGACAGTCGGAGACCCTTGTTAATGCGGAAGCTGTTATCGATGTCGGGATCGTTGATCAAGCCCTTCCAGCCGACAGTGGTGCGAGGCTTCTCGAGGTAGGCGCGCATAATGATGCACAGGTCGTCGGACAGTTTCTCGGACAGTGCCTTGAGGCGCTGGGCATATTCTTGCGCCGTGGCGGGGTCGTGGATAGAGCAGGGGCCGACAATGACCAGGAGCCGGTCACTGCGACCAAGAATGATGGAGACGGCCTCACGGCGGCCCTTGACGACAGTCTGGAGGGAGGCTTCAGTCATGGGGATTTCAGAGATGAGGAGCGCGGGCGGGATCAGAGGATCCTGGCCCAGGACTAATAATGAATCAGCATATATCAGCATGGCGAAGTTTCACGTTTTTGTATAGACATATGTATCTATACGTGAATATAGACGCTTCAATTGAGCTAGAAATGCGCATTGGGCCGTGAATTCGTGGGAGATACTATCGGCTGGCGACCTGGCGACGCCTTTTCTTATGTTAAAGGTAAGACGTCTGAGGCCATTGATTGATCGGCAGTCCATGTACCTTTCGTGAGAGGCAAAGAAAGACATTGCCTCGTCATCTCATTCGGTGAAATCGAGGAAAATCCAGCGCGACAAACAAATGCTGGCAAATAGGAAACCGCTTGGCGGGTGCTACGTACCTCTCATGTCATCGGCCTGTAGCGGCACCATGTCGACTCCCGGCATTCTGATAGATGGACGGCCTGGT
Organism: Xylaria intraflava; assembly: GCA_022385655.1. NCBI lineage: Eukaryota > Fungi > Ascomycota > Sordariomycetes > Xylariales > Xylariaceae > Xylaria > Xylaria intraflava. The sequence continues at coordinate 216,508 of MU279745.1, forward strand.
TGGCTCTGGGTTTGCTCTGAATTGATGCGGTAAGAACGAATGGTCTGGCGAGGGCAGGTCTGGTTTGCTACGTCGTATCTAAAGTGAGGGCGCGGAACGAGGGTGGTGGGGGGGAGATTTTCCTTGTTGACAGGTGGGATGCGGTATCGAAGTGGAAGGGGGTTCCGCGAGTATCTTGAAGTATTGCATGCGAGGTACCTCGACATGAAAAAAAGAAACGAAGAACCCAAAGGCCAGGCTTATATAAAATAAGTAGGGCCGTGGACGAGCCGGGAGTCGGGACAACAAGCAATGCCCAACTTGGGAAGTGATGCAGGTTAGAAACTCCCCTACGTCGCATGCGTGTGAGTCAGCCAGCGCGAGGGATCTGGGCTGGCAGAAAAAACAGGCGATTTGACCGTTATTAGGTAGGCAGGTATTAAAGTTGCGGTCTCTAAGCTTTTAGTGTGCGGTCGAGGATTCGAGCGGCGACGGGTATCTGGTACCCACAGCCCTATGGCTCACCGTCGAGTGCCTGCGCGGTGAATTGTTAGCGACGAGGTACTCGATACCCGTTGGAGGGGCAATGGTGGGAGGGGTCTCCCTGGAGCTATTTGGCGGTCGATCGGATATAGCAGCAACACGATTGGTGAATCTGTCAGGTCAAGGGAGCTGGCACGGAGTTTCTGCGGGACGGCCGGCGTCCGTTGCAGTTAGCACCGGCGATGGATGCAGCATGCATTGAAGATGGTATCATGGTGCGCAGTAATAAAGCGCAAAGTACCAGAGGTGGCTAGCTGAGGGACGGCGACAGCAGCAAAGTCGGTGACGGAATTGTTCAGTAAAATACCACGGGTCTACTTACTGTATACCTTGGATGCTTGCCCAGAGGGGTATTTACTGTGCTTCATCTACTAAGCCTTACAGAGCAATACAAACCGACTGAAGAAGAGAGGTGTAGATGTGAATGAGCGAGGGGGCCGGTACACGGCAGACGACGTTGCATTTTACAGATGTGAATAAGAATTGCAGTGCCACGTCTGCCAGGCCGTCGACGAGACAAGGACGGCCCGAAACGGCTTGCCCGGTTCAGTCACCAGCGGGCTGCCAGCTTGCAAAATACGAAGTGCTTCGTAGTTCATAGTTACATACACGCCCATCTCATCACACATCCATCCATACTTCTCAGCAAAAATCACATTCCCATAAAATAACAAGTAGTCACTCATAAAGCCCATCTGCAGGTAATTCAATGAATTGCATACCCATTCAGCCAGCGTCAGATCCGCCGCTCATTCAGAGGTATGTGATATGATTATTGGTGTGATCAGACCACGGTCTGCTCCATTGTGATAGTGATGGGCTGAAGGCGTATGATAATAACAAGGCAGCTGGATTAGGCGAAAGCCCGGGGAAAATCGTGCGGCGCCTGCAGATCTATAGGTCTACCATTGGAACTATACATCAGCTGTAATCCATGCTTTCTGAGTCGTCAAACCGTCAGCGGCGCTCTCCACCACCTGAGGCCAATCGCCAATAAGGTTGTGACAAGGGGCACTGCCTACTCGTGGGTGGAATCAGGTAGTGTCTCAATCAAGGAAATTGCCGATAGTCCGCGAGCACAAATGGATTATTGACGGAAGAGCCCGCTGCAGATCCTTGGGCTATAATTGGGTTCTTGCTGTTGATTGTATCGCGGCGTTGCGCCGCGAGGCCGCCGCGTCAGCATTCTCCTCGGAACCTCCTGAAAAGCGTCGGACAGCCGCAGCGCACACAATGGAGGGCTAGTGCCACGGCACATCACGGCACCCCTCGCATACCGTCCGGGACAGCCCCGGACCTTGTGGCCGCGTACGTCACGCATCCCGGGAGGACGAGATAGCTATCGGGTCATACATATAGCTGAATCCTTCCCGCTCCCGTTACGGATAGGACTCGGGCTCTCTCCGCCAGGATTCAGCTCCCTGAGACTCCGGCCTTCAGCGGTATATTCTACCAATCGAGCGAGGTCACTTCTTAGTAATGGAGATTTGTGCGGCATCTCGTTGGGTACGCGGCAGCGGATGGATTCCACAACGGGTACTCACCATACCTACCACTGATAGTGGGAGCGCGGCGTTCGCTTGCGTATGCTGCCACACACACACAACGCCACATAGGGAATATCAAAAAACGAAGGAATGCAGCAGTCCGCACCGAAGCGAGGCGGTGATAGTGTATCTTCCATCAGCGGGTACAGATAGGTAGGTAGGTAGGTATTGCCAAAGAGCGGAGGACGCCGCGCTCGCCTTGTAGGTAGATAGTGGACTACCGGGCTATTTCGCGAAACGCCTCTTGCGACAGGATGCCGAGTAGGTACTCGGCTGCACTCCCGTTAGACATCCTCATGCGAGAGGACCTCTCAAGGTACGAGGTGACGTCGCCGTTCCCCGTGTGCACCGTCAAAACTCAAGCCACCTAGTGTCGCACTCGAGGCTCAACGTATTACTTGTCAACAGACCTGCGACACCCGTGGTCTGCACACGCAAGTCGTGACGGCAGAATGGACCAGGTATGTACATACCCGGTAGATACTGCGTTCCCGCGGTCCGCGGAGCATTCTCGTCGATACTCGATATAAGGTACCTTGAATAGACAGGTGGCACCGCATGTAGGTAGTGTGAGAGAATTTAGCGATGTCCAACGAGTGAACCCCGTTGCGTCTGCGTCGACGGTAGGTGGACGGCCAATGGAGTAGGTAAGCACGTTAATATATGCGATCGGTTAATTGACGAGTCGGAGGGCGATCGTCCTGCTACGACGGATCGATCTGCTAGCATCTGGTCCCGATCATGCTTATTACCTATTAGGTATTGCAACGAGTAATTGGATCGAGTACGAAGTACATCTGTGGATGCTTGCCTGCGTTTCCGACTCCGAACTAGCGCGGCGCACCGAGGACTTGGACTATATTAGTCGATGAGAAGAGGGCACAACAAGAGCAGCGGTGATGGATTATCCTCCATATACCCAGGCATCCGAAAGAAGAAGTAATTATTCCAACAATAGGTACGAATTAAGATGACCCACAGTGAAACAATGACCGTTTTGATGTAGCGTCTCGCTAGAAGCCCTCGGTGAGGCCGTAGCGGTCGACGAAGCTTCGTACACCCGGGTGCCTCCCAGTAGATAGTATAGTGTGGAAGAGGGACAGAATCCCATATATGTAGCAGGTTAGGTATAGGCCATGCATAGCATATCAACCACACGTGCTCGGTTCATTGGCCGCTCTGAGACCGCTCGTGGACGGCGTGTCGAAAGGCAACTAACGACTCAGTCAACCGATGGCGACGACTTCTGGGGGTTAATACATGGGTGGTGGTCCGATGAGGGCGACCAGAGTCAGCAACCTGCCAAGCGCTATACCGTGCATATATTCTACTCAGTAATCCGTCTTTTTGTTGTGGTTAGGCGACTACATGGTATACGTGGGTATAATGCAGTTGCTAAAGCCGATAATCTCTCCGCCGCGAGGTCCGGCACCGGCGGAGCGAGCCTACAAGCCGTATTCGGGATGTCGAGGACTCCGCCGAACCTCCCCCAACAGTAAAAATCCGCACAGGGACCGCACTTCATGTGTCTTAATAGCCCCCGGGTAATCGTGACATCTTTCATGGGTACGCCTTCGAGGTTCATCTACAGGTGCCCAGTCAATTGATTCGGGCCTGTAAATCTTTCAGAATCCCGCCACATATCAAGAAAAATCCCAACTGGCTACACACACATGTGCTCCTTTTTATTTAGGAGCTGAGGCAGCGACCGTCTAGGTAGACATGGCCCAGCCGAGGTGCAGCCCAAGTTGGTTAATTAAGCTCGTAGGCATTGCTGACCTGCCCCATACGAAAGGAAAGTTCTGTACTAATAGGTAGACCCAAGCTAGAAGTCGGTCATCGATCCGAGTCGTCAGACTGGGTACCTACCGAAGGACAGTGGAACGTCTCTACCTACTACATCCGCTCCCTACCAATCCTCCTCCTCCGGACATAGCAGGTATATCCCGGATCTCCTAGCCTTTTCTGCAGTGTACTTAGATCCGAGGCCGGTTAATTCATAGGGAAATAAAAAGAAGTTGCCCTCAAAACCGCCCAGTGCGGACTGCCGAGTACTCGTCTCTTCTTTGACCCCTTGAAAGGCTGTTCGTTCGCCCTGGCAGATTGCGCAGTCGGCTTCCAAGGCATGTACCTGTGGTCAGATCAATATCCATCAGCCATTTCGGCCTGTCACGCCCGACATGCCCCTGGACCACAACGGTAAGCCAATGACCATTGCTACCATGACCACCATGTAAGCAGTTTCACCACGAAAAGGGGTGCTTATTGCTGTATTCACCGGATCTACGAATCGAAACTTGCTAGCCAGGGTCATTTCGAGCAGAACCGCCCGTCACCAGCCAAGTAACTCCCCGAGTGATTCTGTTTGCTCTATGTAAGTCTTCCATGCGCTTCGGGCATGTGAGTTCCTCTCTCTATTGCACCGCTCAGATGTGGACCGTGATGCGGCCAAGCATGCGAGCGTGCGGTATTTGCAGACCAACAGCCGTTCAAACTGAAATCTGACGGTGGCCTGCACCATGCCTCTGTTTAGCTCCCTACGTAGCTTGGCTTGCCGTGAACGAGAGAACTTGCAATATGATATGCACACAATACAGCGTAAAAATGCTGGAAATTGGCATGCTGAATAAGACCTAGCCGGATCTAGTACACCTATACCGGTCGCCCGACCGTGTTCAACACCAGCGTTGATGCTGCTAGGTGCTCGTTCACACACGCCGTTCGGATCTGATCGAGGTTCGGCCAGCAACCATCGCCCACTATCGGGTTCCCGAAATTCTGACGGCACAACCCCGTTCTGCGGGGTATCTGGTACCGCAACCCGGCCCGTAGCTCCGTATGGTCCAGCTCACCGTATTATCCTTTATCTACAAAGTACAGATCTCCAAACGGTCAAGACGATCAAGAGGGGAACCGGAGACTCATGAATCGTCGCAGAAATTGCAAATAGAGAGAACAGAATCGAAGTTTCGTTGTAATAAGAAGCGAGCAAGCTATTACCACCAGGAAATAGTTAGGCATCTCGCTACGACCCAAATAATAAGAAAAAGAAAGCTATTATGGCTTCCCGCTCTGGCACCAAGTACCCGCACCTTTAGCTCGTGCAAAACAAGCTCATCTCTTCCATGTCCAGCGCCACCTAGTCGTTGGGGAAATCGCGGAAATGTTGTTCCAACAGAGGGCTTGACGGGGAGTTTCCTGGAGACCGGCACACGGTTAAAGTCCCAGGTTAGTACCCCGTAATCTCCAGGGGCCGTTGACAAATTTGCCACCAAACCTTCCTGATCGGTATAATCAAGCAAGCGAGAGATCCCTATAGTGTAGAGGTTGATATTCCGAGTTCGTCGGTAGATTCGAGACTGAACGAGACCACCGCAGTGTACGGAACATATATTATTATATTACTCGGACGAACGGCGCGCTGCCGTGTCGGATTCCCCTCAGAGTTTGAATAGGGTAGGTGTTGGCATGTCTTGGCAAAATGCCGCGTCTAAGCCGGGCAGACCGCGCCCTAAGCCGGGTAAAAGCATTCCCCGACTTCTTGGCCCCTGTCATCCCCAATTCTCCTGTCGGCATTACGACTGAGGTGCCATGGCTATCCTCTCCCCATGGGCATCCCCGCCACAAAATCCACCCTAGGGCCAATTAACCGAAACTCCCAGACATCGCTAATGTGCGCTTCGTCGCTACCATGCCTGACCATCGTGTGCACTAGAAGGTAGCCAAACCAGCTACTAGCAGGTAATCCTCCACGATCTGATCTGGCCAAGCCAAACCGCTGGCGATCAACAACCCCACACCCAGATCGTCACCTCCTTTCCCCGGCTTGCCATCGCCTCACCAGGTCCCACGCGACCACTCACCGTAGTTGCTGCAATGTAACGCGAAGCCATGTCGTAATACAATACGTAAAAGCTATTAGCAAGCCGCCGCCAGCGAACAGGGGAAAGGCATAGGAGGCACACGCTAAACGGAGGCTACCAGTCCGCAAGGGCAGGAGGAAAACCCTCACAGAGCATCGCTCCTGGGGACCGGAAATGAACATCCACAGGGACGAGCCAGAGTGGCCGTGTTCCGGTGGCATGCAGGTATATAAACGGGCTGTTCCCAGCATCCTGGATCCGTAATTTGCATACCTACACCCAGGAAGCGTAACTCTTAATCCCAGCTCGACAGCTTCACGTGCAAAAATGCTGTGGGACATGAAACTCGCCTCCCTCGCGGCGGCTTGCCTGCTGTCGTCAGGCGTGGCAGCATCACCGGTGGATGCCTTGAACAACGGAAAAGGCCACGGAAAAGGAAATGGGAACCACGGAAACGGGGGCAACCCACACAAGGAGGATCGACACTGGGTAGCGACATGGACGTCGATGCCCCAATTGGTCGAGCAGGCCAACCTGCCTCCGGCCCCTTACGTGAGTTACACCGGAGCAATCTCCCATGGAGTCTGCCTCCGAGTCCGTGCTATTCAGCAACTAACACGCTCGCATAGACCGGATCCAACGTGTTCGTCAACGCCACGCTGCGCCAGACCCTCCACACGTCCATTGGAGCCTCAAGGATCCGCATCCAGGTCTCCAACATCTTCGGCGGTAGCCCGTTGCCTATCGACGCCATGTCCTTCGCGTTCCCTCCCGGCGACAACGCCGGCGTGGGCACCATCGAGCCTGCGACGCTCCTGAACCTCACGTTCAACGGCTCCAGCTCAGTCGTGATCCCCGAGGGTCAGGCGATCTACACAGACCCCATCGACGTCTCGATCGGGCCCCAGACTATGGTCACCGTCACGATGTACTCTGAGGCCGGCCAGACCGGCACCAACATCACTGGTCACCCCGGTAGCCGAACCGACTCATGGATGAGCCCGGGCAACCTTGTCAACGCATTCAACGTAACGGACGCGTTCACGGCCCACTGGTACTTCCTAACCGCCATCGAGGCCTGGGCCCCCACAACGACCAAGGCCCTGGTCATCATTGGTGACAGTATCTCCGACGGCCGTGGCAGCACCGACAACGAGAACAACAGGTAAGACTCGGCCCTCAAACATAAATCCCCGATCCCCAGCGTCGCAAATAACTAACACGAGCCGCGCAACAGATGGCCCGACCTACTCCTCGCCAGAATGCAGGAGGAGAACATCACCGACATCGCCGTAGTCAACCAAGCAGCGGGAGGCAACGCAGTCCTATCAGGCGGCAACGGCCCGCCGCTAATCCAGCGCTACAAGCGTGACCTCCTCAGCACCGCGGGCGCCGCCTGGGGCCTGATCTTCGAGGGCGTGAACGACATCGGACCCGCCCCGGCCGACAAGGCGACGCAGGACAAGATCGTCAGCGATCTCGAGGCCGCGTTCAAGCAGATCACCTCGGACGCGAAGAAGGCGGGCATCGAGATGTTCGGCGCGACGATCACCCCCTTCGGCGGCGACGGGCAGGCGTACAGCGCGCCCGTGCGCGACACGGCTCGCCGCGAGCTGAACGACTGGATCCTGTCCGGCGGTGCCGGCGGCTACGCCCGGGCGATCGACTTCGCCAAGTTCCTCGCCAACCCGAAGAACACGACGCAGCTTGCGCCGCAGTACAACAGCGGCGACCACCTGCACCCCAACCCGGCCGGGTACCAGGCCATCGCGGACCGGTTCCCGCTGGACATCTTCCCGCACGTGTCGAGCAACCTGTGCCTCTAAATCAGATAGCCCGCCGGGGATGTTAATTTAATAATCATGGTACCGTATACCGGTGCCCCCCCTTTAATGTATTATTATCAAAGCGTTCCGGATACGGAATCGATGTATGTAATAAATAAATGAACGAAACGAAATGAGTAAATCATGAGCATGTCACATGTATTGGTTTGTTGATAAGGGAGTCGGTGACTTGCTTGACTCATTGTATCCGTACTTCGTAAGGCCATGCAAGAAATATATGGAGACAGCAGTCGAGATACCTATTATTCGCAACCCGCCTCACGGAATGACAGCCAGCGACCGCCAGCAAGGCAGAAAAAGAAAACCAAAGCCAAGAAAAATATAAAAGCGGAACGAAAAAAAATTAAATATTAAAAATACCGCATCAAAACGACCCCATTCCCAGCCGGAAGAACAGGAACGGTCCCAGTTTAAAAAAACAAAAACAAGTAAAAGAGAAAAAAAAGAAATCGCGCCCCAGGCGGGGGTCGAACCCGCAGCCTTCGGATGCCTTTTAATCATAGATCAGGATCTATTAAAAGTCCGACGCTCTAGCCAATTGAGCTACCAGGGCGATGGTGGCCGGTGAGTGCGTAATGTCGGTCCAAATCATCTGAATCGTGCCGGGCGTAGCTATTGCGACCCTTTCGAGAACGATCTCAGCGACGAAGGGTGGGCACGGTAAACCTGACCCGCGCCGTATATTGCGCGGTCTCTTTTTGTGGCGCGTGCGGGCATATTAGATACCTCCATAATACCTTTATCCGCCGCGGATATAGCAGCGCATCCGGTGTATCTCCAAGTAACTCGCACACCGTAAATAAGAAAGATGGACAGCTCCAGCTCCAGCTGCTGCCTGGACCCACTCACGTTTCTGCCGCCCTACACCGCCTAAGCGATATCTATATAAGCCACCGCGTCCTCCCGTCCTTTCCAGTCTTTCCTTTCCCTCTTTTCTTTTCTCTTCATACTTACCTTGGAGGGAGAGAAGAGGGCTCAAGAATCCTCATCCTCAGGGCTGGCGGGCCTGCATTGCACAGCGTGGTCGCCTTCCGCCTTTTGTCGATGCCTCGTGTGTCCCAATCTCCGGAATTTTTGATTCTTTAACAACAACACTGATTTGTTTTCCGCTTTGGTTTTCATTGCTTTCATCACCTTGTGTGGTGACGCGAGGAAGACTTTCTACCGCTTTTTGTTTTTTTCTTGCGGTTTCGCTTTGCTTGCTTTTTGTGAGTAGACTCGTGGCGTCCAGTTCGGCGTTTTGCTTTCCTTTCTAACCGCTACGTAGAGCTTGATGCGAATACGTCGCGTCGTGGGTTTCGTGCTGGTTCTCGCGATCTGTAGAGTCAGCACGCATTACGTTCTGTGATCAAGCTCCATTGAATATACATCAAATTATGAGGCTGCTTGATTCCGCCACGTCTGATTCTCCACGAGTGACCGCGTTGTCTCCTGTGATCGCCGAGGAGCCCAGAAGATGCGTCCATGAACCATAAGTAAAAGCACGTATGCCGCTGCACGTCTCATCTAGGCAGTATTCCCATCGGTTTCGAGACGCCGACGCTCTGCTGGAAGACACCCAGTTGTAGAAATCCTAATACCTAGCTCCTGATCACGCTATCACCGCTGCCTTTAGCCCCAACAAACATCGCCGCGTTCAGCGTGCCAATAACTACGTGACGAGAGTATGCCAGCAGCCGTTGATACCGGCTAGGAAAGGCTTGGACTGAGGCCTTAGAAGCATTGAAGACGCTTCCGGCCACAATCAGGAACCGTGATGCGTACTGACCCTGCCTATCGGGTTATTTCTACTCGTTTCGAATTTGTCACTCTTTCTATGAATCTACGCTCGACATACTGCTTACTGACGAGAAAGCCCAAAGGCGGGCAAGGCACGTTCTCCCCATCCCGGTCTCGAAGCCGGGCTTGTGTTCCTCACCTTGCCATCGACGGACCAGCAGAAACCCTAAGAACCAAGCTGGGTCAGGATTGTAATATAAACGGCATGACACATTTCCCCGCCGGTTTGGTCGCAGGATCACGCATTGCATGACGCAAAGTGCCCAGCGATGCAAACAGTCGGTAACGACGCTATTCCACGACGAAACCAACAAGTTCGTCCCGGCTTCTGCCAACCAGCGTGCAGAGGCATACATATCAAGACGGATCAAAGCAAGCAGAAGACGGCTAGATAGAGAGGCAGGCAGGAACAACGTCTAATTACCGTGCTATCATGTAGTGCATACCGGATACTATCTAGTATTAGGTGAGGTACCTAGCTTCGCGAAGAAAGCAGGTAGGAAGCCAATGACGAAGGAAGTGATAGTAGACATTAAAAAAAAAGAAAAAACACCAGGAGAAGAGAACCGGGCATGATGCACACACGATAAGGCCACGCTATGAGCTTACGCTGTTTTCCTCCTTCTCCTCCCTCCCTTGCCTTGTTGCCCTCGGATCGTTGGGGAAAAAATTAGAAGACGAAGAAGATGTATGCCATTGATGCCAGACCCATGGCACCTGCGAGGACCCGGGCGTCGTCTAGGCCTAGACCTTTGACGCCCTCTGATATGGGGACCGTTGGTGTTGGCATGTAGGGCGTTACGTTGCCGCTTGTGCCGTTGGATCCCGTGCTTGGTGTGATGGGCAGCGTTATGGTGCTGGTGATGGTTGGGAGGACACTGCCTGTGGCGCCGTCGACGTTGCCGGTAGCTTTGGAAGTGAGTGTTAGAGGAGGTGATGTTAAAGGTCTCGTTTGAGGGGACTTGAGGAGAGGTTGTCTTACTGATGAGCGATGATTCACATGAAGTCGTGTTGTTCCCTGGCATGGGGGTGGGAATGGATGTAGTCGGCATGGTATCGCTGGAAGCGGCACTGGATTCGGCCGGCACGGAATTGATGGACCCAGTACTGGATACCGTTGGCGTGACGTCAGTAGAAGAGGGAGCGGCTGTTCCGGGAATGTTTGTGGCCATGACTGTCTCGCTGGTGCTTATAGACTGAGCCGGGGTGACTGAGATGGTTACGGTGTCCTTGCTGGTCAGAGTGATGTGGGTGGTGCTCTGGATGGTTGTGTCAGAGTTGGTGTTCGTGTTGCAGTCGGCCCCTGGTACAGTGACTATCTCCGTAACAGTAACGGGGTTGTCCACCAGAACCGATTCCGTGACCGTGACAGGCAAAATGGCGGACGGCATAGATGGCATGCTGCCATCGGGAGGGTTCGACGCGCTCAAAGGTGTGTCGGTCCCGCCCCCGTATCCATAACCTTGCGGCCTGCCAGCCATGACGGGGGCGATGATGAGGCCCACGACGGCCAGGAAACAGTTCGGGGTCATGATGGGCAAAATGAGTGACTGTAGGAGTAACGAGCGACGAAGAGTGAAGAGACAAAAATTGTAACTTTTGCGAAGTTGACAGGAGAGATTCCGGCGAGAGCTCGCATCATGGGAATGGTCTCCTTTATACGCCCACGCAGAGAAGCGGATGATTCACAGACGTCACACTTGGTAGAGTGACAGTGGCACGGTTCATTAACCGCACGAACACCACTGACTCTGTAGAAAATGCGGGAGTTTATTTTTTCTTTTCTCTCTTTCCTTCTCGTCCCGACGATAGATTTCGACGTGGTACCAAATAACGGCTTTTCTCACCTTGGCCTCATCGATCATGGGCGTCACAGGATCCTGAGCCAGAGTCTGTTTGCCCCAGACAGGGTAGAGCTACCGTCACACACAACGCACAGAGAACAGCGTACCGGAGATTACGAGGTGTCACTTCGGTCCACGCTGAAACACATGATGAGAGTGAGAAAGAGAATTCTCTGTTAGTAACGGGCGAGGTGATCCTGCTATCCGGCAGTGGCAAGCTGGTCCTTGCGTTGTTCTCATAGGTCTGTTCGTCACGCACAATCCACAATCTGCGTCGGTTTGTCGTCGGATGTTGTTTGGGGTCCTGGCTCATGGACAAGACGGGACAGCACGAATTTCCCCAGAGCGCGTGTAAATATTATTCAACTTCGAAAAAGGTAGATGCTTGGGTACATGCTTCGGCACATATCGGAGTCTCTGTATCATGAACCTGTATCAGAATCAGCAATAAAATCTTTGGCTGCGTGACTGAACGGCAGGACCACCAGGCCAAGCAGGTGACATCCGGGTTTTGGCATCAGAAAGATTTGGCTGATGCTTGCGTTCCCTGCCGTTTACTTGAGTACCGTACGTGAAATGCTATGATACGTGAGGAGTGGCATGTACGGGGCGGCTGTCTTTCTATGCTCTAGTTCCTAGTTTAATCACTCGATGGAAGGATGATCCAGGGGACGAAGAGAACGGCCTTCTGTGGGACCCGCCGATCTCCTGGAGGTCGGGTCACGGCCGCCAACTGCATAGTCAAGGTTGAACCGGTTCTGATAATATACCGCGTGTTCGAGCGGCATAGGCTTATCAGGATGATTGGCATGGCTTGACACAGGGATACGCTGTCGTTTGATGTGCTACTTGAGACCGGGTGAATTTGTCTCGTTTCTGTCTGTATATGCAGGTTTCGGTCTACTGCTCAAGAGTGAAGCATCTCAACGCAGGTGTATGGAGTTGACTGAGATTCCTTTACCGGCACCACGGTCACGTAAGGCTGAAAACCGGACAGCTGAGTACATCTAGGTCTACGATGTAAGGTTGGCCTTTTCCCAACATGGATGCAAATCTTGCTGTTTATACTCAGCAGTTGAAGAGTGAATATAACGGATACTAGGCCAAGGGTCATGGAGTGGTAGAAACTCGTACCCCGTGCATTGCGTTGAGTTGAAGATCGTGAGTGGCCAGGCGAGACCACGTCGCTCTATTGGCAACTGATATATGGAAGCCCCCCAATCTCATCCTCATAGCAGTGACACCGCTTACTGCTAGGACGAAGCAGAGGGACAAGAGACAGCGGGATGTAGCCCATTGCGGGTCGTTTGACCAGCCGGGTGTCCGCGAAGATTTGTCTGCCTTATATAGTGTGAACATGCTGGCATGGTACGTCAACGATAGGCAGCAAAGTTAATATGTGCGTTGCCAAATTGAAGCCGACGATAATCGAGTGAGATGACCATGGATCGTGGTATAACAAGAGTAACCCGGTGCGGCGCATGAACCTTGGACGATGAGAAGCATGGCGGGACGGAAATCGATCAATCGAGGTGTCCGCCGAATGGAAGCTAGGTTATGCACCTAAGCGCAATGGCAACATGCATATTCTGCAATTCTGCATTGTGCAAAGACCGATATTCGGAGAGCGGGGCAATCCATGTACGTATCCGACGCGTGCTTGAAGGCGTTGTATTGCACATATACAATGTGCGGCTTGATTTATAACACACGTACGCCCATCTCCTGGGCCTTGCCGGCAGCTTTCATCATCTCATCCATCCAACCTTGCGTAAACAAGTCTTTGCCGAGATCTCTGGAGAGATTCATATCTGTGTGGATCTTGCTGCTATTTCTTCGCCGAGAAGCAACCGTATTTGGCCGGCTTACTCAACCAACAACTCCTCAACATGGCGGGCACCTGCAATCAGCTTGACAACCTGCCCAACGACCCGGTCCAGCGGACTGATGTCCTGCGAGTGGTGGCTTATACCATTCAGGACCTCTGGGACACGGATCCGAGGGCGGCGGATCTCGAATATGTCGCTCAAAAGGTCGGCAATGTTGCTCGTACAGAGTCCAATAGAATATCTCTGGGCGAATCCGGCCTTCTCGATCTCATCTGCTCCATTGTATCCAATCCAAGTGTGAGTTCCGGCCTCATGGCCGAGTGCTTGCGAATCATAGGCAACTCGTCAGCCGATCAAGGTCAGTGAGGGGTCTTACGCTAGTGCGCCATGAAGTATTTCTAATCGAACCTTAGATGAGAACCGAGAAAGAGTCGTGGCTTCGGGCTGCCTGCCAAGAATCATATCGTTTTTGAGCGATGATTCAATCCTAAAATTTGCCATACCTGTCTTGTTCAATGTTTGTGTAGACTATAGTGAGTGCCAGCCATGTTTAAACTCGTGGCATATATCTTGGCTCACCCGGCATCAGAACCAGCACAAAAGGCCATCTACCAAGCCGGCATCGGTCATCAACTCGTCAGGCTTATATCTGGCCCCATGTCACCGATTGTAGGTTCGGTGTTGACCTATATTAGCAAGCTTCTTGATTTTGTGGCCAATCAAGGTGAGAGGAAATATCACCCTCAAGAGCAGGCGATCCATGAACAGCCAGTTGATACAATTACAGAATACGACGCGGATCTAGTCGATCTAGATACACCCTATATCCTACTTGGTATAGCTAACAATCAGGATTTATCAAATGAGGCCGAGGATTACATGGGGAACGCCTCAGTGGCTTTAACGTATCTGGCCCATGACCAATTCCAGCAAACATACTTGAGGGCGCCAGGCTCTATCACTCTCTTCCTACAAAGTTTCTCCAAGGCGTGCGTTGGATTTGACATAGTAGAGAACGACGAACAGACGCAGCTCAAGCAGATACAGACTACATTCACTGCTACACTGGCCGACCTATCGGCACAACCCCTATTCGCCTCGTCGTGCTCTCTGGACGGCCAAGAGGTCCAGGTTTTGCGGCGCTGGATCTCGACACCACATATCGCATTGCAGTCTGGGGCCTGTCTCGCTCTGGGGAATATTGCCCGGTCATACGAGACGTGCACTTACTTCGTCCAGAAATCTGCCATCCATACTCCGCTACTTACAATACTCTCCGACTCCAAAAATGTCGACGCGAGTCTCTTGCATTGCATTCTGTCCTTCCTCAAGAACCTCGCCATCCCACCCGTAAACAAGTCGATACTAGTAGACGCAGGACTTCTTGACCTGAACGTGCTACCGTATATCTGGGGTCTTGATACCCAACCTCAGGTCCAATTTGACGCTGCCTCTCTTGCGAGGCTTCTCGTCGTTGACTGCCCCGAAAACGTGCGTCTGATGTGCGCGCCCCTTAGCAAGGACCCAGCTTCACCCGAACACGCTCGCTCAAGGCTGCACATGCTCATGGACTTAAACAAGCGATCAGACCAGGAGCCGACAGTAATGGAGACGGCGAGAGCTATCATGACCGTATGCCGTGTTCTACATTCGACCATTATTCCGTCGGACCCCAAACCAATAGATCTACCAATATCCGCTCCCGGCCACTTAGCCACCGGACTAACGCCCACCTCCAAACCAGCGATGGAAACACACCAGCTCCCATCCCTCAAGACTTTTTACGCAAAACATAGCACAATTACAGACGCAATGCTCCGCCTGGCCCAGCAAAGCAAATACCCCAACTTACGAACCGAAGTCCTCCTCGTCCTCGCCCTGATGGCGCGCACGACTGAGGGCGCCGCCACAATAGCACGAGCATTGCACCAACCCGAAACCGCAACTCTCATAACCGAGCTAGCGACGAGAGAGGAAGCGACAACACAAGAAGTCAATGGGGAGAAAACGACAGTACAGGAGGTCGATGACGAGGAAACGACAGCCCATGACGTTACGAACGAGAACACGACAGCTGCGAGCGAGAACAGCAGGACAGTCGGCAATACCGATCACGAGAAAACGACAGCCGATAACGCCGACCACGAAGAAACGAATACGCAGTACGTCATTCGCCAGAAACCAACGGCGGAGAGCGTCGATAACGAGAATACGACGGCCGAGAAAAGTGACCATGAGAAAACGACCGCCCAAGAAATCGATAACGAAGAAACGACCGCCCAAGAACCAAATGACGAGAGAACGACAGCCGAGCACGGTCACGACAGGAAACAGGATGCCCAGCAAATCGACAACGAGGAAACAGCGCAAAAAGCGAACGACGAGGAACCAACGGCAACGGACACCGGGAACGACAAAACAATAGTAAACAGCGACAAACGAACCGCAACGGACGCCGACCGCGAGAATACCCTAGTCCTGATAGCGGAGCTACTACACCGGTGTCCCGAAGAGCTGCCCGCGGCCCTAAGGCCGACCTTCGAGGACCTCCTCCGACAAGGCCGGGGCCCGAAGGGCCAGGATCCATAAATCATGCATTTGTCCGTCCCAGATACAGAACCAGGGGTTTCTCTTTTTCCTTTTTGCTTCCCCCACCCCCCTCGTTTTAGCGATAACAAAGATTTCTATGAGTTTTGACGCCTGGTTCGGGGGACTTGCGACTACATATTAACTATCGGTTTGTGGTTCGCGTGGCGTGGTAATTGTGGCATGGGATGGGTATAGATAAAAAAAAAATAAAGAAAGAAAGGGAAAGACTGCTCTCTTATTTTAGACTCTGGAGGAAGCGCGTTGAGGTGGATATAACTTGGGGCCGTCCGTATACCTATACCTATCTATAGTAGGCGACGCAAAGCAACATAACTAACTGGAAATACTATTATTCGTTATTCATGTCACATCGTCACTCGCGTTTGGGGGAAAGGGGGGAGCTTTAGAGATCTTGGCGGCCCCCCTTTTTCTGTTGTGCTTTCTTTTTGTCCATTCATTTTTTACCATTGTGTACGTGCGACCTAATGCAAACCCGGGGGGGAAAAACAATGCAAATAATGCCTAGGAAGCCCGGTCGTTTCGGCGGGGGTTCGCGAGCCTCTCGAGGTGGAAACAATTATTCGTCATCTCTTTCCCTTTTGTGTTGTCTCTCTCTTCTCATGTGTGGTGATCGATTCATTTTCCCCTCGTCCCTAGCTGCTGGCCGCTGAACGCGCGCAGAGAGGTGAATATAACCGTAAGAGCCGGGCCGGAGCCGGGCCGACCATGACCATGACCATCCAGCAACCAACAACACACAACAAACAGAAAGCAGAAAACCCCTTTAAAGAATGCCCGTCCGTAGTACTCCCGTGCAGTCCTCCCTTCAGGATTCTCGTCCCTCGTGTCCTCGCGTCTATTTCTTGTTGGCCTCGGCCTCGGCCTTGTCCTTGGCCCGCTTTTCCCGTACACCCATCAGTCTCGCGTCGCTTCTCGCCTTGCGGAGGGCGACGTAGGCACCGCCCTTGATGGGTTGGGGGAAGTCGCTCTTCTTGATCTCGGTAACACCGGCACCGACGGCGGTGAAGGGCAGCGAAGCAGCGACGCTCGAGACAATAGGGGTCTTGCTGAGGTCGATGTCCTTGCTGTCGCCGGCCTTGGCGTGCTTGGCGCCCTTGCGGGGGAAGACGATCAGGCGCTCCTTGTAGGCCTTGAGGCGAGCGACGTTGAGGGCCAGGGACTCCTCGCTGGCGTTCTGGCGACGGAAGTCAACGGCAATACCAACAGTCGGGGCCACAAGGCGGGGAATGCCAGCCTCCTGTAGTTATCATGTTAGAAATTCTGTAATGGGCAAGCAGAGCCAGCGAGAAACCAAGCAAGTGAAGGGATTCAATCAGCATTTTGAGGGATCACGAGGCCCATCTCAACAATGCTAGATCGTCACTGCTTCGTCGCTCGAACAGCCACCAAATGTGTGAAATACCTTTAGCTCAGCTAGGGAGAAGCCACGGCCGGCACGGAGGCGGCGGTTGTACTGGATGGTAGGGCATCGGACAACGGGCCGTAGCTTGTCGACGGGTCGGGGAGCGAGAGCAGCCGCCTTAGCAGCGCGGGCCTTGCGACGGGCGATCTTCTTGGTCGGCTAGTATCCGGAAAATTCCAAGTTAGAATAGGTCCCATTTCAGTTCGAGTTTACGATCCCCCATTTGCGTTATTGGGATGTGTCTAGCTGCGTACCTGGTCGAAGTGGCATCGGACCCGTCTTTGCCAATCCTTTCGGAAGTCTGCTCATTGATCAGTAACTCGCTCCTCTTCGGTCGGATCGGTCGTTTTTCGATTCGGCCATCGCGTAGGTTGAATTGGGGGTGGGCATACGGTTCTTCTCTGTATTGTCCGTTAGTATAACATCACTCGTATGGGCGTCAGGGTGGTGGAGATGGAGGAAGAACACGCACGAATCTGGTTGTTGTGCTTGATCGCCTGAGGACAGAAACAGACACGTTAGCGATTACGCCGAAGGCCACGGCAGAGAGTCGTCGAGCATGGGGACATACCATTGTGATTGACTGCGATCAAGATTGGGGGGGAATGGTCGGGATATGAACTTGTCGCGGGTCGTCAATGTCACCAGATTGAGGCACCAGAAATTCCCAGAGTGTAGGTTAGTTGCACCTAAGCAAGCCCGCCCGCACTTTCGGCAAAATTTTTGGAAGGGCTAGAAAACCCTACTGCGCCTCAAAGGGTCGAGCTGGTTGTGGCTGGAGCATTCGGCGCAGCGGGGCAACCTTTAACTGGCCGCAATCCCACTCTAATTTCGTGGCTTACGTACCTCTCGGGTTTTGGTGGGGACTGCTGTGGCGCAGCCGCGTCGAAGCGCGCCCGACCGTCGCCAACCATCCATTCCCTGCTTCACACATACCACATACTGGTGTAAACTTTGCATCGTCACCCTCCAGATGGGCTGAAAACGGTCATTGACGTCCGATATGAGAGAAATGCTGCGCTGATTAGTCTTATGAGCATCTTGACCTGGTATCCGGATATAATACGCTATGCTGGACGCTCAGAGTCCAGAACACCAAGTCATCTCATCCATTTGACGACGTTGAGTCAGTCTAGTAACACGTGTAACAATGATGAGATGATACGCGACATATGGAGTCACTCCATATAAGGATCCGAGAGAAACCAGTGCCAAGAAAACTCCCAGGCGACTGACCATGGAACCGAGTCTATGTAGCTGACGCGGTAGATAACACGAGTGCTGGCGATACGCAGAAGTTGAAAGGAGAGGTCTCAGCCTTTGATTCATATTGACAATTCTAATGCAGTATGGCACTGCGCCTAACAACTATCAACCTAGCAGCCATGGATTGAGAACAAAAGAACAGGTCCCGGGGGACTTGCGATGTTGGGGACGGCCCCCAAAACGCCTCTCCCTCCGGCATCGATCCGGCGGGATATGCATTGCGCCGAAGCAGCGGAGACGAAATCAACGCATGTCAGCAGCTTGAGAGAAGGTTTTACGAATCGCAGCGGTAGAGGACTTGTTACCGCTGGGAATCCCGCAATTATAGAAAACAAGCAACCACCTTAGATACGTGCCCATAAGTGGGCAACGTTTCACCCGGGGACTTACGCCATTGCTACCAACCTACAGAGAACGTTGTACAAGAGCAGGATCGGGGAGGGCCGGTGTCTGGGTGGGTGAAGTATGGAGGCCTGCAGCACTCTCAAGAACTAAACCACGGACAATGAAGAGAGTGAGTCCTGTCGACAGCAGGCGCCCGATGTCTTGGGCACGATGAGTTGGCCCGCGATTTTGGCCTCGCCATAGGCGGCGCAAACTGTGGGCAACCCCTTGCAAGATGGGTGATGTGGGCGCCGACCGGTGACCCGGCGCTTCCGTTGTTTGAGGATTGTCACCAATAGCCTCAGGTATCCGAGCAAAGAAGCTACTCCTACGATCTTGGCATAAAGAATATTGAGTTGGGTGATAGGAGAAATCCGAGATAGGCACACCGATATACCCTATCATGGTTTTCAGACCGCATACAATGTCTCCTTTCCACATGAGAGCTGGGGCGGACAGAGTAAAGCATCTTGATAATCGAGGAACTCACAACGAAGATGGTGAGCCTCGGTGGACGGAGTCCAGCAGGGTTGTTCTTCGCGGCCTATCTACTGTTAGCTTGTTAGAGAGCACAGGCATTTCAATTGCGGCCAGACATCCCAGCCGAGCCGGCCATAACTGGTATTATATAGGCTATTCCGTACATGATCAGGATTCCAGAAGATTTATAAGTGCCTCTCTTTGCAGAGTAATATTGTACAGTATATGGTCTTTATGGACACTGTATGGACGGGTAGCCTAGGCACCTGTCTATAGGCAGTTTTTGGCTGTCATCTGATTGATGACGTCGTCCGAGTGGCTCCTGGGCACTGCGCGGTATAAAGTGCAATACCGACCTCGCAGTGCTATAGAGAAACATCATAGATCAGCTACTCGAGCTCTATGCTCTATGCTTTATAGATGAGCAATAAGATCGCGAAATAAGCATGTAATATCTCTAACTGTATCTTACTTTTGAAGCTTGAAGTTGAAGTTGAAGCTTGAAGAGGTATATGTTGTAGAGAAGTACTGGATACCTGCCGCCGGCGTGTATCATCCGTGTCTGTGCAAGTACCCGTTACCTGCCCGCGCTGCCGCTTCCGATGTAGGTACGCACCTAGATCAGTCCCCAGGCCGAGACATCCCAGCCTCTACCTGTGCTTCCCCGTCTGCTCAACTTCACTACATTACATCGTCTACGTCGAACATCCGCCATCTACCCTTTCCCCGTTGTTTTATTTCCTTGCTTCACCTTTCTTGCCGTGCACTTCTCCGGAACTATCCCACATCCTGGATCCCAGATACATAGGACGATTGGAAGACGGCCGACGTATATATCCACGGCGCGCTTCAATCCAACCACCTACATTCTCTCGCCCCTTCGTTCTGGTGTCCGGCTTTTCTTTTCTGTTGACCCGTCGTCGCCATCTGTCGTCTTAACCCGTCTTAATAATCCCATTCCTCTTCGCTGTCTTGTTTTTCTTTTTCTTTTCTTTTTTTTTGTTCTTCCTTCCTTTTCTTCACCTCTTCCTCAGCCCTGATTTGGTAATGGTAATTGGAGACTGAAGGAACCTTGGAGACTTTTGGCTGCTGGACCCCAGCCACGACCCAGACTCCCCCGCCTGAGATCTTCATCGTCTCTCACCTCTTCATTCTTTCCTTCCCTCGGTCTCGCCGCGAGAGCCTGACCTCGTCCGAGGATCAAGACCGAGTTCCTCACCTGCTGGTGGCTTCCTCCGCGCGACGGACTTCATTGTCGATATCACACATCCAGACTTGTACATGCCATACTAGACTACCTGAGTTTATTGCCGCCGCTTCACCGCGTCCGTGAGCAGTTGTCCACCCTCTATCTATCTGTGTGCCCCCTTCATCCTTTTCACTGCGCTTTTCACCCAGCGAAGAACTGTGTTGTGCATCGCCACCATCACTGCTATCACTATATCTTCATCGTATCTTCATCGCGCCGTCGCATCGCCATTATCGCTACCATTGCCGTAATCATGCTAGATCATCGATGGCCAGAGCCGGCGCGGAAGCGGGCGCGAGATGAGGAGTCTGAGTCTGACGGCGCCGCACACAGCCAGATAGGGTTTACCGAGCATCGCAATGTGAGTGTTTCCTGTGTCGTGATCATGATATGTCATGGTGCATAGCATCAGTCAGCCCGCCGTGCACACAGTCATGGGCATACACAGCAAGAGCAAACACACAAGAAGGTTCCGCTTACGCTGGGTACCAGAAGCGCTTACACTCCGCCATAATACCATTGTCACCGACTCGATGCCGATCAGGACCATCAGACTTCCCACTCCACAGCAGCACCATACCCCCCAACTCTAATTCCGATCCAGAAGAGGATGTGGAGACTGAGCAGCTTTCGGTAATGCCGCGGATGGACCTTGACCAGGATGTTGACATGAGTGTCGATCATTTGAGTTCACCCGAATTGCTTCACCCCAACCATGCGGCCCCAAACGGCACTGGACGAATACCTACTCCCATCCACTGCTCATTTGCTGCCCAGGTTCGAGGCAACCACTGGGATGCTATGCCGTCGGCGGATGACGGCGGTAACACCGGCATGTTTCCAAACAGCAATGCTATTGCTTCTGGTCAACTGTATCCGCCCCATGATCCCTCCAATCCCCTATCGCGCAGCGGTATAACCGAGTGGTCTTTGGTGCAGAACCGTCGCTTGCCGTCTCCTATTAGTGAGAATGGCGGCGAGGACATGGCTGTGGGCGCCGGGATGGCACTGGATGACTGCGGTCGGCTCCAGCACCATCAACCGCCGCACACCCCGCATTCGTCAAACGCACAGGCGATACCGCTGCACCCCAATATCCGGCTGTCCCCGCAACCTGCGGATGCGGACGCCGCTATGATGGACACCGACGGTGGTTCCCCTTCGTCTGCGCCGGCTACGCCGTCACCACGTAGCAAGTACGGACACTGCCGTAGTAAACATACCATCAACACCTGGACCCTCCAACCCGGAATGAAGAAAAGTTTCAGTATAGGATACCGAGCCGACTGTGAGAAGTGCCGCATGAAGATTCCAGGACATTTCAACCACATCATTATCTCATAGGAAGGGGACGACACCATCACGCGAATCTGGCACCGGGACATTATACGCACTGGGGCCCTAGACAAGGATTCAATGTTCCGTCTAGTAAGTCGCCGTGAGGTGGTTCTATGCGGAAGGAAGTCCTGGATACGCCAAGCACCGGATCAGCACTCGTGCAGAGACAGGCGCACTTGCGATACGGAGGCTGGTGTCTCTCCCGCGCGAGTTCTGCGAGCATCACCTCGGACGCCCGATTTTTTCGAGAACATGGAATTAGATGCTGACATCGGTGGCACTGCCCACATGACTGCATCGGCAGCATGACCTTCTCCGCCTTCATTTTCTTTGCTTTTTTTTGTTGGGTTATTCCTAATTGCTTGATACCTATCCACCGGAACGCCTTTACCAACTCGCTCAGTGTCTTTAAACTGCCAGCGAACGCGCCCACACCGATGGTATACAATAAGATCTTACGCCCGCTTTCGCTACGACAGACAGTCAGACAGACAGACAGACGCATCTATTCTCTCACTTTAATTACTATTCCGACCGGTCACTCATTTGCTTTAATATATCCCCACTAACCCGTTCCTTTGGGCGTTTCCCAATTTCTGGCTGTCGAAGGGGAGGGGTGATACAAATAATAAACATACACACATCAGCATCAGAGCGGGCAGGCGTCGGAAAAACTCGGGGGAGCCCAGGAAACAAACCAGGGAAGCGCTGGGGCTCGCGAGTAGGGAAGGGGGTGCGGGTTTTCTTTGGGTCTGAATATCTATGGGCGATGAGAGGGAGAGGTAAAAAAGAAAAAAGCCTTTTTTTTCTTCCCATTCTTCCTCTCTTTTATCGGGCGTTTTTAGATTGGGGAAAATGGCGTTTCGTCGTGATCGGAACCAACGACGAGAGAAAGAAAGAAAGAAAGAAAGCTCAGTTATCTGGAGCGTTTTTTTTTTATTATCGATTTTTAACTTTTATTAAACTGCCTTTTTTTGTTTTTTCTTGCTTGCTTTTCTGTGCCTTGTGGTTTTTTATACCTTAGCACTGCGCTTTACCTTGATTGCTGGCACGGATTATTCGGTAATTCCCCTTGTTGCTTGATTAATACAATATATCATGCCGTGCTCTGTGCTTTGGGGCTTTCTGACTTTCTGATGTGTTTGTTTTGTTTTGTGGTTGCTTTTTTTTTGTCTGGCTTGTTGGTTTTTATGGTGTTTGATGGGCTTGGTTTCTTGGATTTGGATTATGTTGATGGATATGCTGGGTAGGGAGGTTGGAATGGTAGGGGTGACATGATAGATGGTTGAGGTGGTGTTGGTTCTCGAATGGGTTTATACCTATTTTCGTGGGACGTTGTTATAGGGGCGGTTTTACTTGCTTGGTTTGTTTGTTTGTAGTATGTATGGATACATGTGCCTATGTATATACTGGGTAGTATGGTATTGTACAAGATGTCTTGCTTCGATTCCTGTTATTGTCTCGTCCTGTCTGTTTTCGCCTCGTCTTATTCTGTTTCGCCTCGTCTTGTTCCGTTTGTCTGCGTTGATGGATGGGGAGGTAGGGATCAAAAGGAAGAAAAAAGGGAGGAAGGCTTGCGTTATGGTAGCTACGTTATTTACAACGGGTTGACTACCTATCTATCTAACCTAGGCGGCTGGGCACCGGGATAGGAATAAAACGGGGAAACGGAGACGTTGACGTTGGAGGACTGGGGGGATCTTTTCTATTTCAGGGTTGGGATGGGATGGGATGGGATGGGATAGATGGGTATGGTCGTTGGTCTACCCCGATTTTTTGCAATTTCTTTTTTGACTCTTTACTCCTTTTTGTTTTCCTTGTGAAGAGAGAGGCTGACGGGTCTTCCTCACTTGATATCGTGTCATGTCGTATCGCATTGCACCGCCCAAACTCGCCAAGCACGGAACATTTTGTCGTAACGTGGTGAGACGGGCATTACCAAAGCCAGCCTTTCTTCTTGTTTGCGCCGGCGCTTGCATCGTTGCTCGCACCGGTTTGGCCCGCAGACCCGCTATATCGCTGGTTCTCCCGTTCCTGCTCGTAGGCTAATTTGGCTTTGTCGTGGATAGTGTCGCTTACTGCAGAGGTGTTTATCTGCTGGTACGCGTCGCCTGTCTCGGTCTTGGTCCCGGCGTTGTGCTGGTACGGCGTGTCTTCTTTCTTTAGCCCGCTGAATAGCCAGGCCGTGATGCCCCCCTTCTGTGTCCCGGGCTCGTCCTCGGATGACGAGGCGGCTGTGTTTGGTGAAGATGCGTCGTAGACACGGCCGCCTGCGGGTGCGGCGGCGGCAGGTGTGGAGAGGAGGGGGGGCAGGCTTAGGCCTTCTTGCCTCGCTTTTGCTGTGGCGTCCTCGACGAGGGCGATTTGCTCTTCGCTGGCTGTGCCGGTCATGTAGGCTAGCCGGGCAGCCTCGAGACTGTCCTCTTTCATTTGCTTCTGCATGGCGAAGAATTCGGTGCGCCTCTTGCGGTTGTAGACCATCATGTCGATTGCTGCGTAGCCCGTCACTAGAAGGGCGATGCCTGGGAGGGAGCGAGAGAGTTAGTTGGTTTCTTACTGGGTCAATTAAGTCTCATTGATGCTTTTGGAAATACTGCAGCTCTGCCTTATTGATTGTATTGCATCCATCCCGTAAGAGGGAGAGGAAGAGAGACATACCACTGACCCCAATCAAACCCATCACTGTGAATTTATGCGCAGCATCGAAGAATCGCCTCGAGTTCTCGATGACCCGGTCCATCCTAGACACGTTGTGTTGCTTCGCGGCGAGATGGGCAGCCCGCAAGCGCCGCACGCGCTCGTCCATCGTCTCCTGTGGCATGGCTCCCCTCTTCCCCGGCGTCGCCTGCTGCGACGACGCATTCAGGCTGCTCAGACGCCTGGCCGTGTCCTGGGTGGACTTCGAGAGGGCGTGTGGTGTGCAGGACGTGAAGCGCGTAGCATCAGCTACGCTGCGCGGACCGCTGGTGCCGGCAGGCATTGTGATTGTCGTCTTTCTGAAAGTTCGACGTATACGCTTCTCACATGCTATTGGTTTCGCCCTTGCCCTTGATGTCCTTCAGTTGGAGCCCTCATTCATCAAGAGCCTCGAGTGAAGGAATAGACGATCCGTGGCGATCCTCGGGCGTTGTTGCGCTGCACAACCGATTGCGCTGGGGACGGGGGGGGACGGGGACTCGGCGATTGAGAATTTTTGGGAATGGGATGTTTGATGATGCCAATAACCGGTATGTAACTCCGTAACCTCCCCACTTTCCCATTGGGTCGGGTCCGGTTTGTAGGTATTTCACCAAGTTGTGTGGCTTACCTGTGGCTTACCTGTGGCTGGTGCTACTAATTACCTGCGCAGCCATAGAGGAACGATCGTGAGGAATGATTCAAATCTTGTACGTAGCCCAGAATTTCAGTCTTTCAAAGTGAGAATGAAAAGACTCGGCTTACATGATCGCGACAAGATACCGGTTGGACAATAAATTCAGGGGGTTTCCGTGGTTGTACTGGGCACCCCCCACTCCTTAAGAGTCCAAGTTTACCACCTTGCAATTTGCTACTGTGAAGCCGACATCTGCGCTGGCAGCCTCTTACTGTCTCCTAATCTCGGGACGTTCGACAATATGAGCGGTATATATACTGTCTACAGCGCCGAACGGTACCTTGTATTTCGACCGCTCCTAATATGAGCGGCTCCTCATATTGAACGGTATCTGCGCAGGCAGCCTGTTGAGACACCCGTTGTTCAAGGACTGGTCGGCCTCGATCGTGTACGAGTCAATTGACATGTTAGAGAGACATCTCAACATACTATGGGCATAGAAGTCGTTTTAGCAACCGAACACAAGCGGCATCTTGCCGCAAGCCTGGCAACAGGCGGATCATTACATATTTACGACCTTGCGTATAGTCTCCACGTATATACTTCATGTTCAACAGCAGCGTTCACGTACTCAGTACTAGTCCAATATACCCAATGTGCTCTACTTGCTCCTTGAAGTCTGTCTCCGGCTAGTCCTCGAGGAGCGCAACGAACGCGGCGAAAGGCCCCTCCAGTTATCTATCGAGCAGCGCACCGGGTGGCTTACTCGCCGCCATCAAATGGCAAGAGACCAATGTCACGTCCGATACTTTAATTGAAATATGCGACGCGTCTTTACTCAGCTCGGCGAGGCTACCCTCATATATGGTAACGTACCTATATATGACCCCCAAGACCTGTATTTTCATTTCGCCCGCCTGGCATACAAAGTCACCCCTCTTTAGATAATTGGCCCCCATGCCCTGCCAGGCTGCATGTCTTCCGAGTCCTGTGGCAAACTAGATCCGCCCAAGACCTACATAGCATTTGCCGCAATATGTTAGGTATAGGGTGCCTAGATGTATCTTCGTTATGTGTAGGGCCGCAAACAAAGCGCTACCCAAGGTACATATACTGCAGCATTGCTATTCCAACCCCGCCAAGGGTAAATCTAGGACTCGTATCAACCCAGGGATCGGGCCGTACATGCATAAGCATGTTCAGGCTCGTGAAGGGCGCAGCTCCTAGGTCGATTGCGTCGGCTTTTTGGCGAAAAGCGTAGCACTCATGCCTCCTGTACACTCTATTTGATGTCCCTTCCCCTCCAGGCTCTTGGCCCGAGAAAAAACCATCGTCAAACGACTGGGAACTGGCCCCTCGCACCCCTGTGGCTCTCTATACATGCCGGGCCCTACCAGGAAACCCTCGGAGTTTTCGGTGGCGCGGATTGGGAGGCCTATGGCCCAACTTCTGGCACCGCTACAACGCTTCATCGAATCTCAGTAATGGGGGATCGGTTACTGATAAGTGTATCGCGGCCGCCGAATAGTAGTCGGTCGGATGAGACGATGGCGAACGACAGGTCGGCTAACTAGTAACAGTGATCGACCGACAGGGCCGGCCGGCCGATGTGCCACCCCGACATGATGAACTGTAATCGACGTGTAATCCTGGATCCACCGTAGTCGTAAACGAGAATATTCTCTAGCACCTTATATGCTGCTGACTTTGTCCCCCTTTATTCTCGGCATCGTGATTTTCAAAAAGTTCGTGATCCTTGATTTCAAACTGAGGTATAAGTATCTCGTAGGATTCGGGTGTCGCTGGCTCCTAAGTCATATTCCTCATTGGTTGCGTTGAAGGGGTACCTATTCTCCGGACTCCTCCTTTCTCGCGAGACCCAGCTAGCCCCCCAAGAGCGCCAACTTTTCGGAGAAACCTGGGGGACCCTGGTGAACCATAACCTCGGGCGCAGCTTTCCAAGCGATACGAGTAATGGCCAACACACGGGCATGCAGGCGCAAATGATCCCCGTGCACAGATGAACGGTCGTCCAGATTTGGGTCTGATTGAATGACGGATCGCGACTGTTTGGCTGGTAACTTAGAATAACCTTGACTACGCCCGAAATAACGACGCTGTTGACGTTAACCGGGCTGGACACAACACAGGGTCGTGATAGTATCGGCCGCGGCCTACTTACAAGATACCAACAAGAAATACGCCGACTATGGCGTATTTCTTGCCGCCCTTAACCCGTAACCTGCTGACAACCGGAATCGGCAACGAGAGAATTACGATGTCAAGCACAGCCTCGACAATGCCACTTGCCAGCCAGAAATAGTTATAGTTGAAGCAGTATCGGGGATCATCAAGGCTGTTAAGCCATGTCCACTTGAGCGGGATGCAGTTCAGCAGATCGGCGACGACAGTACCTATGCAGAAGCACGTCACGACTATGATCATGCCAATGACCTGGTACCGAAAAGATTTGTTGACTGAAAAGATTCGATAATAAAGACACAGGATGGAAAGTTTCGTTGCAGAAGTAAGCGCAAAGTACAAGACCGTGCTAGCATATGTGACCTTGGTATATGCCTCGTCGGCCGGGGAATATTCAATTTTCCCGTTGCTGGATGCGACCTCGCTTCCATTCGGATCCAGGTCGGTGGCTGTAGGTAGCAATGAATGAGCACCACTCTTCGGTACGGGAACAGAGGCCCGTGGACGTCAGGAGTTGGGCACGAACCGTACAAATTTACCGCATCGAGAGCAATTACACTCAGAATAGAAAATAGGATGAACCAGTCGTCCCATGAATACCCGTGACGCTTGTAGTATCGCACATAAAAGCGCAAAACAACAGCGAGGAGAGCGAGAACACCCACAATAGCTCCAACAATTATGGTCGTTGTGGCGTCATCCATAGCTCTGACTGTGATTTCCTTGGGAAGATACCGAGCCAGATAATATGGAGTGAGCGATGAAGAATTGCGGCCGACGAGACGAAGTTATTTGGCATGTTGGTTGACAGATACCCTGCGACCGAGTACCTAGAGCTAGGCGTGCGGGCACAATGCAGCAAATAGGCGCCGGCACGCATGGCTAGTCATCGATCTCCATGACCCTTCTGCCTGGGAGTGGTGCAGTTGCACCCACGGTCAGGGCCAGCCCTCTGGGACTAGGTAAGCTTCCAACCCACTCTTCGCTACTCCCTTCCGGAGTCGCATATTAGTGAACCATTAACGGCCTCGCATGGAAATGCTACACAGCCAGCCGGCCACATAGTTGCTGTGCCAGAGCCATGCATCACAGCTATTCAGCACTACATTTCGCACGACGAGCCTATCCCTGCTGCCGCGGAAATATGGCTCTCCATTTGCTACCCATGTTGGTATTTCAGCCGTTGGTATCACTGGCAGACTGCGATGCTCCTGCAGCCTGCTTCTGCTCGTAGGAAGAGGATGCGGTATAGTCCTAGAATGGGCTGACCGCCTTGTTCGGCCCTCCAGGGCCACTCACTGTAAATCCCATTTGGCACGCTGCGGGAGCCTGTAAGGGTGGCCGAGCAATGCAGTCGGCCGAACAGCAAGACTGCGACGTTAGCCGGGGATCGCGGCAAGTGAGGTAGAAAGGGTGCCGGCCTGTATGGCGCCGTCGAGCGCCCCCGCTTGCATATACCTATAAAAGGGCCTTTTCTTCAGAAGGGAGGGTCGCAGAGGGATTGACCAGACATTTTTCTCCGAGACAATCATGACAGATCATGCCGCCATTGAGGGACAGTGGGTGGCACGAAAAAATCTCGGACGACCAGTAAAAACTGCCTCCTTCGTGGGAAGTGTCAAAGTGAGGTCGTAGATAACTAGATAGAGGACAATGAAGCGTGTATGTTGGTTTGTAAGTTGGTTGTGGATGATGATGAATTGTAGCAGAAGTCACAGTACGCGTACCGCTCTGAAGCGGTCTTATAGAGACAGTACAAATTGCGCGTCTGGCGTACTTCGTACGGTACGCCGGGTGTGATACCGTTTTGTTTGTTTGGACAGGCCCGACAGGGACACCCACTGTAAGTCCACTGTAAGTCCCCTGTGAGTTCACTATAAGCCCACTACCTACTGAGTATAAACCCGCGATAGCCCAAAGGCTTGTATGGACTTCTGTCCCTGGCATTCTCGCTGTCGAGCGACTCATTCACCCTCTACAAGGCTACAAGCACCCCTTCTCCATGTGCCCAGCCGGTACTTGGCAACACCCCATTGTGCATGTCAACTCTCTCCCTTTTCCCTTTCGGCTGAGCTTCTGTTGAGACGGTTTTCTACACATACACCGCCAGTCCTCACCGAACTACATTGTAGACCGAGCGACAATCTGTGGCTTCTGCTACTTACACTAGCCCGCAATCAACTACCGCTGAAGAGCCCATTCCGTGCGGAGAATGGGGAACTATCTATCGAGGAACAACTTCCCCGTGGAGGGTAGAGTATGTACCTGATTCATCTGAGCTTAGAATAACGTGACCTAAAAGCTTGACAGACGGTAGTGATTACGGGAGGATCAAGTGGCATGGGCCTCGCTGCTGGCCAGCAATTAGCTGCGAAAGGCGCAAACGTCGTCATCATTGCCCGCGGCAAGGACAAGTTGCTTCGAGCACTTGAGGAAATTCAAGTAAGCCATCCCGTAGCCCAGTAGGCAGACAGCATAAAGCTGACCGTCCGACCCGATGATAGAAAGCGGCTAGGAACTCCGAGACACAGCGTTTCCTCCAGCTTCCCGCCGACTTGACTGATCCCAATGAATCTGTGCGCGTAATTGACGAAATTGTGGCATGGAACTCTGGAAGCCCACCGGATATCGTATGGTGCTGTGCCGGGAGCTCGCTTCCGGGGCTGTTCATCGAGACGCCAGTTTCTGGCTTCCGAGCCCAGATGGACTCGAACTATTTCAGCAGTCTTTACATGGCGCACGCGGCGATGACATGCTGGGTGAAGACGGCCCGAGAAAACGCGGCGAAATCGTCAGGTGCCCAGCCCCGGAGTCCAGCCCCGCCCGCACGCCATCTCATCTTCACTGCTTCATTTCTGTCATTTTACACCTTCACGGGCTACTCCCCGTACAGCCCGTCCAAAGCCGCACTGCGCTCTCTGTGTGACTCATTATCCCAGGAGTCCAATTTATACGCTGCAAGCTACCCAAGCGAGCCGGTGATACGCTTGCATACCGTATACCCTGCCACTATCCTGACAGAGTCATACCAAATCGAAAATACCATCAAGCCAGACATAACCCTCAAGCTTGAGGAAGACGACGGGGGACAGACTCCGGAAGTAGTGGCTGCCAAGTCCATTGCAGGCCTAGAGAGCGGGTTAGAGCTTGTCACCACGACGACTATTACCGCTCTCGTGCAGCGAAGCGTGATGGGGGGCAGCGTCAGAGGTGGCTTTTTGAGGGTGCTGGGCGACTGGTTTTTGGCTTGGCTGATGGGCATCGTCATGGTTTTCGTGAGAGGCGATATGGACCAAAAGGTCCGGGCTTGGGGAACCAAACACGGCACAATCGGTAAGCTGGCAAACAACAAGCAATCTTAGGAGCCAACTAGGCACTTCGAAGTTCGGACATGAGACGTACGTGGGGATCGTTGCTTTATTTGTGATAGTATCTAGTGTACAGATTGTACTCAATAATAATAATTACAAGTTGCCCGTAGCCCTAATTTGTCTGTCGGTAAGACCTTATTGCACCCAACCTCCGCTAATCATTACACGAGATTTTTAGATACCTAGTCGTGTCATTCCCTGTCAGTAATCGACCAACTTTCTTCATAGTTCTGCTACAATAGAAGATTCAACACTCAGGTCATGCCGTGATGTATTCCTGACGCGTCAATAGGTCAAAGAGATATAAATAGACAAGAAAGGGGCTTACAGCTGGGTAAGTGGCTAGTGCCGTGGCTGGTAAGAACTCCACAATATTATATAGGTAGCTTTGGACAGTCACCAGTGCAGTGTACGTTGTAATTCGTAGATATATCGTCAGTCGCGTGTAGATCGGCGACCCCCTGCGTTCGCGATTTTCGCTCCTCACTCCACCCGCCCGAGTTTCCCTAGCACGGCCCAATTGGCAAAGTAAGCGATCCGGAGCTCTCACCTAGGCCTAACGGAGGACCGTGGATCTCCGTCTCTAGTCTAGGCGTCTTACAAGTTATCGGCACGGCAGAGGCGGAGGGACCGGATTCCGGCCGTTGGCGGGATCCCCTTCGGGTATTTCCTTGGAACTAACTCCCTGCGCCAGATAAGAGTCCATACATTGGGACGTTCGTCACGAGTCGCCACGGCGTAATACCTAGGTATAATGAACGACTGGACCCACGATGGTGCCAAAGGTCTCTTATGTCGAGCGAGCTAGGTAGCTAATGATGTGGGCTCAATTTCGATTCCGAACAGCTCTAATTGCCAACAAGAGTTGCTAGTATATTAGCTCAGTTCCCACGCAGGCTGGCAGAACGCGTATGGCTACGCACTCACACACTAGATAGGCAGGCAGTGTAGTATAAGAGGCACCCACTCACGCGTGGTGATAGTTTTCTACCAGCAAGCCCTTTCGTACGCCGAATTACCCTTACGAATCTTCCTTGTGTTCTGGATTAAGAGATTGCGCCTTGGGTGAGCTGTGTTAGCGCGTCTTAATCAGTCAACCAAGCTTCAAGAGTGGGCAACAATCATCGACGTACCCATCGTCAACCTCCCAACCAAGGCTAGATTTGATGGTCAGTTGAGCCTTTGCGGCCTCAGTCTCAACCTAGAGAAGTGAAGCGGCTCACTTGTGTTACTTCCGGATAAGATAGAATTCATTGATGGGTTATAGGTAGGTCACTCAGCAAATACGACATCACAGGAACAGGCGCAAGGCTCAGGCCGGAAACATGGACGGGATATCTCTTCTTCAGCGATATATCGTCTCTATTACACCGCTGACTCTGCTGCTTCTATGTTTCTGCTAGAACCTCCGTCCAATGGCATAGTTTTGCTGAGTCTCATCTGCAGATAGCGGCTCACGGCATCTACCCATCGTTGATCATGCCTAGCTTACGAGACTTGACAATCTCTAATGGAGCCAGTATGCGGGCAAACGCTATACGGAAACTCGGACACGTGTAAGTCTTTCTGATGCTTCGGATAGTCAGGTGGAGGCTAATGAATTGATATAGTGAGGCATACCAGCTTGCAATGTACGTCTTGGATCAGTATCGCGGTACTTCCGTGTCCTGTCGCTATGTTATACCTCCAAGTCTTAGAGACCCATCTCAACGACAACAACTCACCGACGTTGTCCTACATGCTATATCTGAATGCGTTTCCAGGCATCCCGTCTTGCAGGTAGGGATTGCGAACGCGGAGACAAACCAAGCGACCTTCGTCCACCTGGACAGCCTCGACCTGCGGCAGTACATTGAGTGGAAATACCTCGATGCATCGGCCGATTTCGAGTCAAACTTATGCCAGCTCACTACGTCCCAGCTTGACGCCACTTTCCATCGCATGGACCGACATCCAGGCTGGCGGATAGTAGTATTGCATCAACAAGGAGCTGACTTTCTCGAGATGCTATTTACTTGGAACCACCCGCATGCGGACGGCACGAGTGGGAAGATATTCCATCAAGACTTGATTCAAATCCTCAATACGGCAGGACCAGAGGATCATCAAGCGAAACCAGACCCGTATATACTCCGATTTCCCGATAAACCCAAGAGATTCCCTCCGACTATGGAGCAAATCATGAAGCTCCCGCTGGATGTGGAGTATCTCGGCAAGACTTTATGGCAGGATAGCAAACCGCCCACATGGCGCCCGAGCCAAACACTTGCTTATTGGGCTCCGGTCGTTTCATCGCCGTACAAAACGCAATTCCGGTCCTTCACGATCGAAAACGACGTGCTCTCTAGAATCTTATCCGCTTGTAGGTGTCATAAGACGACATTGACAGGTCTTCTACACGGACTAGCCTTCGTTATACTCGCCTCACGTCTGGGAAAAGAGGCAGCATCAGGCTTCCAAGCCACCACGACCATAAACATGAGACAATTCGTCCCTTCTCCACCCGGATACGAATGGTTGCAGCCAGACCGAACTATGGCCAACTTCGTGACCCAAATGCAACACAAATTCAAACCAGGACTTGTAGCTAAGTTCCATTCTCAAAACCCCCCGACCCTCAAAGACGGAGAGCCGGTGCTGGGCCACGAAAGCACCAGTCTCATATGGGACACGGCGGCCAGGGTTCGCGGGGAGATCGCGGACAAGCTGAGCATCGGCGGGAGGAACGACATCGTCGGCGCCATGAAATTCGTCAGGGATTGGAATACCCAGATGAAGAATACAGTCCGCAAGCCGCGGCAGGCGTCATGGATGGTAACAGGGCTCGGCGTGCTAGACGGTATCAACGCGTCGTCCGCACAGGACTTAGCACACGCAGGCGAGAAGCAGGACCAGCTCAGTTCTTGGAGGATCCGCCGTGCCCAGTTTGCTTTGTCCGTCGAGGTAGCCGCTGCAGCGTTCATCATTACGCCCATGACCGCCTTGGGAGAGCGTTTATGTGTAGGGTGTACCTGGCAGGACTGCGTCATCGACGAGGTGCTGGGAGAAAACATCGTAGCTGACCTTGAGAGGTTATTGGGTCACATGGCGGAATTCTGAATGGTGTCGAACGAGAGCTTCCCATGAGGCTCAAGCAGAGGGGGCTTTTAACTCATCACGTGGGATATCTAGACGTCCAATAGCTTTAGAACCTGTTCTTCGCTTGAATAATAAATCCATAGTCGATTATCCTACTGCGAGATAGCCCTACACACTCCGTAATTGCTCAACTGTTGACCAACTATCGTCAGAAATGGGCTATATAATAGCCAGGCGGATACAGTCAGAATTCTAGGTAGAACTCTCTTGGTACTTACCTATGTACAGCCCACCAGCTCATGGACAAGTTCATCGAATGTCCACAGGTTGGTCGACTGTCGACAGTCGACAAGTAAATATGAGTCAATGCTGTCGACTGTCGAGCACACTAATACGTGTATGGCACCTGCAATTCTTTCTAGCTTTGCCACCACAACATCCCCTTTCTTCCATCTCTTTTACATCACCTTTATCCCGACCCTGCATTCCAACAGACCCCGGAAGCTACCCCTTATTGATGACTACAACAAGCAACGCGCACCAACTTCAGCTCGCGGGCTCAGGTAAATCCTGACCACGGCGCGTGTTATCAGTAAGTAGAGCGCCCCTATTCCATACGATGGCAGTTTTTCCAACCTTGGGCCCTTCGAGGCCTTTATTCAGTTGTATTTCTAACCGCCTACCATCAATCAATCAGGCCCTGGTGATCCAATTGATCCAGTTACGTTGTTTCCATGTCTTCACAATTGCTTAGCCTCCCGAGGGAGGTGATGGGAGAGATTTGCAATCACCTCTTGAACGACTACCGCTTTCGCCAAATGATAATCTTCAACGACATCACCGTTCGCGCTCAAGACATGCAGGCCCTTTTGAGACTGAGTATCACATGCAGAACGCTACATTACGTAGTCGCTCCGTTTCTCACTAAACTTAGAGAACTACCGCCGCCCAAGGAGTTCAAACACAACTTGGTAGGCTACGCTTGCAACATAATCCAGGATCCTACTCTTGCGGCGAGAGAACAATATTTACATGTTGATATTTCCGTCCCATTCGGCCCGGTGAGACCCGGCGACGCCGAAATTCTCGACGACGCCTCACGCAAACTATCCCTCATGGAGCCAAGCCGATGGTTGAACTCCAACGCATTTGAAGCTTACCAAGATTTCCATTCCGAAAGCGACGATGACGACAATGACGACGACGACGACGGTGATACCGAGAATAACGATGATGACGAGAGCAACTCTGATGACGAGGCGAGCGATGATAGCGACGAAGATGACTTAGACGAGAACGACTTCTTCGCCTTTCAAGGCATGGACATGCTCCTCAGATTCATTCACAAGTCGGAGTTGGTAGTCCTCACTTTGAGGAGTCTTCCAAACTTAACATCACTTACGATAGCAGATGATTTTCTGTTGTATCAACTTTCACCACGATGCTTGCCATCACTTAGAGAAATCCGCTTGAGCGGCGAAACCGGGAGTCAAGATGAACCCGTTCAGCCATGTGATGTGGCAATATTTGAGAGTCTGTTCTATGCTGCGCCGAACATCGAACGCCTCACGGTTGAAAATTGTGTCGCATGCACGAGTTCTCTGAAGTTCGATAATCTCCTCTCGCTGGAGGTTATAGGTGGTTGTCTATCTACGAGTGACGCAAACCGTCTGATGCGACGGTGCGAGAAACTTAAGCGCTTCAAGTACGAATCAATTGAGTATGGCTCCCCTCTACATATGGACCCGTTCTTGGTCGAGGCACATCCGGCTTGCTTCCTGGAGGCCCTCTTGGCGTCGAGCTCTACCTTGGAAGAAATCCATATGCGATTACGTCCAGATCTGGCGGAAGCAGGCGAAATGGGGAATTATCATGATTTGGTCTTCCGACTGCCGCAGTATTTCCCGACACTACGTGAAGCTGTGATTGAGAATATGGCCGCCCCCTAAGAATTTACCTGGAATCCCTGGAGCAGGAGTCCAATCCAGAAGAGCTCATCGTCGTTGCTACACCTAAAGGCTAAATGTTCAGCAACTGAATTCAAGATAAGTATCACAAGCCCTTTACGGAAACCACTAGGTACGAGGGGGACATCTTTGCAATCGGGAACCAAAGCAACAGGGGGTTATGAATGTTAGGGACTGGAATGAAGTGAAGGAACAAAGTGTGTCGGTAGACCACGCGGAATGTATATTAGGTATGCAGTTGATCACCAAGCAGAAGACTAGCTTTCTCTTCGCTACAACTGCAAGTAACAAGCCTCTAAAGGCCACCCAAATACACATAAGAATCCCAATAACCCAAGTCCCGTCGCCCTCGCACCAGTACATCCAAGTGCGCGATGCCTCCTCGGCTCTAGTCCGTAATCATCTGGATTCAAATGAACTCTTCATGATGCTCGTAACCTGCGTAAATAGAAAGATCTAGATCAAAGACCCAGAAAATTGGAGGGCCCTACCGTAGGAATTATACCAAGACGGTCTGGATAGGATATTGAGTTCTCCCAAGGGCTAACTTACGGACGGCAAAATCAACAGGACTAGGAGGGGTCTGTGAGGTCAGCTTGGAAAGTGCTATGGCGAGTGGTCGGCAAGGCACCACGCAAAGAATCGTAGAGAGTACTCGGGGTGAGTGGACGGAGTGTTTGGTTGGTATTTCGCCAATATATGCTACATAAGATGGCTACTAGGTTTATTCACACCTTGTGCTAATACCTAAAAGCTACCTAACCATGGCGGCGACCCTCTTTTCAGTCCAACACGCCGCTGGGACCTACAGAGAAATGATGGTAATAGCGTCCGCCGTGCCCAAAACGACCGGATCTTCCGCGTCGGAGAGGCAGATTGGAAAAATGTTCCGACGCAAAGAAAGGAAGAAGGCCAAAGCGAAAGAGAGACACCCCTCATCCTCTGATATAGACGCGCACCCAACGAAGGACTCAGGACGACCGGAAGTAGCTCATTGGCAGGTGATATTGATGTTACAGCTCCAAGCAGACGCCCCTTGGACCCAGAAGACTAAATACAGAAGCAACAGGATTCAAACACCCAAATCGGAGAACCGAACGGTGACCACAGCCAAAGCCCTGCCCTACGTACAAGAACCCGACGACCTGAAAACGAGCGGCAAAGCCACTAATACAGCCAAACATTGGTTTGACCA
Source organism: Xylaria intraflava (assembly GCA_022385655.1). Taxonomy (NCBI): domain Eukaryota; kingdom Fungi; phylum Ascomycota; class Sordariomycetes; order Xylariales; family Xylariaceae; genus Xylaria; species Xylaria intraflava. The sequence continues at coordinate 253,594 of MU279745.1, forward strand.
TCTAATCTTATGGCCCCGGGGCTCGAGGCCAGAGATTTGGATCTGAATTCAGGTAATATCCTAGAGTTTCCTTTCGGAGAGGTTCGTGATCGACTCGGGATAGTACAAGGGAATCCAGCTAATTGTCTGTTTAAACGATAGGAGAGTAGACGCCTTCGTACCGACTTCACCCCGCTCAAATCGAAGACAGAGCATCAGAAGAACCCTTTCTAAGAACCAAATCTTTGCGCGAATGCGGCGGTACAACCACCGACTGGCAACCCACATCACTTGATCATTTTCGAGAATAAGAGAGGGGATACCCAGCAAAGTATACGGCACCGCTGGTTAGTGTCATTTCCACAATTGTGCTTCTCTATATCCAAGACCGCATAACGCTTGCTCAAGAAAAGGGGACTGATTCATATTTCTAGTACATCGGCATGATCTATCTCGACAAGGGAGACAGTGGTAAAACGAAGTCATTGACGTTGCAAAGATGGTGACCGACTGCCGCCACCAATGGCACTCTGGGCCCAACAGAAAGTACGTACGATTATCCCTAGACGGGAGTCAATACATCATTCCCCTACGCAGCCATCAGGAGGGTTTTTGGTGATTGGTGATAGCGAGTTCTCTATGAGATCAGAAAGAGGAGGGAGTAGATAGGGAGGGGAGATATCCTCAGAACCAGACCGAAGAAGCATCGAGGTACTGTCGCTAACCAATCGGGCAAGAATGACACTGGCAGGATATATACTTCGTCTCGTGGTTTCTAATTTCACTCCACGCCTTTCCGTGGAAAACTTTGGTTGAAAATTGTGCTACACGGACTACAGCCTCCAGGGTTTGCGATCAACAATGGAGTGTTCGGTAATCGTCTAGATAGGGATGGTACTCCCGCCCCCGGATTTGCTGTTTTCTTTCTAAGTACTTTCTCCCCTAACTACAGGTACATACGTTAAATCAATTATGGTAAAATTGATACAATCGAGTCCGCTTAGGGGTTCCTGAGAAGGAGGGTTCGGTGATAAATTAGCCAGGAAGGACCAGGTAGGTCGTTAGCATGGTGGTGGGCGGTAGACAGTATTCAAGGCCTCATACAGGCAGATTTTGTAAGAAATGGCACATATAGGTCGTGAGGCTATTCCCAAAGCACCAACTTCCCGAGTCTCAAGACTCAAGGAATAGGGGAATAGAGGCAGAGGCAGTAGAATAGGGGGGGAACTCAAGGGTCAGGAAGGGTGGCAAGAAAGATACATTTCTCAAGAAAGAAGAAGGTTGCAGACGGAAGGCAAATAGAGAAAACAAAACACAAAAAAGCTCAGACTGGTGGACGAACCATCAGCCCTAACTCCTACGAAAAACCGTATCGTTCGGTTATGGCTAGATGGCCAATCATGGGTAGACCTAGAGCCCTTCCGCCATACCAATTGAGCCAAACCCCTATAAAGTCCTTTCATAACCTCTGAGTCACCCAGGGATACGCCCTTTTTACGGGATCGGTTTAAGAATGTACATACCTACCTACCTAGGTAGGAGGTACTGTAATTACCGCCTGAGGTATCAATAACACTTGCCCAACCCTGTTGGCAGTTGCGAACACGGGCACCGCCCCTTCTTCCATTCGGGACCTAAGTTCCTAGCACACCTCACAACTTTCCCAACCCTCCTTTTTTTTCCCATTCCTACACACAAATTCAAACCTTCCAAACGAGAGTTTATTTTTAAAATACCTAATTGCATTGTCTGCTGGGTTTATTCATCACCGGCCATGATGCCAAGGTTCAAGGCAAGCCCCCTTTTTCGAGATGTGTCCTTGTAGGACGGATGCTCGGTGAACCGTCCAGGACCTGGGGTCTCCTGGGTCAAACAAAGGTATGTTGAAAGCTGAGAGTTAATTCCACTCGTATTCCCCTCATACTTAAACACCCACAGCTTCCTGGATCTCTTGCAGACTCCTCCTCCCCCTATATATAAGTTCACCGACACGGATGACAACCCCTTTTCTTCACCGAAGCGCACAGCACTCATTTTCCATTCCGGGGAAAGCACTCCCCAGTTGGGGTTGATGGCAATACGGGCGCCCTCTGTTGTAATTACCCCACGAGCTGTTTGTTACTTCTCGCCGCGGGGTCCATCACGATCTACAGATACTCCCATCCTACATCCTACCATATCCCACCACATCCTACCACATCCTACCACATCCTACCACATCCTACCACATCCTACTACAGCCTATGGGCCTTGACACACCACACTCTCCGTGAGTACACTCTCCGTGAGTACACTCTCCATGAGTACACTCGTCACCCACATCGTCGGGTTGGAAGACAATCCGCAACAGCTGTTGCATGCCCTGGTAAGAATTCCCGTACACAACCAAGCCAAGCCGGCGATCCATCCCTCATACTAACATTAAGAGATAGTGGAACACAACACATCAAATCCAGACGCCACAATCTTCGCCAACTCGCGAGAAGCCTTTCCTCTATTAAGTTTGTGCACAGGGTCGGCGGGGTTCCGAGTTGGACACCTGTCGGCCCTGTCGGTTCCCCTGGGTGACTAACGTGATCCAAACCAATCTCGCTCACTTACTGATTCCACCCACCTGACCGATACAGCCATCACAACAAGGGCTGGTAAGAGCATTCGGCCTATCTTATTGCTCGGATGGGTGGAATCATGTAGGTGGCCGGCATTGGTATGGATCACGTTATTAAGACCCCGAACTAAATCAACTAATGGGGCATCCGACTTAAAGTTGAATATGGTACGCGGCTCAAAACACCAGCAAATCAACACTACCGCGAAGAAGTCTTGGGCAGTGAAGCTAAACCTCATAACCTGCGTCCCGCTCCTCACAAGATGATCTCCAGCCTCATCAGTCAGCCAGCGAGGTCTATCCTATCGCTAATGTTTTGGCCAAAATCCGGCCGGCGACCGCTAAGCCTACTGTAGCCGACGATCGGTTGGCTGGCCGATGTGCAAGACCGATTCGACTACGTGTATTAAAGTACCAGATTCGGATGAGTTTAGACGGCTTGAGGCCTGTGAACTCGAGGGTCACGAACTCGAGGGTTATGAACTCGAGGGTTATAAACTCAAGGGTTATGAACTCGCCTGGAGAATCCACAAATGGTTGCTACGGGAACCAATCACGAAAGCCTCAAGCCTGATGCAAAAACTACGAGAGCGGAGCGTGTGACGGCCGGGCATTTTGTAGAAATGCCCCAGTTAGAACTGCGGCGGCGCAGTTCCAACTGGGGTCAAGTCTACTTATGGGCCGGTACAGTTGACGTGGTGGGCGTGGTGGTGGGCGACTCGAGGCCCGCGAAATCGAGGGCTACGAACAGGCCCGCAAATTTCGCAGAGAAATATTACACGGACTACTCAAGGAAGTTCAGGAACCCTCGAGGTTGATCAACACACTCCAGGAACGCGTCACAGCCCGGTCTTTTGTAGAAGTACCCCAATTGGAATTAAGCCGCCTTAGTTCTAACTGGGAATTCAAGTTTACTTATGGACCGGTGCAGTTGACGTGGTGGAAGTGATGGTTGGCGACTCGAGGCCTGCGAAATCGAGGGCTACGAACAGGCCCGCAGAATTCGCAGAGAAATACTACACGGACCCTTGACAAAACCCTCGGGGTAGATGAACGGGCTAGTTCAGGAACGAGTAATAGCCGGGTATCCCATAGAAGTACCTCAGTTGGAACTGTAGCTGCCGCGGTTCCAACTGGGACTGATCAAGCCCACTCATGGATTGGTGTAGCTAAGGCGGTGGACCTGATGGACGTCGAGATGTACACTGGTGGATGTAATTGATATAGTTGACGAAACTGATGTGTTGGGGTACATTTGGCTAACACTACGGGCCGATGTACGCCATCGCACCAGTTCCATCGACTATGCCGATTACATCCACCAGTCTACAACTAACTTCCTTTTTCAATCCCCTCGGGGTTTCCAGTCGACGTGCAACCCGTCAACCAACGAAGCAGCACAAGAATACTTCGATTCACTCAACTAGCTAACACCGCGTTGGTTGGTTGGCTGGATTGTCCGGTTCGTTGGAATTGCCCACTTTACATGGCATAAGCAGTGTGAAGATAGAAATCGGGCGAGTTACGGCAGAGTGGCAGGCTCTTGCTGTATCTTTGAATAACCAAGCCCATGTCATTAAAACATGGCGAGAGCACATCTTTCGACAATTTCACCTATTGCTCCCGGGCCAGACTGTCGTGGGCACTGGCGGTACCGCAGTAGCTCAACAAGCATTATTTCCGCCAAACTGCGGCCTGAACACACTTCTTTCCAGCAGGCGGTTCATCGTCACAACAACATCAACCGGTTCGTTGGAATTGCTCAGCTTACGTGGCATAACAAGTGCGCGGGCAGAAATCGGACAGATTGCGGCGGAATTACACACTCCCAGCACATCATCGAATGATCAAGCCGATTTCATTGAAACGTGGCGAGAGTGCATGATTCGCCAATTTCAGCTATTGCTCCCGAGCCAGACCTTCGTGGGCACTGGCGGTACCGCAGTAGCTCAACAAGCATACCTCTGCCAAACTGCGGCCTGAACACACTTCTTTCCAGCAGGCGGTTCATCGTCACAACAACACTGTTTCTCTCAGCGATCAGATGCCGATGGGTCACAACCATTACCCGTCGGCTGGTGAACCGCCCATGCCTATGATCGTTTGGCTATCATGTCTCGGATGGGGGACCGCAGAGTGACCCATCGGCCGGCCTTGTCTGTTAGTACCCCGTCATCGACCGCCACCAATCAACCGGTCGGGGGGTACTCACCAACAAGTCCAACCGGTGGGCCGCTCTGGGCCCCCAAGGAATTACATTTCCAATGGGAATGCGATGTTTGTGGACGGTGGGCTGCGGCTTTAGCCTCGGGTTGTTCAAGCATGTACTGGAGCCTTCGGTGTTTCTTAAGTGCTTAGGTTTGAACGGATGATGTTATCAAGACTCGAGAGGGGAGTCTCAGGGAGTGGTCACTGATTTGTCTGGACGGGGTATACACATCAACGTAACGTGGCTATTGCTAGGGCTTGGTTTCATACGTTCATTCGAAGTTCGAACATGATACTTATTCAGAACAACATGAAGAAGTGCCTAATAACCACGCTGGAATTTGTTCCGTTATTATGGTGCGCTTGGTACATAACTTCTATGGTGGTCAACTTCATTTAGGACCGATCACAACCTGTCTTGCCCCAAGGACCCAGGCCAATGTCATGTAGTTACTAGCTAGGCACAATTAAGCCCCGGGCTCCTGTTGTTTTATCTAAGGCCGGAGACCCCCTGTTGCCACTAGGTTCTCAAACCTTCCGAAGAGCATGAGGGCGACCCTGGACTCCTCGGACCCCCGAAGTAAGCTACCTATTCTCTTAGGTCGTATACCCGCGGCTCGTTTTTCCGGCCTTTGTGCCATTATTGAACGCAGTTAGAGCTCATTTCGAATGTTGACCGCCCTATGCGGGAGGGGTGGGGTCGGCAAAGCCGAGCGCACAATGTCGTCGTCGCCAGTCTGGTCACTTTGTGTTGGTTTCGGCAACGAGAAATTGGTAAATGTACTCGAATCGGGGATGGATAACCTCCTAAGGACTGTGGGATCTTTGGCAGATGTACCTTACACTTGACGGGGTGGTTCCCGAACAGAACACTTAACAAATCTTTCCATGCCCGGGTGCAATGATGTTTCATCAAGTTTCCGACAACACCACAATCGACCAGATAGTTGTTGATGTTTAGCTAGCGAAGGACTCCCGAGGGCCCACTGCTAGTATTTCGTGTGCTTCTCGAAGTTTGTGGCAATACGTCGTTATATATTGATTTTGGTTGTTGCTCAATATGGCTCCTTAGTATCCCTACTGCATCTATCGAGGCTGAAGATAGTAGAACCAGGCCAGCCATCGCTTCATTCCCGTCGGACATCGAGATCGTGTTCGTGTTTCTTCGGGGTCCAGGTCGGTAGAAAAAGAGGAGGCCTGAAGGCTAGGCCAATCGTAGTTATTCCCTGCTTCAAGTCCCTCCACAAATGGCTGTAACGTAGTCAGGTATATGACATTCATGTTAAAGCCGGCGGTGTAATGAGGTGCTATACTGGCCTATCTCCCAACAAGGTCTTCCTGCGTGTTGCAGGCGTGTGTGAGGTGCGTATTTATACTTATAGTAGGGCTGATGAGAAGCTCTTGAAAGTTGGGATTGCGTAGGTTTTTGATTCTTTGAGAGATACCCATCCTTACTATGCATATTTATATGACCACCTCGTCTTGCGAGTCTCACTGATGTCGCATTTCCGGGACAAGATTCGGGTGCAGTCCCGGTCGAGAGTTGGCGCAAAGAACCATTGTTTGACTGGTGATGCCGTTTGGTGTTATACACAACAATCATTATTTTCAAGTCGAGCCCAGCCGCTATCGAAGACGCCGGGTCTGTCACTCTTCACGAAGTTCGAACTTCTTTTCGCAAGTCTCCTTGGTCTGTCTGATCGCGGGTGAAGATTATGTGCAATCGCCAGGAATAGCATTAGTAAGAATACTAGGGGTGGTGTTCTGAGTTCACACTCGTAGCTTTGGGGGCGGAACCGTAGGGACATACGATTCAGTAATAGAGTTACGGACAAGCGCGGTAATAGGAGCCAGCCAGCGTGGCCATCAACAACTGATATAGAAGGAAGAGATTCAGACGGAGACACTGAGTCAGAGTTCGCTGGGGGAGGGACATATATAGAGATATTGGGAGGGCTGGAATCACTCGGTAGCTGTGAGACTTGAGTAGAGAGCGAATGAGCAAAATCGTAGATGGAAGCTGACATGATAAAGGTTTCCACTAATTCCGGGTGATACGAATGGAGTTGTTTATCTCCATGAGTGATAATATCATGATATATAGGGCCATCATAGGGCCGTTGGCGAAAAGGTACTGAAAATCGAAGGCCTGCGTAGGTTAACTGAATACAATACCTGAGCGGGCAGTACCTGAACGGTAGTACGCACTCAAGGTATTGATTTGAGTGAATCTGTGTATAGGCTCAAGGTGGCCGGGCATATTATTCAGAAGTGGAGAGCGATATAAGAAGAGAAATAGATAGGATGTTGAGGATCAATCAGGACAGGAGAGCTGGTGAGGTTATCCGTCTTGGAAGCTTGAAGAAACGCGTGAGCTGAGCTTTAGGAAATTATGAACATGTATTTAGAGAGACATGCTGCCTACACGTAAGTCCAGAGTGCTTCTGCCTCATTAACGCGTGGGAAGACGGAGGTGAGATCAATAGGTAGGATTGCCGGGTCTTCCGTTGAAGAATTGAGAGGTGGCTAAGGGCAGCTACTTATACTCATCTACGGCCAAATGCCGGTAAGTTCTGCGACTAGTTTCACGCAGAGTTTGCAATGTATCATAATCAAACAGGCTTATCGAGTAGCAATCGTGCTTGCAGATGAGCCTATTCAAGCGGGATTGTCAAGAGATTTCGTCCAGCTTGTTGGCTGTTGGGCCGGTAGATAAATGATTGTTCTGTCTTCACTTGCGTCGTGTTATCTCATATCTCTACCTGTGAGGTAAATTCTGAAAGGAACAGCCATATTGGACGGCCTGGCGACTAGATTCAATCGAATTACGAGCGTCGAGCAGTGCTGGCGGACGCGCATCGACGCGTGCGTAGACGAAGATTGATTGATGTCCAAGCCTTACATAATCAGAGACGTGTGGCTGATGGGCACGTGGCTGACAGAAACGTGGCTCAGCGTACCTGAAACCCCCTGTAAGAGGGCCGCTGTGGATCCCCCTCTGACCCCTGCTCACGTCCTATAATTAACGGGCTACGGTTTGGATCTGCTGGGCAACGCGGATCAGTCAATCACGACGCCGAAAGTGTCCTCTCGCTTGAAACCACTCTTTTGCAACCGGACACGAAACGCAGTTTGCAACAACAAACGTCCTCTTCCTCCGTTTACGGCCATTACGCTTCTTCCAGGCAAATACTAGAGTCTCAATTGCCCCCCGGCAGAACCAAAAGAAGTCAGCAAACATGACGCGCGCCGAGCAAACCATCTCCGCCGGCCTCCTCATCACCTCCGTATGCTCTCCAACGCCCTAGCGCCACGATCCAAGACGCTAGAACATCCCTCGCTAACATACAATTCCCTATCTAGCTCTACCTCGCCTTATACCTCCAGCTCATCCCGCTACCGGAGCTAATACAGACCGAGATCATCCCCGTGGTGCGCATCCAATCTCTCTCTCTCTCTCTCTATCAGCCAAAGACGTCCAATTCAACGAGCGAATGAAACGGAAGACTAACAGCCACACCCTCAAAAGCTCCCCTTCTGGGCCCTCGTCTCCTTCGGCGCCTACCTCCTCTTCCGCCTAGGCTGGAACGTAATGACCTTCCACGACGTACCCGAGGCCCACCAGGAATTGGTATCCGAGATCGAGCTCGCGAAGAAGGACCTGCGCCGTCTCGGCGTCGACGTGGATTAAGGGGCAACAGTGATAAGGGGAGAACCGAAAAGATAACGGCACCAGGTCATGCTCACCTCCCCCATCCCACCCATTCATTGCTATAAGCACATGAGGGGCGGGGGGCGGAAGGATACGTTTAAAAAAGGGGAGGCCGAGAAAAAAATGCAGAAAACAACGGGAGTAAGATGTAATGAATGGGATCGGTTGCACAGGTACCGACGGACGTAATGGCGGCAGCGCTACGAATAAATAATTCACGATTCAGCTGTCCGGATCCTCTTGATCGCATCAGAATTGACACGGCTATCTATTTGCGAGACATGAACCCTCGACGTTATAGCTACGAATGATTCCTTATCTCAGCACTCTTCGGCGCTTCAGCTGCCTCACGTAAACCGGACCAAGTAAATCTTGATGCCCGGATGTCGAGATAGGAAGAAAGTCATGCTCACTTGACTTATGGCCTCTTCCCTAAATTAAGTGGCCATAATGAGATCTTGAAAGTGCATAAGCCCTGCGCCAGCTCATCGGACCACGTCAAATGAGCAATAGATACTCAATCTCCGTAATCGTAGCCCGCAAGCACCTGAATTCCGTTTTCCGTGCGAAGCAGTCCATCAATCGGCACGTAGCGAATAGATTCAATTGATCAATCACTCAATTCAAACACCAGCAAGCCAACAAACCACCGGAACAAGCAAAGACATTCACACCTCCAAGACCAAGCAGAGAAACCCCAACCACAAGAACAACGTATCTAGTAAATCAATGTAAAAAAAAAGGCAGAAAAAGCCTACCCGTACCCTATACAAATGCAACACAACGGAGTTTTTCTACCCTATCCTCACAGACTCGGTACAATACGAGTACGATAAACGGAACACCAGACGCCGTTAACCCCGTCCGTCGCCCACGATCAACGCAACCACGATCTTCACCGCCTCCAGCGGATCCTTCCTCTCGCCTAGCAGCTTGTCGAACATGTCCGGCAGACCGGCTAAGCTGCCCTTTGCGTCGCTTGCGCGCCCTGTGTGTGTTCGCTGTTAGTATACTTCCGGGCTAGCTTTCGACACTTGAGTGGATCCATGGGTTCGCGGGTAAGGTAAATAGGTAGGCAAGAAAGTAGAATAGGGCAGGATAAGGAATGGTAGGATAGGGGGTAATAGACATACACTTAGCAGGCGCGCAGAGCAGAAGCCCAATCTTGCTACTTGCTTCGCCCGTCCAATCGAACTCGATCCGCCACTGCACGCGCGCAACCAGCGACCCCTCGTCGTCGTCGCCGCCACCGCCAGCGGCGCCGGAGAGGTCGATGTCAAGACTAGTGCGGCCTAAAAGCGAGACGATATCAGCCCGCGAGGGCCGTGCCTTGTCATCTGAGTCGCCCTCTTCATCACTATCGCTATCGTCATCATCCTCGTCCTCGTGAGGACCTTGATTTTGTTTCTGCACGGGTTTCCGCCTCGTATGCCGCCTCGTGGTATCCGCGCACCGGGCGATACGCTCCGCGCTCCCGAGGTCGCGCCGCGCAGCGTGCCAGAACCATGCTCGCCGCGTTGCCGTGCGTACCCACTCGCCCATGGCCCAGGTGATGACGCTCACGTTCCTAGTGAGCGCGCTATTGGATCCGCCGCTCAGGATCTTCTCCACGAAGGGGCCTAGTTCGCTCGTTGCTGAAGGTTCGATGTGGGGTACGGAGAGCTCGGATACCGATAGTGTTTTCGTATTGACCGTCATGTTGATCTTTGCCATGAATAGGCCTGGTGGTGAGGACGCCACTGATATTGCGTGCTGTTGTAGTAATGGCCCTTGATCGTCTTCTTCTGCTCCTTGCTGTATCGTGGTTGTGGTTGATGTGAAGGTTAATGGCGTAAATACTTGTAGGTAAGGTAGCTCTTCTTCCGCCGTCATGGGAACGGGGTGATGGGAGACAGGAGGTGGCGCGTCTGTCTTAGAGTCTTCTTTTTCCGGGCCGGGCATCACCAAGGGCGGATGCGTAAGTGCATTAGCCTGACCGAATGGTAGAAACGTTATGGGATACATCGCTGCCTCTAACCAGTTCTGCATCGGGTCGGGAGGCGGCTCCTTTTCTGGTGGTAAGACATGTCGACTTAATACATCCAGTAGCCGGCTCTGTTCTGCTGGCTCGGGGAGATCTGCGGTAGGGCCATGCGACCTTTGCAATTCATGCAACCGCTTGTTCTCACGAGAAGCCACCTTGAGGTCCTCTTCCAGCTGCGCGACTTCGGCCAGCAGAGAGTCGCGCAACGCCTTTTTATCCGCGAGCGGATCTGCCTCCTCGATCTGGCGCGCAGCATGAAATTTGGGCCTTAAACGCTTCCGTCTCGGTTCATCTCGTAGTGGTTCTTTTGTGGAAAGTGACGAGGGGGGTCCCTGGACAATGCTCGGAGCCCTCGTTGGCGAGCGCATAAGATGTGACTGTTTTAACGGTGAGCTGTGCATCCTCGCGGCCAACGCCCTGCTCCTCCTAGGGCGCTTAGACGGCGTATTGTGTATTCCGCTTGGCGAGGTCATAATGGACGAAGGGTCGGAAAGCCCTTTCTGAGTCGGCGTCGGGGGCAGTTCGGGTTCTTCCGGCTGCACTTTGGGCAGAACGCCGGGCGGCGGAGAGCGTCGCAGCTTTCTTCCTCGGAATGGGTTGACGATTTCTTCCTCCTCTGCAGAGGGCGGCGGCAGAGGTCTCGGCGAAGGCTTTTCAGGCGTCTTCTTCTGTTTCATAGACATTCCTTCACCCGTCCTTCCAGCAGAACTCTTTGATCGTTCCACATTCGCATGGTCTTCTCCGCCACGTTCGTCTCCTTGCGGCCCGCCCGTTTCCGATTCGTCCTCGGGTTGCGCCATAACAGGATCGGTTTCATTGCCAAGATGGCTTGTTGGGCCTTCTGGTTCTGAGGCTGGTAAGACTGACGGCTCGTCGTTGCGCCGGCTATCTCTCGACGAAGCGCGTCGCCAAAGAACGTCGGGGTTGGATCGTGCAAGGCTCGCTTTCGTTGGCGACGCAAATGATGGGCGGCTTCTTTGCGAGGAGGGTCGCGTCGCACTGCCGAATGGAGCAGACTCACCCAACTCATTTACGGGCACACTCGTCGTCGGTGATGTTTTACGCCGTTTCGGCGCCGATTCTTCCATAGAGAAAACGGGCTCGGACTCCTCCGCCGGTTCAATGACGCATATGAAACGACCTCAAGAGGATATGAAAACCGGCCGTAGAACAGCTCGCACGACCTCCTCACAAGCCCTCCACTAGGGTCGCCAACTTGGATTAATTGGCCCGGATTTCCGTGTTGGTTGCAACGTGGAGCAGCACGAAAGGATGAACTAGACAATACTAATTCGGAGACTAATACATGGAATTGAACAGCACAAGTTGACTTTTACACTCAGACCTATTCTCTACTCGCACCGACGCGTCTAAACAATGGCTTGTTGATGTTGATACACGCGAGTCGACAGGCCCCACCCTGGGAGTATGGGGACCTTCGGCATTACGTAATGCAGCGCGAGACAACATTCTGGAATTCTGGGATGGAACGCAATGGCAACGATAAGATAAGATAACGAAGATAAGCATGCCAAGCATGTGCACCTGGTAACAACAGTCACGTGCCCTGCAGCGTTAACCGAAGTCAGGTACGATCTCCGTCCCGCCATGGATGCTCCCGGGTTTCACCGATGACGTTGCGGGTCACCCGCGAGTCCGAAACTTTTTTCCCAAGCAAACAGCCCACCGTAATAACTCCAACGTCGCAACGTAAGTGCTTCTCCTACAAATCACCACCATTTCCACGACCTCCCTAACTACGTTTACACCCACCCCCTTCTAACTCCTCTCAAGGTCGTGGAGTCAGCATTGTTACGATGCCACCTAACATGAGACCCCTATTGCGCATGGCGCGCCTCCAATCCGCGCTATCGCGTGGTCCCCGAACACAGCGAACCTATGCCAGCGGTACGCCCGGCGAGTCGGAGCAAGCCTTTCCAATAGGGCTATACTACGAAGCGATCTTGGCGAAGCCTCAACCGAAGCCTGAAGTCAAGCCCCAACCCAAGCTTGAGGCCAAACCTGAAGTCAAGCCTCAGCCCAAGCTCGAGGCCAAGCCTGAAGCCAAGCCTCAGCCCAAGCTCGAGACGAAGCCTGAAGCCAAGCCTCAGCCCAAGCTCGAGACGAAGCCTGAAGTCAAGCCTCAGTCGAAGCTCGAATCCAAGCCCGAGGAACCCGCGGCACCGCCGCCAAAGGGCCCGCGCCCACCGCAAAAGAAGGCTAACGCACAAGCAAAGGCGAAGAAGCAGAACAAGAACCAACCGCCACCGCAACCATCCAATGCATCCCCATCAGGTACTATTAGCACCGAAACCCAATCCCCAGCCGAGCCACCCGCCACCGCGGAGCAGAGAGCCCGCATAATCTTCGGCTCGCGCCTGGCAGGCCCCGCAGAGCGCGCTGACCGCTTACAGTCAATCCGCGCGCGTAGCGCCGTGATAGCAGGCGTGGTGGTGCCGCCGCGCCCCGAGGAGCCCGATAACTGCTGCATGGGCGGCTGCGCGAACTGCGTATGGGACCGCTACCGGGACGAGATGGAGGAGTGGGCGGCCGCGTCGGCGCTCGCGGCGGAGAAGCAGAAGGCGCAGCGGCAGCGGGCCCCGGAGCCGGGGATCGCCCCTAGCATGGACGATGATGGAGGCGGCAGCGAGGCGAACTGGTCGGACCGCTCCAAGATTACCAAGGACTTATGGGACGACGGCCTCTACGATAACCTCCCCGTCGGCATCCGCGAGTTCATGAAGCACGAGAAGAGGCTTAAGGAGAAACATAAAAAGGAGGGCTCTTTCCGAGATTAGACAAAACACAAAGAAAAAGAAAAAGGAAAAACAGAAACGCCACACAGGTTTAGAGGTTGGCATTTCACTTCCGTTGTATAAAAGAGACATATTAGAGGCATTGATACCCCTTTCTTGGCGATGTCGCGGTTTGTACATGAAACCCCTCGGATCTCTATCTCTCTTCGACCTTCGCATATATACTACGAATAGTTCCCCTTCCTCCCCACCCCCCAAGTTCTCTTTTAAGAACAATTTCCTGCTTGGCTCTTCTCGGCACGATTAGGTTATTATTACCTATTATGTTCGTTCCTTCGTGATGGGTATGTGCTATGCTTCTTGTCCAGAGAAAAAACAAAGAGAAGAAGAGAGAGAAAAAAAACACAATCGCGGGCCGTCTATCGAATAAAACAGGTACCGCACCCTCTCTAAATGTTCTCTAATCGGATCCTGAACCAAATCCCCCTTTCGGGATGATTATTCTTGTTCAAAGGTTTATTCCCATCATCTCACACCTTTTTCTTTTCTTTTTTTTACTTGCTTGATATGCCGATTTCCGTCCCACCCAACTACGCGAGCGCTGACTTGTTGTTCTGTTCCGCCGCTAGTCTGTCGTGTTCCTCGATGTCGGTGGCCTCCCACGGGTAGCAGATCCATACGTCGCCGACGGTCCGGGCCGCGATGTATCTGTCGTCGGTTATCGCGTCTGCCGGGAGGACGCCCTTCTTCGTCTTGTCCTTGTTCTATTGCGCGCGCGCGAAAAATATGATCAGCCGAACTATTCTACTGCCCGTCTATCATAGGTAGTCCCCTAGTCTCGTAGCGTCGCTAGAGAGATAGAGATAGGGAAACAAAAAGCGAACTCACATGTAACACGAACACGCTGAACTCCGTCTTCTCGCCCTCACGGCCGAGCTTCTTGGACACCTCCTCGACGTCCTTCTGCAGCTCCTTAACGGCGTACTCGAGGGTGGTGCGCGTGTCGTCGACCTCGTCGACGATAAGGATGCGCTTGCCGACGAGGTTCTCCATGCCGCCAAGGCTGCTGAAGTCAAGCCACTGCGTGCGGGTGACCTTGGTGCCGATCTGGTCGACGGGCCCGGCGCTGGTGTTGCTCGGGTGGGTGACGGGGAGCTCCTCGTAGAGCGACAGGCCGATGGCCTGGATGGGGATGTTGGGGCTGCCCGGCTGCTTCAGGAACGACCGCAGGATGCGCGCGGGCACGTAGCCGCCGCCACCAATGGCGATCATCAGCTGCGGCTGCAGGGTCGCCAGCATCCGCGGCGCCGCCTCCTGGCAGAGCTTATGGACCTGCGCACATGGCGGTCAGCGCGTTACGGGGACCATGGGTTTGATGCTGTTTTTCGCCCAGTAGCTTATATAGGCCAAGGAAGCAAGCGGGAAAGAAAGCAGTGTGGTGCGGTGCGGCGCAGTCGTGACACGGGGGGGCTTTGGAGCCGCCTCGGTCTGGGCACCATACGCGGGGGTTTGTGTATCTCGCTACGGTGTGGCAAAGGAGAAAAAACCCAAACGCAATGGAAGGGAGGACCGCCGGGTAGATATCGCAGGGTTACATAGAGAAGAAGCGGGAACAAGGGGGACTCACATCATTATAAGTGACGTAAACTTTCTCCACCATTTTCGAACGGCTGGGTTTCTCACTTATTAATCTCTGGAGAAGACGAAAATAAACGGAATCGATGCAACGGATGGATTAATCGGGGAGAAAAAGGGAAGGGAAAATGGGGAAAGCAGAGAGAGGGAAAGGGAAATTTCGGTATAGGGCTGGATTATCAGCACTAATATAGGCAGGAGGGAAAATCAAGGCAAGTGAAAGTCTAAAATAGAAAACAAGAGAGGTAAGTCACAGGACGTGAAAGGGAATGGGAAAGGGCAAAAAAAAAAAAAAAGCACAAAAAATTACCCCGGACGAAATGACGCAGAACGAGCTGAGCCCTGGATGGTACCCACCGGGGAACCGTTCTTTTGAGCAGGTCAAAGTGACCACTCTCTATTTAGTCGCCTCTGCCCTGCGTAGAGTGAAATGACCCGGGTTTCTCTACAGACTAGACATACCGAGATTAGGAAGATTACCAATTGGTAGCACTACCTAATCTATGAATGTGACTCTGTCAAGTGCTCCATGCGGACACATGCCAGACGATGTGATTGAGGCAGGCTGTTCAAGACTGGAGGGGCTGGGCCGTCACATTTTCACCCCGCATGCACCTACCGAGGCACGCGTTGCAGCGCATCGATTATATGCAGGTAGGGCGTATAACGTCGTATCCAGTTCGGCCAGCCGGCCGGCGCCGTCCAGCGATGCCCACTTGTCTTGTGGACCCCTGCCGCCGCATTTCCAGGTTTGGAATAGGTAGCGGCCGGTCGAAGCGGCTGGCCGAGCTGCCGCATCAGTAAGTTCTACCACACCGCAGGACTCGTCACCCATACCTACAACACCACCTCTCCTACCCGGTAGATAAGGTACGTAGATAGTAAACTCCTTCACTTTCCACCCAACTTGCCATTCCATCCAAAATTACGGACGTGCAATTACAATCCAATTGCTGCAACCCGATCTGCCCAACATGGGAGATACAGGCAACAGTGCTCTCATCGTAACTGGTCATGGCGGCGATCTCGAAGCAACCAGTCCCGCCGCCGACACGCCAGAGGAGCACGATATCCGCTTATTCTGTGGTAAGTACAGAACATGCCAGAGTCTGCCACGCCAATCATGGGATCTAGAGCTAACTGTCATTACAGTATGGCAACCCTCGAATTGATTCCAGAAAAGAGGCTCGGAATAGAACCTAAGAGGTCCTAGACTAACATATTCTCATAATACCAGCATTTCACCGCCCATTGTTCTCACAAATACACCTTCAACCTTCAGGTCTATACCCGGGAATGGCGCAATTTCTCAGAGAATCCAGAAACAAAACGAATCCCAGTCTCCCTAGGGAATCTAAGACGCCTACCTCCTGAAGTGAGGTTCATGATATATGACTTAACCATCCCGGCCAACCCCAATTGTTTCGACAAGAGCGGTACGGGCGGCCGGTGCTGGCTGACCAAGGAGAGCCGCAGGCCACAGCCACGATTATTCGAACTCCCAGGAATCGCGCATGTATGTCAGGACATGAGACAGTACGCCATGCGCAGATACCGATTAATATGGGTCAACTATTCCACAAGGCATGCATCGGAGAATGAAGAGGCGGGATGGATAGATGGAATGCGCGCCCGAATCGAACGGCTACTCGTACCATTTCCCCAACTGAGGTTAGCAGTGCCGACGTTGGTTGAGGCAATGGCACGAGCAAGAAACCCCAAAATGTCTCGCATTGGATTTTTTGACCCGCGAAAGGACTCCATCGAAATTCACCTCAAGGAAGTTCGAGCAGTGCAGCTGGTCAAAGACGCCACGGTAGAATGGGACGACCCATTCCAAGCGCCCAGGTTAAGAAATTCATTACCTGAGGTCACGCGTTATTCCAGAAGAGAATCGGACAATTTTTTTATTTTCTCACTCAAAGAAACTGGGATATCTCAGACATTCTGGAAGCCTCCGTGGGCCAAAAACCAGAAGCCTCCTAGGTTGCTTTAGCGAAGTAGGGTGTCATCACTCTGTATCCTATTGAATCACAAGACCTCTGAATGCTGAGGTTACCCCTTCCTCCATCCCCGTGGGGAATCGATGTATTATATCCATCTCCAAGCTCGCATTTGCAATGAGGCCCGCCTGAGGAGCTCCAGATGCCACGTACGTTTGCCGTCGGTTTCGCACATTATATCCATCACGAACATTACCAATCTTATCAAAAAGTGATGAGTTCTGAACGGTCTTTCATTACCTCGGGTCACATTTGGCTCGGCTAAGGTCCAAGGATTAAGCGGCAGCGATCTCGGAGGATGCCCAACTCATTGTCACGGGTGACGACGTCGCAGGTCCTGTCGGCGCTAGACGGAGATCGAAGAGTCGAGTCTGAACAATAGAAGAGAAAGGCTCCCAGGTCCGACTCGCTCGGCTCACATAGATCCGAACAATTGGGCCCATACACCTATTCGGACAGGCAAGTAGACGCAGCCATGATTCAGGAGCTTTGTTTGCCATGTCGCTACTCATATGCGGTAGTAGTTTGCTGTATTCGCCACAGAAAATGGCTTCTATTATCTCGCGAATCATGGCTGCGTATGCTAGTCTGTCCGAGTTGTGTCTTTCTTTCCCGCCCGGGCTCCGGTCGTGATCAATACTTCGGCTTGTGGGGTTGGAGACATTGCTCGCGGTAGTCTTAACGTCTGCGTCTATCAATGGTTTCCCCGGAAGATGTATAACGGTCATATTCTCGGCGAAGCGTGGCAAGGATAGTCTCCAGCGCCGAAGACGGTCGGATACCTTGTGTCGGCCGTTGGAGTTCATAAATGATTGGACTATCGCGTTATGGTCTGTGTATACGTATAGCTTCTGGTGGTCTAAAAAGTGTATGATCTTCTTCAGTGTCCAGACCAGGTCGCATGTCTCGATCTCGCATATACCGTATCTCGGTTATGTAGGGGTCAGAAGTCTTGACAGGAAGAGGACGGGCCTCCAATGATTCTCAGTGCTTCCCAGAGTTCTGCAGGAGACTCATCCATAGTCATATCTGTGTCGTCCGACTATCCCGTCTGAGCGCTGATGATGAGACCTTTGTCTGGGAAGACGTTGGCTTGTATCTATATTCTTGTGTTGGATTGTTTCTCTAGTGGCTTTGTAGAGGCTAGATATGACATGACCTTATACTTATCCGTAACTGCGGGTGCAAAGAGTAGACGTTAGCCAAGTTATTCCATAAACAGCTACGATGAATACGGAACATGGTGATTGCTCGGGGACGGTATGAGGCTGCAAGAAAACATGTTGGTGCAAGTAAATAGGAGGCGACTGAGCGTGCGTGGAGGGTTTTGAATTAATCGAAGAACTGATCCGGAAAGTGAGAAGATACAAGGGAAATATTTATCTGAGAGCTTGTAGTGATTCTGGGGCTGCGTAAAGATGACTGGAAATATGGGAGATCTTGGGACTTTTAAGAGGCTCGTCTGAAGGAATTTGGGCATCCGAGATTCCGAGCGATGAAAAGAGATTGGCGAGTGCCGAATTACATACAGAATGCAGATCCGGAGCGGCGAGGCTGCTGCCGGTGATCGTGCTCAGTGGTTGTAAACAGGGGTGTACCCGACTGTCGATTAACCCGTCGGCTGCCGACTAGCTGAACAACTTCATGCTGTTGGTGGGAAAAGAAGAGACGAGGGCGGAGGGTGAAGAGGGATTATCTAGGTACATATTGTGTTACGAAATAAACTTCGACGGCAGAGGCAGGAACAGTCGTTCGTCAAGTGAGGACCTGGCTAGATAGATCTATGAACAGATGCTGCGATCTTACTTCTGGGGGTTGAAGGGAAGGGACTATGTTATATTTAATACACTCATTGGCTCGGGCCCGTGGGAGGGTAACTTTACGAAAGATGAATTGACTCTACTGCTTGTGGCAGAAATACACGATTCTCCCGGTTTACCTAGGTAGTTTCAAGCGTTGTTAGACTTGTAGAGAAAATATTCTGACCATGGTCGGTCGCAGGTCAGAATACTTCTCCCCAGTAAGCCTGTCCGGGATAATAGCCTTACAAGGTGAGGCCAGGCGATCTATCCCTAAAATGAACGTATGGGATATGATGTTACTCTCATTATTGTCCTTAGAAATTGTGACCGAGCACTCATCAATGACTTCGGAAACAGATGACAGACTTATTGACTTGACGAAGACGAATTATCAAGCCCCAGTTTCTTTCACTAAAGGTTTCATCTCTTACTGAATTTGTACTGGCATTCCCATGCCGCTGCGATTAAATCTTGACAAGTGGTGTCTCGATTCCGTTATTGTTCGATATCAACGTGCTATCATGGCAAAATTGCCCGATAAATCCAAAGAGCGTGGATGACTAGACGGCCCTTAATTATGTACAGATATTTCGGCCCTTGCTCCCATCACCAGCTACCCCATTCAGTCTATCCATTCAAACCCGCCCAAACCATATCACGAAGTGACCCAATCCTACCTGTCCCGGCTCAATACGCAATAACCATAAAGAAATTAAAAAAAAACCGTCATGAGACCGGACGTATCAGCCCATGAAATCCAAAAACCCACCCCCGAAAAACCCCTCCATGCTCGGTAACAGCATGCCCTGCTCGCCGAGATTGAAAGATGGCAGTCCGTCGTCCGGGCCGGTGGTCGCTGTTGGGAGCATGTTGTACGCCTGGACGTCAGGTGGCCGCGGCGTGGTGGCGCGCGGGGCC
This sequence comes from Xylaria intraflava, assembly GCA_022385655.1. Taxonomy (NCBI): domain Eukaryota; kingdom Fungi; phylum Ascomycota; class Sordariomycetes; order Xylariales; family Xylariaceae; genus Xylaria; species Xylaria intraflava. Next base: position 273,238 of record MU279745.1, read on the forward strand.
CCGTCTGGTTGATACTCGGCGTTGAGGTCGGGCGTTGCGCCCGGTAGTGGTGGAGTCGCCGGGGTAGACGTCGCCGCAGCAGCATTGATGCGCGCCTCAACCTTTCGTATTGCTAACTTTCCGTATCTTTGGAGCCACTGGGGTTTTTTTGGTTAGCGATTTGATTCAACCCGGTCTCTCGGGGTTTCTAGTTTTTGGATTCTCTTTTGTCGTTGGGAGGAAGGGGGAAAGAGATACGCTCTGTCATATTCCTTCACACTAGTGAAGGATAGCAATTACGTGGACGGCGTTCTTTCACGTAAGTAAACCATTGGCAGGGCAATCCCATAAAGAGAGAGAGCAAAGACGAGCACCAAAAAAAGCGAAAAGTACCCACCGCATTGCCTGGCGACGTCCGAATCCACCGATCAAGTCGCGTGATCAGCCCCAAGACAACATCGCTAGGGATCAGCGACTGCGAGGCGTCGTAATGCGCGAGCACGAGCGCGCAGTACCCGAGGCATAGACGCGTGCACATTGGCGCCGCGTCCATCAGGAACGGCGGCGACTCAACGAAGGTCTCCACGACGAGCTTGGCGTACTTGCAAACGTTGACGCGGAGATGGTCCGTCCTTGAGTCGGCGTCGCCACCGTCTCGGGTCGTTTCGGAGTGGGTATCGCGGTGCTCGTCGGCATAGGGCGTCGGCTTGGAGGTTACCGACGCGCTACCTACCGTCGACGCGGCGTCGGTGGAGAAGAGCGAGGTGGAGCCAAGGGCGTCTTCTGTTTTGTTCAGGCCGTGGACGGCTAGGATTAAACAGGCTGCGTGGTAGCCTATACGGAGCATCGAGGACGTCGGTAGTGCTGTGCGTTACAGCGTAAGGGGCCTTGAATGGTCTTGAGGGCTTGGGTGTGCTGGGGGATTCACATACCTAGGAGGTGGTTCCACCTCTGCTTCCACGCGCGGAACTCCTCGCATTCACGCCCGTCGTTCGAGTACGGTTCCTGGAAGATCTTCTCGTGGAGGGTTGAGTACAGCATGATCTCGGCCACGAGCATCCCGTCTTGCATAGTCGCTTGGTAGAAACTGAGAACTGCGACGACAAACATGAGTTATCTCCTCTTTCTCAGACGGGAATGGGGGTCTTGCAGCGCGTAGGTAGAACTCTAGCCATACCCCGGATAGAGACATGTCACACGCTGGATTGGTAGAACGGGGAAAGAATTGACTGTTGTCTTTAACTCACGGACGTTGCATTGGTTGATATGTGACCCCTTCGGGATAATGGATGGCCGACCCGTCGTTGCGGCCCAGCTGCAGTAGAACCCGGTCATTAGCAGTCTGGCTATAGTCTCGGAGCGAGAGGAACTTACTGGAGGTGATGAAGACATATAGCGGACCAGAGATGCATCGACCGATGGTCGTCGAGCGTCGAGTTGCCCTTCTTAAGCCGGTTGACGATTTGCGTGAAATATATACTCAACATAGCTTGCTTCGCGCAGTACCCCGTCAACAACCAGCTATCGATATACTCGACGCCGCGCTATCAATACGTAAATCAACCGTCAGATCAACACACGCCAGGGAGGTGAACCTCATGGTTGCGACTGCTTACCTGGCTTGGGACGTTCGCGTTGTTGCTCATGATGAACAGGGCATTGAGGTCGTCGAGATCTAACGGGCTGGAAAGCAATGCCTGGCCGAGGATCATCTGCACCTGCTCGGACATCCGATTGTATAATGGCGTCCCGGAGATATCATCGCGGTAGACTACGCCCATGAGGCAGCAGACGCTATGTAAGAACGCCGATACCCGGCGAGCGGCACCGCTGGGTCTCACGTCCTCGTGGTTGCGCACGAGTATCATGTGGCTCTGATATTTGAGGAACCTATAAGCGCGACGGAGTGATTAGCTACCCAGTTCTCCAACCCGCCGCTTCATGGGCAACCCCGGCGGGAAGCCGGCTTACAGTTCCATCAGCTCGCTTGCCGTCTGCTCGTCAAGGATGCGTAACTGCACAAGATCAGGAGACCCATGCCCGGACGCCCGGCGTTGACCGAGAGTGACCTGTGTCATCTCCCTCAGCACCACGATCGGCGCCGACTTCGACCCGCTATCCACCGGGTTCGACAGATACTCCGGATCCGGAGGGTTGTTACTAGCAGCCGGTGCCCCGTCCTCCCCACTATCAGAGTTCGCGTGAGCCTGAGAGCGATTCGACGTCTGACTCTCGGACTTCAAGGCTCGAATCATGGTCTTGATCTCCGTCAGGGCGTCTTCGTGGCGTTGTAGACTGATATTCACCCCGAGTTAAAAAAACACATCGCTTAGTAATGAGGTGATTATCACCGGCAGCGATGTCGGCATAGAAAGTCGGGGCGCGACCAGAACAAGCAACAGACATACCTCTCCTCGATTCTCGGGCGAGCCGGCTCCGCCGAGTCTAAATTCGGGACGACATCATGTTGTCCCCGTAGCGAGCACGGAATTCTATCAGATGAATATAAGCTCCCTAACCAGAAGAAGAAAAAAAAGTACAAAAAAGCAGCTGGTGCACGACACACGGGCAGGGAAAGACGGACCTCAAAGTCTGGCAGCGATGACAGCCCTGCGCCCCCGGGTCGTACTCGCACCTACATTTCAGGCGCTGGCATGATAGGCAGGAGAAGGCCCGTCGCCGGCGTTTCTGCCCCGAGCCCCTGCCGGGGTACTCGTCTTCGGCGGCGCTCTCCTTCGCCGTCCTCTTCTTACCGTTAGATTGGCCCGGGTCGGAGTCCCGCGCCGAGCCTGGGCCGTCGCTCCCGGCGCTGGCGGGCGCATAGGGGCTCCTTGGCGGCTGCATTTGCGGATTTAAATTGGACAGGTGTGACCCGACTCACACTCATTAAACTCGGCAGAGTGACGAGTCCTCCCCCCCCTAATGTAGGTTACGAGTGTTGGCGACAAAAGAATGGAGACCTGCCAAGATGTCTTGTTGGTTGCGACACCGTGTGGCTCGCAGTTTTGCTGCACTAACTAGATACCTAGTGTAGCATCGTCGCCGTGAAAATCTCGGTACACACCACTATACTTATAGCGCCGTGATCCCCAGGGCCGTTGAGATTGCAAGTGTCCGGCTGCTCTCTTAATACTGTGTCGTGATTGACTGGAGCTCCCGGCACGTCTCTAGTCTTTTGTCGTCTGCCTTTGTGCTTTATTAGCCTATTGCTCCGCTGTAGATTAGACAACGCAGGATGGCAGGTAAGTTAGCTACCAACACCACTTTACAGACTGTTTTGCGTACAGATTACGGGGTCAGATAGGGAATCGCCAGGTAGATACAGTAACGTCTTGGCCCTAGGCCGCGTTGCTCGATCCACCACATTGTTCGGCCATTTAGGTAGTCCCTGTAAGTAAGTACGCAAACACATCACCAACAACGAATTGAAACAGCACCTATACGAGTAAGTATCGTCCCCGGATGGCCGAGCAATCCGGTAGACCCGACCAATAGAGTAATCGAATTCGATTCTCACCATGCAGTTATGCCTCTCTTCCAAAAGAGCTTCACTGATTCTTACCCGGGTATTTGCTCCAGAGGCAAAGTGAGGTACCTACAGGAACCGTCTGACCTAACGGTCCAACTAGCTACCTAGGTCAAATGTGGTTTAGTCAATTCATCATCGCATTGTGCAAGGCCGCACGTCCGGTACACGTGGGGTTATGTACATAATTGTGTCTACTGAGTATGTCTTCGTATCAGTACTTGGTGCAGACTATGCCCTCGGAGATTGCCGCTCTTATGCTGGCGCCATGTTGTAGGGGTTTTCAACTGATTTGGATCGTCAAGCTGTGGACACAGTGTGTCTCATGTCGTGAGTCGCTAGTCATCGTAGTGGGCCACGATGCTTGATTTGACGAACTGCTGTTTTACCGTATTTATTGCGCTGTTCGTTCCGCCTGCTGCGGCTTTCTGAGTGAGATGCAATGAGTGAGAATCGGTCACAAAACATGCGAAGCAAATGATCCCCAACGTACTTCGTGAGTTAGGCAACTATATCGGCTAGCACCGACAATCCTTGCGTCGTTTCTCAGATTATCGTAGCAGGCATTTACAACGACCCGAAACAACAGTCCGGTTGAAAATTCGGCATTCTGAAGTTTGTCGTCGCTGGATATGTAACTGCTTCACATCTGCCGTCGCCACGTCCTATACTCGCCCGTAGTTACCGTTCTTAATCATTCAATTCACTACGTCGTGATTAATGTATACGTTGGAGCGGTATTGTAAATGCTTCACGAAAGATCATGTCCTTAAGCGATTCGTGTATGAGTAGGTTCATAGGCTTATAGATGGTTCCCGGTCAATCGAGATGGAAAGTGCGCGATGATATAGGAACGCCGAGACAAGCATTGGAGAAGAAAGATAATTCGTACGATTGCAACTGATTACTCCCGATATATATTCCCGGAGCCGGCCAAAACTATATGTGTAAGTCGGTGTTCCTAGGCATTAGCATGTCATTCAGTCGCTGCCGGAAAGTGTTCAGCTATCTTTATCTCAATTCTCAACGCCAAGCGGGTGCAGCGCGGCAAGCTGTGCACCAGAATAAGAGGGACAAGCAACCGCTCATTAAATCTACAACTTGAAAGAGCATCACAAATACCGCCACTTATAATACACTTCCTAGCCAACCTTGTTGTTCACTGTTCTTGAGTCATGCCATACCATTTGTTCACGGCTTTTTCTTTTTCCTATGTTCCTGCTTTTTTGGCACCACTCTCTTGGTGTTCTTTCTCACGCCTCAGGGGCTTTTCCCCTCATTCGCCGATTCTCCTCATTTCTTTTTGCTCTTATATCGCGTATATACATATACTGAAGGCAAGATGGGAGAACATGGCATCTTAGGGGCTCGGCTGATTCTCAATTAGACATATCTCTGAACTTAACGCAATATATTTCTGCGAGGTTGTCTACAGCTCACCGCTCAGGCACCGCTTTTCAAACGGACACTCTTGAGGTATCGCTAAGCTTCCGTGAAAAGAATCCGGCATATCATGGCAAACGGCAGGAGCGCCAACTCCGGCGTCAGCCACGAGTGGGACACGGACTCGGAGGAGATGCCGATGGAAGCGGAGTCGGCCGCGATCGAGAAACAGCTGAGGAAGCTACTGAGGCAGTCCAAGGAAGGCACGGCGGCCCCACTTGCTCAATACGACGACAACGATGAATCCCAAGAAGATGAGGACGGGATTCTGCCGGCTCTCGCGCACGTCATCGACTTGACCGTCGACACACCCAGCACACGGCCACGATCTGATCCGAGACCTACCCGCAACGACCCCGTCAAGCGAGAAGCCATGGTTAAGCAACATGACTTCAACGGCTCCGTGCTCGAGCCGGGGGTGACCGTTGAGATTGACGTCGTGGAGCCACCGTCGTTTTTCAAGGCCTCATTCCTTTATATCAACCACATCATCAGTACCCCTGACGGCATCATGCTGCGTGGCATCCCCCTGACTCGTCTAAGGAACCTCCGCGGACGTCTCCCGCGACTACGGAATGAATTGGCGATGATCCTGCACGTCGACAACAACGACAAACGACCCGAGGAAGTCCAAGCGGCCATAGAGATCCCGGTCACAGACGTCATCAAGGTTCGCAATTGCCACTTCACAAATGCTGACTTCCCAGTGCATCGCACCGTCTTGGGGATTTATACCACAAGCGCCGATCAGGAGGCACACGGCGTCTTGATGTGCCGATGGCGACTGATCTTCAAGTACAGAAACGCCGCGACGCGCATAGGCTATATCGAGCAGTCGCAAAGACAGGCCGCTCCGTTTGAATACATCATCGAGCACATCAAGTCCAGACAGCTCAGCAAGAAACGATTCGAAGTTTCAGAGACTAGCAGATTCAACGCCTGGCGAGGCGGCAAAGTCCGTGGAGGCGAACACGACCCGACGAGCGCTAGGAGCCTCGTCAAGGGACCTGTGGTACAATTGGAAGAGAAGCAAGCCGACCCTGAAGTGGTACTAATCGAGAAGAAGCGCGGGCAAAAATACACATTCGGCGACATGTTCTGCGGGGCGGGCGGCGCTTCCTTGGGCGCGCGCAAAGCCGGTTTCCAGATCAAGATCGGCTGTGACCACCACCTGGGTGCGTGCAGAACCTATTCCAGGGTCTTCCCTGAGGCCGATCTACACTATCTAGATATCTTCGACTTTATCAGAAAAGAGTCTAGAACCAGGGTTGACGTCCTGCACCTGTCGCCCCCTTGCCAGGTCTGGTCGCCCGCACACACCTGCGCCGGCGTAAACGACGAGGCAAACATAGCCGTCCTTTCGTCATGCCATCAACTCATCAAGAAGTTCCGCCCACGGCTCTTTACCCTGGAGCAGACGTTCGGCATCCTGCACCCGAAGTTCGAGTATTACTTCAACGCACTCATCCACGGCTTCACGGAAAGCAGCTACTCGGTTCGCTGGAAGGTCGTCGACCTGGTCGACTGGGGGTCCCCAGCAACGCGCAAGCGTCTAGTGATGCTGGGCTCCTGCCCGGGCGAGGAACTGCCAACGATCCCGAAACCAACCCACGTGCCACCAGAGCTGAAACGGCGCGGGAAGAAGACCTACCTGACCGTCAAGAAGATGCTAGCGCGCATCCCGCGCGACATGGCGGTGACCAGGCCGCGACAGCACGACGACAGCGATTTTAACGATGACTACGACGACGATAACGAGGACGACATGCATAATCCGTATGAGATGATGCGCAAGCGCCTCCCGCGCTGGGACGCGGACGTCACGCTGCGGCGCTGCATCACGACGAACGGGGGCTACGGGAACTACCACCCGAACGGACGGCGGGATTTCACGCTGCGGGAGTACGCGACGCTGCAGACATTCCCGCTGACATACCCGTTCCAGATCCCGAACCGAAAGCAGCAGATCGGGAACGCGTTCCCGCCGATGGTGGTCAAGGTCCTGTTTACGCACTTGCGCAAATGGCTAGAGAGACAGGACGGCGTGTACGCGATCGAGAACGAGCCGATAGACCCGGATGACCCGGACGTCGAGTTCTTCGATCTCGAGGGGGATAATGTGGACATGCTGGAGGGAGAGGACGGCGAGGACGGCGACGATGTCGAGTATATGGGCGAGCAGCCGCTTGACGGTCTCTATGAGGAGATGGAAATTGACGATAGCGATGACGACTATGATGTTATCCCGTGCGCGGACGTCAACCAGCAACGACGCGTTTGGCCGCCCATTGATCTCACGGAAGGAGATAACGTTATTTACCTCGTGTAGAAGCACGACTAACCCCTATCTAGTGTATTCCGTACGCCGCGGTTATGACAGTGCGTCGGAGAAGAGGGACGCAAGCAGAAAAAACTCTCCCCAGTCTTCTTCTCATCGCGTATGCGAGGGAAAGCAAGACGAAGACCGAAATTTGTTACGACATGAGGACCCGGGAATGTCGTCGCGCACAGAAGACCTTGTGCGCATACACTATCAACGCACTGTACTTTATAAGTGTGCCATGGTATGAAGTCTGTACCTATGAAGCCAGGGCTAACTACAAACCCAATTCGCTTCTCTTTTCTTCTCATCATCAGTCTTCGTTTGGACCGCTTGGAGTCCCTGGAATATTGTACTGTACCGCACTGTCGTCGCCACCTGCGCTCATACATGCTGCGTCGTTGCAATGGTAGCTACCTGGTACCCACGCATGCTTTTTCCTGCACGGGAAATGAGAGAAATGCAAACGCAATAAGGTCGTGTCGTGCCGTGTCGAATCGAATCGATGAGAAGAGACAAGCAAAACAAAAACAAAAACCTGGCAGCCTACGTAGCTAATTACTACTGAAAAAAAAACAAAATTGATTCCCTTCTTTTGGCGAATAAACCCGACTTGTTACCGCTTTCGATATTATTAACCCTCCATCTCTGTCCGTTTGTGACTTGTTGCCCGCCCCCGCTTTTATATAAGATTCGCCGGGGCGTGTTTTTTTTTTACTCCGTAGCTTGACCCTGGCAATCATGTATAACGCCGTGCTTATGCTTCAGTATTGACAATCGCAATCTTGGAGTTGGGAGGTATTTCCTTTGCCCTTGCTGTGCCCCGCGAATGCGACATTTTATGGGGGTTCTGCCTTGTTGGCTGCTGGCCTTCCGTTCACCCATTACGTCCTTGAGGGCAGAGCGTATATTGTCAATTGATGACCTCTGGACGGGACTAGCTTTATAGGACTCTGTTTAGTTATATGGAGTAGGTACGTCTGTCTGTAAGCCGATAAAAATACCCAAGGTGAACCTTTCGAGTTACTGTATCGGTCGGCGTAGCTTGGTCCTAGGGAGCGTAACTTTTGCCAAAAAGAAAAAAAGACGGGATGGATTGCAATGGGCAGGGGAGACGGCGACTCTTTTCTATCCACTCCGTAGCCCTAAGGGCCGGCCGCATTGCTCGGCCAGCTGAGCCATTCACGCAAATCAAAGGGGTCATGGACCCCTGGTTGGCCTAGCAAGATGGTAGGCTGGCCAGGTACGTACTGTGAGAGGAATCTAGTTACCCCTGAGTGCGGGTATCATAGTAGTCTGTAAGTATCTGTCACACTAGGCTACCTAGTTGCTAGTTGCTTATCATCTAGAGACCGTTTAGATGTGCTTGTAAATCTTGGGCTAACTGACTGGCTATTGCCTACCATTACGTCCTTACATCGGGAACCCGTGGTTGTCCACGCCCTAAGGCAGGACGACTGCGAGAGCATCAACTATAACGTGCACTACTTACTAAGTATTGTTGCTATGGTGTTGGCAGTATCCGCGATTTCGGTCGCAACTAATGTACGTGCTACCTACATATACATATGTGTTGTGTCGATGTCCCGGTATAGGAAGCGTACGTTCCCCGAGAGACTGATTGTAACCGTAATCTGTAAGGGCGTAGGGTCCAGACAGTATCGGAATAGCTACCTATGGCGGCGCGTGTAACTGCGGCATCTTCCCGGCCACAGGCTCCGCCGGCAGTGGCTGGGGTATACCAAGCTTTATGTTGTATCAAGTCCCATCGTCTGGCCGGGATCCTGGAGATATAGCTGCCGTGTGGCGTGGCGCCTCTCTTGCATTTATGTACGGTATAAAATCTCTCTAAGTAGATACCGTCGTATACTGACGCCAGCACTAATACGCTTCGGGGACAGATGTTCAGTGTTCAAACGGCCACGGAAACCCAAGCTGCGTGATCGACGAGCTGGAAGATAACGGTTCTGCGACGCACTACTACGTAGAGATAGGTCTTTATCTTTAAAGATAAGTAGAACCGACTATTGTGATCATAGTATGGACGACTGTTTAGATAGTGATTTAGATAGTGCTCGTGAGTCGTGGGTAGAGTTGCAGTGCTGCCAACAGACACTGGTGAGAGTAGTTATTGGTAGATTTGCATAATATAAAGTCCCTTTCCGTGCCAGATTACTTACTAGTGCACATAATGTTCGGGTAGACTGGAAATAGAACTGATGACCTCGTATTTTATTTCTTCACTTCTGCCCTACCCGCGGTCTTGGGTTCAATAATAAATAAGCGGCATGTCGGCGCCTCGGATAGCCTAACCCTTGGAAAATGTAGTGCAGCGGCACTACGTGCCCATAACCCTCACAATGTGGCATTTCAGCCGCAAGACAAGAAAAAGAACAGGTAAGTTACCGAGGGGTGAAAGATCGCGAAGCCGAACGTCGGCACGTAGGAACCTCCTGTACTGTGACGCCAAGACGTCGGCGACGACAATACTTATACCCAGCAGGTACCTTTACCGGTGTTACATTACAAAGGCTCTACCATCCAGGGAGTGCTCCATTAATTGGGTGAGCTTACTCAGTACTGTGCCTCAATATACTACATGGACAGGCACCATGGAAAGTTTCCGGGGATGACAGCCTGCTTTCTATAGGGTATAGTTACTACGAAGCTCGCGGAATAAACAAACGAGTATAATTACCGGTGCGCCGCAATTTTCTATCTCTACGTACACAGTCCTAGGCAACTTACACCGCTCCTTTCATCAGCCTGCTGGCGCGAGCCCGCGACCGTTCCGGCATGCTATTCGGACTGGAGTGTGCGCGTAGTTAGCAGAAATCACAGACTGGAGGTGAAGACCAACAACCATGTTAGGTACCTATATGCGCAATAATCACGGGTTATTGAGGCGCCATTTAAACGTCTCTGTCGTCGCCAAGATCAACTACATAAGGCTCACTGCAACATCACCGTTGCGACCTCATAACTATACCTACATGCTTTTCAATCGCACTGCCGTAGACTTTGGGGTAAACCCCCTTTCTGCCTTCCGTTATAGGCAACCCCTTTTTTCCCCCAAACGCCGGCAAAATACTGCCGGGGTTTAAATCCATCTGCTAGCCTACCTACTACCGGTACATATCCGAGTATCATTGGAACTCCGCATCGTAGGCGCCCCGGTAGTGTCGGGACGCTAGGCAGAGACACTCTGCCTACTCATGTACGGAGTACTTTGACGCCATAGAGAGAGAGATGGACTGTGGCAGTAGTGGTCAATGGGCATCTGAGCCTCAAGGGTAGTGTGGGCGCATGGCAGATGAGAGTACAGTATCAATCGCGGCCTGATGTCCTCTCCGTTGGTGAACCGGGCCTAGAACCTTCACGAAGTTCGCCATCACAAACTTCATGCGAGGTAGCGGGTACATGGCCGCGCATGACATGATGTCAGGTACGGATGCTGTTTTCGGGGGTAGTGTGTACAGGAGCTGCAAGGTACAGCCTGCGCCCGCAGCCAGACGAGCCATGGCACGACAGCGCTAGGGGTGTAATTTCATCCGAGCCATCATCGATCATCACATCACGACTCCTGCCATGGGGGGTGTGTGGGTGTTGCTTAACCGAGAAAGTATAGGATAGGCGTGGTATCATATAGGGTACCTATACGAGAGGAGAATATCTCATTCAAAAGGGGAGCCCGTCCCCATCTCGAGGAAAATCCCTTTCTTCTCCTCTTAAATCATCGCGTTCAGTCAAGCTGGTCGTTCTTTCATTGTTGCTTTTACAGCATCACGACACTCGTTTTTCTGTGTGTTTTGGGTTTGGTGACTTTCTCACCTTTCCGGTCCATTCTTTACTAGTTCTGAGCTTTTTGCAAACCTAATAATGCGTTTCTCTAACCACGGCTCCGTGGCTATGGCCATGGCAGCCTCGCTAGCCAGCGCCGCTCCCAACGGTGGCCTTCTCGGTGTCGGCTTGGGTCTGGTTGATGGCCAGACTGGGGGCTCAAAGAACAACAGCGCCAACGGCGCCAGTGGCGGTCTCCTCGGCATAGATCTGAACCACGGCAAGGGCCTCGACCTCTCGAAGCCTATTACCGCCGATATCAGCCTAGACGCCGACCTCAGCGGCACCGTCCTCGCCGCCGGTGTTCTCGCCGATGTGGCCGTGAACCCCATCGCCCACGCCGCCGCCGGTGCAGCTGTTGCTATTGCTTGCGAGAAGTGTGTTGTCAAGGGTGATGTGGATGCCGCCCTCTCTTTGGCTAAGGTCGTCCCGGCCCTGAGCCTTTCCCTGAAGGATGTCGAAGTCCTCCTCGACCTCGACGTTTACATCGGCGCTGCTGCCACCATCGCCGTCAACCTTGTCGCTCCCGCCAAGGTTTCTCTTCCTCTCCCTGGCTTGAACGTTGACGCCTTGGTCTACCTCGACCTTGTGCTCGGTGTCCACACTGAGTTGGATCTGTCCGCTGGCGTCTACGTCAGCCTGCCTGAGGCCTCCCTCGAGACCGACATCCTTAGCGGCGACATCCTGGACACCGACTTCTCCGGTGTTGCTGTCAAGGTCCTCCCTATCAAGGTCCGCGTTGGTTGCACTGAGCTTTTGGCCGATCTCCGTCTCCGCGTCGATGTTGCCGTTTCCGCCGGTGTTGACGTTGACGATGTCCTGCCTCTTGACCAGCTTATCCCTGGTCTTCACCTTCCCTCCGTTGGTGCTGGTGTCGAGGTTGCCGTCTACGTCAACCTCCTCGAGTACATCGGTCTCTTCTGCGCGCACTCCAACTGCCCGTTGATCAAGGAGGTGAGTAACACTAATTTAGACATTTGAGTCCGGCCAGTATGGGCAACGAATAGCTGACTTTCGAATTCATAGTCTTATGGCCTTAACGTTGGTGCCGCCGTCGACGTCGACGTCGCCGTTGAGGATTTGTTGTCGATCCACCTGGCTCCCACTGTCGCCACTGCTCTCCTCACCATCCCGACTCAGACAGTGTGCATCCCGTCCCAGGCCCCGTCGTCCGTGCCTCACTCTCGCCCTACCCCCACTGGCACCTGGTCCCACGGCCTCAACACCGGTGTTCCCACCAGTGTTCCTGGCGGCAGCGGTGCTCCTAACGGATGGGGCTCCCCCTCGAGCTACCCCGGCGGTCTCGGTGGCCTTATCCCAACTGGTGGTAGCCCTCTTTCCTCCGGCCCTGCTACTACCCCTGCCGCGGGTACCGGCTCCATTGCCTCCGTTGGCACTGGCTCTGGCTCTGGCAACGGTCAGACCTTCACCGTCACTGCTTGCGCTGTCGACGTTGCCAACTGCCCTGCTGGCTTCCAGACCACTGTGACCCTCACCAACACCGGCGCCTCTACCGCCGCTGTCTCTGTCCCGACCTCCGCCGGTGGTAACAACATTGCTACCATCACCTCCCAGGTTGTCACCATGACTCCCTGCTCAAGCGCCTCCACCTTTGTCACCCCCACCCAGTTCAGCAGCGCCCCTTTCTCCTCCGACGTCCCGTCTCAGGTCGCCACTGCTACTAGCACCCCGTCTGGCTCCCCTGCTGGTAGCAGCTCTGGCAACACCCCCGCCGGCTCTTCCTCTGGATCCTCTCCCGCCACCTCCGTCCCTGCTGGTGGCAATGCTGGTGGCTACCCCACTGGCTTCTCTGTCCCTCCTGCTTCAGCGTCGTCCACGCCCGTGATTGGAACCCCCGCTGGCTCTCAACCCGCCGGTGGTTCCGGATCCCAGCCCACCGGTAACTCCACTGGCTTCCAGCCCGCCGCTTCCGGCTACCCCGTAGGTGGCTCTTCGTCGCCCTCTGGTTCCACCCCTGCTGGTGGCTCCGGATCCCAGCCTACCACCGGCTCTTCCGGCTCTTACCCTGCCGGTGGTTCCTCCGACTCTTACCCTACCCAGGCCGGATCTGGCCAGACTGGTGCCACGACCGCCCCCGCTGGTGGTGCGCCCACTCTCGCGTCTTACCCCGTCGCCCACGCCTACCCTGGCGTCAACAGCACCATCCCCAAGTCCTGGTCGACCAGCGCGTCGCCTGCCACCCAGTCCGGCGGGAGCTACCCCACCGGCCCTGCTAGCACCATCCCCACCGGTGGTGCCGGCAAGCTGAGCAGCAGCGTCGCCGCCGCCGTCGCCTTGATGGGCGCCGTCATGGCCTTGTAAGGATTCCTCAGGCAAGAAAAGAAATGTATTCCAAAAATTTTTATATAATGGGTAATGGAAATCGGCCTTTTTGTCGTCGCCGCCTTAATGTGGGATGGGGGAAGCTCCGCCGGAGTGTAGGGTAGTGTCTTGTCTTATACTCTAGAGTCTGTAGACAGAACGGCGTTTCGTGTACAATAGGGGGCGTTTTAACGTTCATGACAAATAAATACCTTTTGATCGCATGTTGTCACGTTTATTGTTTCGCTGACTGAGCTGATTGTTGAGATTTTGCCCTATCATTTTGCTGTGAACTGTTTATTACTTATCGTCTCACTGCCCAGTTCCAGATTCCCGGTTCCAGGTGAGAGAATAGGTGGGCCGAAGTCTTTGGAATCCGCGATGATGACTGTACTTCATGCCTACCTGATAGCTAATCTAATGACAAGCGTTATCAGATAGCTTCGTGGCAGACTGAATCAGTTTTAAGGTTGGTGCTTTGATAACTAGTATCACGGACGACTCACGAGAGACCTTCCATTCGCCCGATCCCCTGCCAAGTCCTTAGCCATGTGGGAGAAGCAGTGGTCGCCGGTGCAGAATTCCTATACCGCGAGACTAGCGCCGATATTCAAAATAGTAGAGTCGAGATTTGGGCTGACGACGACTTGCTTAACTTTAGAGTCTTCCTGGGTTAGTGTAGATTACCATAGCGGGAAATATGTGTTTTCAGAACAGCTCTTCCGGGGCGTGATGCATTGGCCTCGTTGAATAATCGTTGTTTATGATCTTGCAGAGTCCGTTAGGAAAATATCTATAAATGCGTTGCTGGCTGGTGTATCTAGGTATCACACTCATCATACCTAACACCACCAACGTACAGGCCTTACAAGTTTACAGCACGCATGAGACGTCTGGCCACTAAGAGCATATTATGGCCGATATGTTATCATTACCCAGAAGATTCGGCAGTTCGGCGGCTGACGATTCATGATCTTGGACATTGTCATGGTAACCCGTAGATATTACACCAGCCCACCGATATTACGCGGCGACACGTATAAGGGTGACTTGTCTTGACGAGAGAATCAAAGCACGTGGGCACCCCAAGCAGCGGGCCCATACGGCGATCTATTCCTTTTTCTTTGGGCAGTCCATTCGTTGTGGTGTCGTAGTTGTGAGAAATGAGATCGCAGACCACTAGGTAGTAGGTAGACAAGCAACTTGCAAGTTCGAATCTTATGGGCCTCCTCTTTGAGTCGGCTTCAGCTAGCGGCTTTGGCTACCAGCTTCGGCCCCCTTTGGCTACTCTAAGAGCATGTTCCCCAGGATGGGGTCGCCAGCGGGCGCCATTGTTGTATGGTTTAAACCCTGACGCCTTAGGTGATACTATTACTGCGGCATTGTACAATGCTCGAAGCGACTGAGGTCGGAGTATTTAAATGACTTTTGCTATCCGGGCGGTGTCTTCCCGCTATCCGGGTGGTATTTCCCATTTCGTGCCGTAGTACGGACTACAGTGTTGCTTCCTACCACAATCCCCTCGGGCCGTCTCTTATACCGCCCCTGCTGCTGCTCAGGAAGCCATATCTTAATCCAGCTCCTTCGTTGCCTCCCATGTCAGCCCTCGAGCTGTCCCCGGCACTGCCCCTTGGGTAGCTCCCTGGGCCGCCTCCTGGGTTGTCTCTTAGGCCACCTTGTGTATCACCTCCCATACCGCTTCTTCTACCTATCCCTTCCTCCGCGGTCATTTATACCACCTGTGTCGCTAAGGAATCTATCTATGTGTTGTGTGGCAGGGCCATCCCACCCGAAATATTAAGGTACTAGCATAAAGTAGGAGAATACCACCCGGATAGCGAGAGGACACCGCCCGGATAGCAAAAGTCATTTAAATACGGTGGCGGAGTTTTAGCAAGACGTCAAGTTCTAAACACTAAATGTCCGAATATAGCTGTGCAAGGAGTTGTTTGTCCTAGGGTATGTACCCATGACACATAATACTAGAAGGAGTACCTATTACCCACTGCCCAGGGACGTTAATTCAGGTTTAACACCTGTTTCCTTCCGGCTATCATCTGAGTAGGTTACCGTGTATTGTGCCCTTCAGAGTCTGGGCTCTGAAGTTTTGGTTCAAACCACGTTAGAAATGTAAACATTACGTACATCAACAGAGGCTATTGCCTACCTGGTTGGTAATGATCAATATCGGATTCGGGGAATAAGATATCGCACAACTGCCAGCAATCCTATAGGAAGCCTCCTATCACTAATCGGCGCCTTAGCCCACGAGGCTGGCCTACTCCTACCAACCATGCCGGGTATGTTCCGGGAATTCCATCTGTCCGGATGGCTGAGCTGGATAGAGCCAACCATTACGCACCTCATTGTTTCTGAGGTGGCAAGACTGTGTACAGACACCGATGGTAAAGTTGGAATATCGTAGAATACCTTTTACAAACCACTTTCTATATCTTCTTCGGTCTTCGCTACCCTTGTATCCTCCCTCTGTCCTCTGTCCCATAACCCCCATCGTCGTACCTCTCATTGTGACCCGTTCCTACGATCCAGTACGGATTGGTCGATATAATGCGTTCCCCATCTTCGGTCTCGCCGATGGCTTTGCTTCCATTGGTCTCTACTGTGTTATCTATCGTTCATTGTGCCCTTGCTGCCGCGCCAGACAGCCCATCCGGTAACTACACGCCCACCATTGTTATTTGCCCGGCACAGAGGCCTACCATTCGGGACGCTTCGGTACTGTCGCCCCAGGAGTCGGCGTGGTTGCAGGTGCGCCGCCCCAACACTGTCCCTCCCATGGTAGATTTCTTCAAGCTGGCCAACATCCCCGATTTCAATGCGGTCAGCTACATCAATTCCAATAAGAAAGACTTTACCATTGTCCCAAACATTGCCATAGCCGTATCCGGCGGTGGTACTCGCTCATTATTGAACGGTGGCGGCGTTATCGCAGCAACCGATAATCGAGTGCCCGGGTCCACGAACGCCGGTGGCATCGGAGGTCTCCTTCAGGCGGCTACCTACCTAGGCGGCAACTCCGGTGGCGGATGGCTTGTCGGTTCCATATATGCCAACAACTTCAGTACGATCCCCACCTTACGAGATGGATCGCCGGGCTCTGGGTCATGGCAATTTTCTAGTTCTATTTCGGAAGGGCCCGCCATCTTCCCAGGTCCCACGAGTGGCAGCTTGATTAATAATGCGACCCTGTACTGGACTCGGATACAAGATCAAATCAGCGGGAAACAAGCCGCGGGCTTCAACATCTCTCTCTCGGATTATTGGGGCCGGGCACTATCCTATCAGCTTATTAACGATGTAGATGGCGGTCCGGCGTATACCTTTTCATCGATTGCCAATGCCGACGGTTTCTTGTCTGGCGAAATGCCCATGCCCATTATTGTATCGGACGAGCTCGAACCGGGCGCCACCGCTGTCAGCTCAACCTCACCCGTCTACGAATTTAATCCCTTCGAGATGGGGTCCTTCGCTCCCTCCGTCTTTGGCTTCGTACCCACGAAATTCATAGGCTCCGGCTTCAACAACGGCATTGTTCCGCAAGATGCTGACTGCGTTGAAGGATTCGATCAGTACGGATTGGTATTCGCAACGACCAGCTTCCTATTCAACGAGGCCGCAGGCTCGTTCAAGGCTGACGTGGAGGGCTCGACGCCTCCGAATATATTGGCTATACTCGATGCCTTGGACCAAGGCCCGGATGGCGAGGTCACCCGGTGGCAGCCTAACCCTTTCTTCAATTTCAACCCGGATACCAACGCGAACGCCAACTCCGAAATTCTGGCACTTGTGGATGGCGGAGAGGTTCGTACTCTGTTGTCTCCTATTCCCCTTCTTTGAAAATCCTCGAGACCGGGAATCACCCGATGCAGTGTTAAGAATTTTGGACTGCTTATACGTCTGCTATGGCGAGTTGGACAATGGACTCCAAACCACTAGACTACTGTGTCCCAGTCGGCTGGTCTAACCCCTACGAAAGGGCCGGGATCTGAGTGTCGGCGGTCATTCAAATCATTGGCGTGTATAGGTGCACGTGTACGGTCGTAACCGTCACAACGTCTGAAATCCATAAGACGGATCCGTCTTCATCAGCTGCTGCACTAAATGAGTAACATGCTACTAACTCCCGGTTTTACAACAGGACTTCGAGAATCTTCCGCTGCTCCCGCTGCTCCAGCCCCTGCGCGCCGTCGACGTAATAGTGGCCATCGATTCCTCGGGAGACACCAGCTTCAGTTACCCCAACGGATCAGCCCTGCGCCACACCCTAACCCGTACCCAGGAGTTCAACAGTGGTAAACTTCAGTTCCCAGATATCCCTGACGCCGACACATTCATCAACCTAGGATTGAACCAGAAGCCGACCTTCTTCGGCTGCAACGCCAGCGACTTCACCGGCGCCATCCCACCGCTAATAGTATGGATCCCGCTCGCCCCCTACAGCGCCTTCAACAATGCGTCGACCGTCCAGCCGACTTTCTCCAACGAGCAGCGCCAAGATTTCATCGAGAACGGTTTCAACGTCGGCACCATGGGTAACGGGACCGTGGAGGCGCAATGGCCCGCCTGCCTCGCATGCGCCATCCTAAGCCGTAGTCTACAGCGCACCTCCACGCCCCTTCCAGCCTCGTGCGAGTCCTGCTTCGAGACGCATTGCTGGAATGGAACGATCGACACCACGCCGGCCATCTACAACCCTACGCTTATCCTCGGATCGAATCTGCCCTCGGCCACCTCGAAGCCCGGAAACGGGCCCAAGCTTCAGCTAGCCCTGAATACTACAGTCGCGTGAGGTGCCTGATAGGGGTAATCAGGCAGCGGCGTAGAGAATAATATAAAAAAAGGTTTTCACCATCGGCCTTCTATTCTATAGATGTAGCGACGAGTCTACGGATATCACTTCTTTTTTTGTATATATTTCACCAACTGAAATCCTTTTGCCGAAGGGGCTGAAGCCTGACCCGTGCCGGCCCATCATCGACGACGTCCCCGGATTCAAGGGATTCTTCAAAACCTTTGGTGTCATAGCGTATTGGTGAGATTGCGCGAGGATATTGGCGTTTGTGTTATTCTGTACTAAGTCTCACAAGGTCAATTAATTGCGTGAAAGCGGCTATAAGACCCGTGCATCACTGCGGCACTCGCTTCCCCGAGCCGCCGGGTCCGGGTCTTCACTAATCGGAAATCCGGACGCCCGCCGGGGCAGGAGCGCCGGCTCTTGCCGACCCGACCCGCACCGGTCCCGTCGCCAACCGGGCTACCTATTACGTTGGGTATCAATATTATCTAGACACAATGAGCACTAATGTGTCTATTTCATTGTGTAGGCTACGATCCGGATAGGGGTAGACTCGAAGAAGTTATGGCATGTACCCTTCGGCCAGTTTCAGTCGCAGTCGGGGTAGCATGACTTGCGGCAAAGCCGACCCTCACGCGCATACCTATAGCTACTTCTGCACTATTTTCTTGTTGCTGACCTGTAACACCTTGACTTTTCCTGTTTCATCGCACTGCGCATCAAATTGGTTTCCATGACATCCTATATATACCTGTTCACCCCAGGGGCATCCTTGGGTGGCGTCTAGGCCGCAACACTGCCTATAAAGCATCGCAATTGCTGTAACCCAATAGGCAAGGAAGGTAGTATCCAAGGCCAAGTCTCCACGCCTCTCGCAAATCTTTCAAGGTGGTAGGTCACGAAGGGTTTAGGCTAGAAGGCCATAGACTTAAAGATGCCATTCACATCACTCTGGGGAAGGAAACAAGGTTGAGACGGGAGTATATGCGACCAGACCCAAGCGGCGACAGACTGTATCGAAGCGGAGTCGTTCATTCAACAAAGAGACATGGCTTGGCGGCTCTATTTGTCGGCTGGATTGCATTTTTAGTCGGTTGGATCGTATTTTTCACCGGTATCATGGCTCCTTTGGCTGACGTCGGAACCGATTCAGCCGACGAAGAAAGCTGTGCCCATACATGTGGTAATGGTCGATCAACAATAAAAACACGACGACCAGGTACTAAAGATGAGGAACCGACGATTCACTACGGCCTAATTGCTTCAGCGAACCAGCTCATGAAGGATGCTTTGGTTCGGGATAAATAAGCGGCGGAAAAGGATGTTCTATGCTTTGAAATGGAAGCGGCAGGGTTGATGAATCACTGCCCGTGTCTGGTAATCCGCGGGATATGCGACTACTCGGACTCTCACAAGAATAAGGACTGGCAAGGATACGCGGCAATGACGGCAGCTGCGTATGCGACGGACCTGCTTGGTCGAATTTCTCCTAATAGGGTTGAGGCCGAGAGGAGGATTGGAGAGATTCTTTACGAAAGTGAGTTGTTTTTATGTCTCTGATAAGCTGTTAACATTCTCACCTCATGCCATATTAGTTGTTCGCGCTGCAACCAAAACCAGGGCGGATATTACCTACATTAAATCCAACTTGGATAGGGAGAACGACATCAAGGTTCTTAACTGGCTCACGCCAGTTGACTATGGCCGCTAGCAGATCAAACACCTCAAGAAACGACAGCTCGGAAGTGGCCAATTATTTTTGAACTCAGAAGAGTATCAGGCCTGGCTTGAGGCTAGCAATCAGACGTTGTTCTGTCCGGGCATTCCTGGGGCCGGAAAAACTATCCTCACGTCGATCGTGATCGAAAACCTTACGATCCGGTTCAAAAAAGACAACAGTGTCGGTATCGCATACCTCTATTGTAATGCTGGGAATCAAGACAAACAACATGTCGAAGACCTCCTCGCGAGTTTGCTGAAGCAACCGGCTCAAGGGCGGCCATTTCTTCCAAGAAGCGTCAAATCTCTCCATGATAGCCACGTGGACGAACAGATGCAGACAACTAGACGACCGTCAACCGATGAACTCTCAGGAACTTTCCAGTCCGTTATGATTGAATATTCGAAGATTTTTGTCGTCATCGACGCTCTTAAAGGCGCAGCACAGTAAACCACAGTGCCATTACCTATGATCAGCACTATCTATATACACTGTAATTAGGTATCCGTAACCGCGCTAATGCGGCTGACTGTGTTGCTCGGCCGGTTCACCTCTCCACTGTGCGAGATATGTCTCTGGGTGGCCGAGCAATGTGGTTAGCCGAACAATAAGGTTCTGACGTTACAGACTGTACGCGTAGCGTGTTCTACGTGAATGCTTAATTACCGGCCCCTCACTAATCCCGTCTAGTTGGCCTATAAAAACGTCTCGATAGGGGGTGACACTCCTATTGTGGCGTTTTAATAGGTTGAGTGGGTGGAGTTTGTGAGTGGCCGGGATTGGTGTGGAACTATACTGGTCAAATCAATCCGGCTTTCGTCATTCATCCATTTACAAACCACGACGAAAGCACTACTCGTTCGCCTCCAATCAATTCTGCAACAGCACAAACAATTCAATTCTTTCCATTTTCTCGTAAACTCCTGTCAATTACCCTAAGTAATATGTACTTGTAGCCTCCGACCGGATCGGTCGTTGAACGAGAATCCTAGCTCATCGTTAACCCGCCACGGTCTTTCGGAACAAGTCAAAGGACACCGAAGAATGAAGATGGAATGCGGCGGGATAAGACTGCATAATACTTTTGCTATGGAGAGATGGACAACAGAATTTATCACAGCCGGTCGGTAACCACTGCGTAGGTACGGACTTATCGGTACCTATTCCATGTACCAGAGCTTGTGCTGCGTCTGCTAACAATGAATCTTTTTTTTCTCGCAGCTCATCCCCAGTCAAGCACTTTCGCATATACCTGTGTGGGTCTAACCCTCATTAGACCCCACGTGCTGACGCTTGGTTCTTGTTCTCTTCCCTTTCCTGTGTCATGTCTATCAAATTCACGTCCAACAACATTCCCCTCTCCCTAGTTGACCGTCTTTCACTCTCGTAGGACCTGCGGCAGTTCTATCTAAGCTCTCATGACATCTGACCCTCTAGATCACATTACCCGAAGTCCTTCAAGCACAAGCAGGTATTCAGGCAGAATGTAGCTCACGGTCTATCGAGGCATACCACAACCGGATAATTGAGCCCCTTCACTGAACGGATGCTCAATAGGTAGCTTGGGCCTCGTCTCTTGTGTACATCAGGTAGACATTACTGATCATAACAAGTGCCGAGCTCTGCTTTCTACGCCGTTGCAATCTACCGATCAAATAGGTATGAGAAGCACCACTAGCTTACTGTCGAATCGAAATAGCCCCGATGAATGGCCATGCTAACTCGCAAAGAGCACGCGGGAATAACATACCTTTCCCATCATGTCAAATTGCCCCGCTTGGGGATGTATGCTGGCAAAGCGAGGGTGCCTGCTATCCACACCGTCAAATCGGCCTGGTCCTCTGAGCGACGAGCATTACTGTGATGGTGTACTTTTTTCTCAACCGAATCCTACGAACCCCGCGCGCCAGCCATCCAGGGGAGAACAAACACCCATGAACCATTGTCTTGCTGACAATTAAAGTCCTGAATCCTGACTCAATACGAAATCGCTCTCCGCCTTCTTCCGCTTTCCCCGCACCGGGGGCTCGTCGTCGTCATGCACCCATCAGCTCCCGTTCATTGTGACCGGATACATTTAAGTGCTGACTACCCATGCGGGAGCGCACATTGATCTACCTATATACGCCCGCCCGCCAATTCAAACAAGTCGATCCCAAACCTCGTCGCCTTGGAATTCCGTTAGGCTCGACTGGACTGGTGTGCCACAGCTTCATTCTAACAAACCCCCCTGACCCCGAAGCGCCACCAACACCATCAAGGGCACTCACATTCCTTAAATCCTCTCCCAAAAAATGGCACCACCCTTCCGCGCGGAGCACATGGGCTCCCTACTCCGCCCAGAGAACCTCCTAGAAATCCGCGCGACGGTCCGCGACAAGGGCATCCCAGAGGCCGAAGCCGGGCTGCCCGCGGCGGAGAAGGCCGCAGTAGCAGACGTGGTGGCGCTGCAGCGATCGCTAGGGTTCCGCGCCGTGTCGTCGGGCGAGTTCACGCGCACGCGCTTCTGGGGCCACACGTGGGACGAGTTCAACGGGACAATCCAGCTGCAGGACGCCGAGGCGAGCCTGTTCCGCCTGTACCACCCGGACGTGGTCTCGCTGATCGAGGCGGACCGGCACGTGATGCCTGGCGACTCCGTCGTCGCCGCGGGTAAGATCTCGCATTCCCCCGAGCGGTCGGTCTCGAACATCCACGAGCTGCGCCTCGTGCAGGCCGCGCTGCCGCAGAGCGCGTGGCCCGACATCAAGCTGACGATGATCACGCCCGCGTGGTTCCACATGCGCTACCGCCAGGGCAGCGCGTACAGCAGCTCCGCGTACGAGAACGACGCGGCGTACTTCGCCGACGTGGCGGCGGCGTACAGGGGGGAGCTGGCAGCGCTATACGCGGCAGGCCTGCGGAACGTGCAGTTCGACGACCCGGGCCTGGCGTATTTCTGCTCGGAGAAGTTCCGGGCCGGGTGGGCGGCAGACAAGGACAACATCGGGACGATAGACGACCTGCTGGACGCGTACGTGACGCTGTACAACGATACCGTGCGCGACGCGCCGGCCGACATGCACTTCGGCATCCACCTCTGCCGGGGCAACTTCATCGGTGGCCGGCACTTCGCCGAGGGCGCCTACGACATCATCGCCGAGAAGCTCTTCCGCAACCTGAACGTGCACACGTTCTACCTCGAGTACGACACCGCGCGCGCCGGGGGCTTCGCGCCGCTGAAGCTGCTGCCGAAGGGGAAGAACGTCGTCCTAGGCGTCATCAGCACGAAGGTGCCCGCGCTGGAGGACAAAGAGGCCGTCAAAGCGCGCGTGTACGAGGCCGCGAGGTTCATCGCCGAGGGGCGGGGGGAGTCGGTTGAGGAAGCGCTCCGGAGCGTTAGCGTGTCGCCGCAATGCGGGTTCTCCACGCACGAGAGCGGGTACCCGCTCTCCGTAGAGGACGAGAAGGCGAAGCTTTCGCTTGTCCGGAAGATTGCCGATGAGATCTGGGGCGAGCCGTAGTTAGGCTTGGCGCAGATGTGTTCTTCGAGCGGGTTATGGACGGGGTTTGGCGTGAAGGGTATGGGGGTTTCAAGGCGGGTTTAGCGGGTAATTTGCTTGTTTATGGCTCTTGAATCGTTTTAAGGGGTCTCTTCATCGATTCGCGAATTGTGACTATATTGTTGCTGTAACCGATTGACATGCTACGGACAGCAGGCGTGCTGTAGAATAAATCACGCCTCGCTTCTCAACGTTCGTGAAAGAACCTCACCTATGAAGGGTAGGTAGCGTAGCACTCGTGTCCACGAATTAGGCCATTGAATATAAAATGTAGCTACCTGTATAACCGCAAGTATATATATAATCCCCCAACCCCCTATTCCTACAACAGCTTCATGAGATCCACAGTACGAAGCCGATCAATCCCCTCAATAGCATCCAGAATAGCCCGGGCCGTGGGCCCATCATACGCAGGGGCAACCATGCCAAGGAACTTCCCCTGAACCCGCTCCTTCGAGAACGGATGCTGCACCTCGCCCAGCGGATACACCTGCCCGGCCTCCGTGGTAGTCCCATCGGACCAGTGAAACGTCAACCGCGCCGCGAGATCCGGCACGTCGTCCGCAATCACGACCTCCACCCTATCACACAGCGCCGCGACCTCCTCGCTCTCCATGCGCGCCGGATCATACATGCCCCAGCCGATATCCATGCCGTAAAGCCACGCGATGGCAACCTGGTAATACATAGAGAACTGCCCGTCGACGATCGTCCTCGGATGGACCCGATTAGCATCAGGCGGGCCAACGATAGGATAACACCCCGGCGAGAGCGCAACGCTGACGCGAGCCAACGTCCGCCCGCCCGCCTCCCGCGCAACACCGCCAACAACCTCGATAGCCGAATGCGTCATCCGGCAAGCCGGGAACGGCTTGATAGCCGTCTCGCGCGAGATCCACTCCGCGCCCAGCCCCTCCGTAAGCCCATCCGTGGTAGACGAGGCGGAATACGAGTGCAGGGCGCCGTACTTCCCCTCGATCGGCCGCGTGGCGCCCACCACGCCCGCCTCGGCGAGCGCGACCGCGACGAAGGCGTCGTGCACCGCGAACCCCGGGTGCAACCTCTTGTTCCACGACCCGTTGTCGAGGAACTGCATCGAGCCCGACGCCTTGGAGGCCGCGAGCCCGAACGCGTTCCGGACCTGCTCGAACGGCAACCCCTTGATCTTCGCGATCGCCGCCACGGCGCCGAAGATCCCCGCCGTCGCGGTGTTGTGGAACCCCCGCGTGTACCCGCCGTAGTTGTACCCGCGCCCGATCCGGCAGGTGACCTCGTAGCCGACGGCGATGCCGAGCAGCAGCGTCGCCCCGTCGCTGTCCAGCAGCTCCGCCTGGGCTAGCGCCGCGGGGATAGCCGTGGCGCCCGGGTGGAGGATAGACGAGGCGTGCGTGTCGTCGAAGTCGAAGGAGTGGGCGAGCGCGGCGTTCAGGAGGCCGGCGTACTGCGGCGCGAAGGCGCGGCCCTTGGTGAACACGGTGGAGCGCCCGGCGTTCCCGCCGAGCGCCACGACGGCCTGCAGGAACGGCTCCGTGGACTCGCAGATCGCGGCCGCGCCGGCTGCTATGCCGATGCAGTCCGTGAGGAGGTCCTTGAGCTTGTCTACGTGCGCCGCTTCTAGCTGGTCGTACTTTGCGTCCACGATGAATCTGCACAGCTCGTCGGTCACGCCATCGGTTCTTCTGGCGTCGGCTGCCATTGTCGTTGCTTATCCTGTTGACCGATGTTGTTGTTGCTCCGTGGACCGAGTAATCGGGGAATTGATGTCATGCGACAAGAGATTTGCACCGATTACCCCCGGAATGAGAAGAGGTGATCACATCTCTCCAATGCGCATAACAGTAGACGAGATGGCCAGATGGCCCTCGGCTCCTCTCGTCATTGACGGTAGTATGGCGGGGTAAGCAGACGCCGCGGGGAAAAGGAAGCACAAGAATGCCCGTCGGGAGTAGTTTTCCCCTTACCTTACGCGGACGGGTCGTTGACGTATGTATTCTCTGTCTTCGGGAATAGGACGGCCGAGACATTGGCCAGGCGGTTTCGGTGTTATTGGTAGCGACAGCGGGTTTTGGTTCAATTTTTCATGGCTCGCTGACGTCGTGTAAGCCAATTGATTAGATGGGGATGATTCGACAATGGGGCCCAACCCGATCCCCAACCCGATCCCCAACTCGCGCTACTCTAGCTTGCTTCCCGCCCCCATTCTGGGGTTATTCTCTATACGACTTGGGTACGCCGGGTAAGAGGGTAGCGTTGTAGCCTACCAGGTTGGAATGCGCCTTGCGCATGATGATGAAGTAAACTAGGTATGGCTGTACATTAAAAAAACGGAGTATTTCTACCATTAAACGTAGAAGGTCAAAGGTAGAAACGCCCGTGAATATGAGAGGGCTTCTTGCATGTTCCTAATACTTACCAACAAATGTCTTATTGCTTCTCCTGACATCGGTACCTTTCAGATACACGTCGTATTTGGTTGGGCCGCTTCTAGATATTGAAGCTCGTCGCGGATGTATCTAGTTACTTGACACCTCGATGAGAGGCTGCAATCAGGCTGGTCTGGAAGAGTGGCTAAATCGTGGGGAGGAATCAGGATTATTCGCCGTGGGTAGGTAATGAGTGTGTACTTGGGACACGGTATATCAAAATACCGTCTCATCCTACATCCTTCGTACATAAACAACCATTCTTTATGGTGCGTACCTACTCTATTTTTGGGAAGCTTCATCTGACACTTTCTACGGCCAATTAATCCTTAGCTTCAGCTTCGGGCGTGTTTACCTCAGCGCCCCGGTGCTTGGTTTCACCATCGTCGTCGTCGCCGCCGTTGCCAAGATCATCCTCTTCTTCTTCGTATCTCTCGGACAAACTGTCAGAGTAGAAATCCGAATCGTCGTCTATATTTCAAGATGTTAATTCTGAACTGATATAGTCGAAGCTAGCAAATAGTCAGCTTACCTCCGAATCTAACGCCTACGAAGCGCTTGCAAGTTTCAGATCCTTTCCTGAGAACCTCAAGCTGCCTCGTCAATATCTTCCTCTTGGCACGGATTGGGCGCGGCTCTCCCGCAATAGTCGTCACCAACTCCTGAGACATGCGGAACACCTTTACGGGAGATAGTATGTCACTAAGGACAGCGAGGAGCCTTTCTTCGATGATCTCGACCGAAACGTCATCCAGAAAACGCTTCATCGCCACCTAACAGGCCAAATTCTATCAGTAATCCATGCTCGTCACCGTGTGACCACTTGTATGAAAAGACTTACGTTATAGTACGCGTGCATACAATCCAGAGCATCCGAGGCGGCTATACGCTCAATATCATGCTCCGTGCGTTCCGCTAACATATTCACAAGCCACGTCAAGTCTTGTGGAGTTGCCGGCAAGTCCACTGATCTTATATCGGATGCTTGAAAATACTTCAGGACCGCTTTTTCACTCTCTTTTCGTCGTCGTTCATCCCAGATACCGATAATCGTCTTGATGTACTCTTGTGTGTACGTGATAGGGTGTATGCTCCGGTGGGCGTTAAGCAACTCGACGGTTCGGGCATCTGTAATAGAGATAAGATTCTCCAGGGCTGGCTCAAATACTTCGGCAATTAGGGCCGCCGAAATGGTGGTATCCGAGATAGAGGAGATGACAATTATGAGGAATTTCTTAGCTGCACTCCATGCTGCTTTTACGTGCTGGTTCACGATATTAGTCCACGGGTAAGACTGCTCCTGAAAGAGATCCGCTACAACCATGGGGTTGAAAAGACCTGGAAGTTCCCTAGCTTTTGTCCGCCTTAGCAGATGCTTCGCGTGACTGATGAAATCGGCCCTCGATATCGGCTTAGGCTGGCCTACTGCCGGTTTGTCTAGTTCGATGCCATCCTCCACCATTCGGCGAGAGTGGCCACGTTGTAACAACTCGTCACCAAAACTTTTGTTCAGATTCTGTATGACAGCTCGAATGCGCTGTTGATAGCCTCGGTCAGTCTTGGCATTCTCAAAGAAGGCGTCGTTGTAGGTGCCATCAACCGATGATTTGACGAGTGCCTGGAACTTTTGACTGATTTGGAGCAACTCAAGACGCTGTTCCTCTGGCGTGATCCGGGGTACTCCTAGTGCTCTGATCTTTTCTTCACAGGAGTCAATGCCGATATCGATCTCTCTAATCAAACTGGGCAGCTCTCGGGCAATCTGGCGAATGAGTACATTGCTGAGTTTGGGACGAAGCTCATCAATGCCTAAGTTTACTGATGGCAACTGCGACCAGATTCCCTGCGAAAAGAATTCTGCCTCTGCTTTGTCTCGCCCAGCCAAGAGAGATGTCCCCTGAATCTTTTCGGAGTCCATATTCTTCAGCACATGCCAACCTAAATGAAATTCTACATCGAGGTTCTGGGCGAGCGAAATATAAGCTTCCTCGCTCCCCGAACCCGGCATCAAGGTGTCGGGCTTAGTAATAACACCCATTGTGCGAGTACCGCCGCGATCGGCCATTCGGGCTAGTTTGAGCACGATCTGATTCGCATAGTCGTTCTTTGCGGAGATTACGGCGAGAATAATACTTCGAGGTTGCTTCATGTAGTGTGTCACGACATCCTTGACTAACTCGACGTCTTCGGCGCTCTGTTGCTTTGTCTCTGAATGTATAAGGCCTGGCAGGTCCACGATGGTAAGGTGTGGCCGAGTCGGACCGGAAATCTCGACTCTAAGAAGATCCTTTGAGAAAGCCTTGCCATGGATCGAAATGCCCATTGCGGCTTGGGCTTTCTCTACCAGCGCCGGGAACCCCTCGAAGTTGTCAAGTCTCTGGCGGAAGCCAGCTAGCCGGCTCTGTTCAGACAACCCCGAAGAACTGTGCGGCACAATCGAAACGGTCACGCCAATTTTGGAAGTTCTTCGCAGCACGAGTTCGGTTGGAAATCGGGTGCAGAGATTGCTCTTGACGGGAAAAGGCACACCGGAGATGGCTTCAAGCACGGAGCTCTTTCCAGAAGATTGATCACCACATACAATTATCTGGGGCAACGAGACATAGTCATCAAGACCTTGCAGGCGGAGACGATCAATGGCGTCCACGAGTTCTAGCTGCTCTTCAGAACAGAGCCCGCGGAGGGCCTCTGTATTGAAAGAGACCACCATGTTCTTGACAGCGCAACTTAGATGGCGACACTGGCATCCAACTTCGACGTCGACCCCGGAAGTGACTGATAGAGTGAGTCTTCGGAGGACTTAAGGATCAGGATCATCTACGAACCGAGGCTGTCAATGTTAGGGCCAGATAGGTTAGGAACGTCCGTAGATATAGAGCGTGCATTGACCCATCTTTGGCGTGTTTCTCCTATCGATAGATCTACC
The DNA here is from genome assembly GCA_022385655.1 of Xylaria intraflava. Classification (NCBI taxonomy): domain Eukaryota; kingdom Fungi; phylum Ascomycota; class Sordariomycetes; order Xylariales; family Xylariaceae; genus Xylaria; species Xylaria intraflava. Next base: position 302,095 of record MU279745.1, read on the forward strand.
ATACTGCTCGGCCATCTGGGGATACCCCGCGCCTAAAACTCCCCTGTCGATGTACTCCAGCAAGTCAGGTGGCCGAGCAATGCAGTCAACTGAGCGGTGTTCCGTATCTGGCCAAAATGCCAAGACTGGCTAACTATCGGACAGAACTGTCTAGAACATAACACCTAAGGTCGGCCTACTGTACGACTTGGCCAATATAGGAGCACCGCTCGCCTATCACTCTCTGCCAGTGTGTTTGTATAGCAGTAAATGCAGCCAGCCGGCCAGTATGCACATCCAGCAAGTAACGGTAGAGTGGCTCAGCCATCGTCAAACAGAAACTTCAACAACTCATCAGAATCGCTACGTATGCGGCATATGATCGCCACGGGCTTTGAACGACGACGAAGCTAAACATAACATTGAGGTGTCGAAGTTCCAGGCCTCCATTCCTCATGTCAAGACCGGTATAAGCATGCTGATGTACAAACGAGCATACGCACGAAAAGGAAAAGGCATCGTTGTCCTAGTCAACCAACAGGTTGTTTTACCTATCTATCTAGCACATTCTGCACTGGTGAGACTTGCAGCAACACCGCTCTAGTCAAGGAGTCGCAGTCTCATTCGTGAATCTGTAGAAGTCATCGTCAACTTCTTTCTTTCTTGACCGCCTGTCTCTAACTGATCTCAGCGCTGATGAATGCTGATTTCAGAGCTAGGATCAAACGATAGTTCCATAGGCATATACTCTGTATTCGTCAACGCAAGCGGTGTACCTAATCATTTAGAGTACAGCTCAAGAGTCATTCAAAATAAAGGATGTCTTCCGTCCGGTGCAATATAGGTATGGCAAGGTTGGTATAGGTATATGATCGAGGCTAAAGGGGGGCCTATCCTACATAGACGCCAATAGGGAGTATTCCGAGTGGATTTCCGTGAATAACCATGGCTACTTCCAGCAAACGCGAAGCAGAGTGTAATTCGGCCAGGAACCGAATACTCAGCATTTTACCCCGGAACGACTCCAAACCATCATCGAAGTAAAGGGGGCGGACTCCGATAATCTCCAGAACATCGACGAGGTATAGGATCGAACACCTCTATTCTCTAGTCACCACACCCCTTCACTCCCTCACAAACAACCCAGCCATCCCCATCCCCGTCCCAACACACAAACTAACAACCCCAACCTCCCCCTCCGACCGCCGAAGCCCGTGCAAAAGCGTAGTAACAAGCCTCACCCCCGTAGCCCCAAGCGGATGACCCAGCGCAATAGCGCCGCCGGAGGGATTAACCCGGCCATCAGCCCAAGCCCCCTCAAGCCCCAGCGCGCGAAGGCAATAAACAACCTGCGAAGCAAACGCCTCATTAATCTCCCAGCGATCCACATCCGAAGCCGCCAGCCCGAACCGGCGCAGAAGCGCCGGCACCGCAACCGCCGGCCCAACCCCCATCTCATCCGGCGCGACGCCCACCGACGAAGCGCCAACAAACCGACCGAGGATCTTCTCGCCAAGCCCCAGACCGACCGCGACCTCGCGACGCATCAGCAACGCCGCAGCCGCCCCGTCGCTGATCTGCGACGAGTTCCCCGCAGTGGTAGTACCATCAGTCTTGAAAACGGGTTTCAGCGCCGCGAGCTTCTCAGCCGAGACGCCGTCGCGAATCCCATCGTCGCGGGAAACAATGACATCCCGCCAACTCCCCTCGCCCTCGCCCTCGCCCTCGCGAAACCGCGTGTGCACAGGGACGATCTCAGCATCGAAATGCCCCATCTCCCGCGCCCGCCGCGCACGACCATGCGACAAGACCGCCACGGCGTCCTGGTCCGCCCGGGAAACACCGTACCGCGCCGCGACGTTCTCCGAGGTGATCCCCATGGGCATGACGCAGTCGCGCACGCGTTTCTCGACAGCGTCAGACGTGAGCACGGGCCACGCGTCCACAGGGATGGCCCGCGAGCCGTAGTTCCGCGTCATGCTCTCCATCCCGGCCGCGATGCCCGCGTCGACGGCGCCCGTGGCGATCTGCGCCGCCACGGACGCCACCGCCTGCAGCCCGCTCCCGCACGCCCGGTTCACCGTGTACAGCGCCGTGCTGTCCGGGTACCCCGCGTGGTTGAGCGCCATGCGCGCCGCCTTGCTGCCGCCCAGCTCCGAGAGGACCACGCCCACGGCCACGTCGGCCACGCGCGCCGCCTCCAGCGTCGGGTGCGACTCCCTCGTCGCGCGGAGCACCGTGGCTAGGAGTTCTTCCGGGTACGCGTCCTTCAGGGAGCCCTTGTAGGCCCGGCCTATGGGTGTGCGGAGGGCGGATAGGATCACGGTGTCTGTGGGGGCCTTGGCGAGGACGGCCTTGAGACCTTTTGGGAGGGCTGCCATTTTGGTAGATTTCTTTTTTCCCCCTTCTTTGTTTCTTTTATTTGAGATTCCTTTGGATTTGCGTTGATCTTGGCGTTCGCATGTATTGTTCGCGACGTGTACGCAAGAGAGACGTTGCGCGTGATGTTCAAACAAAGCAATGCTGTCGTGCGATGGAAATAAAAGTAACCTCGGCAACGCCGCTTCCGCCAGCAACAAGAAACCCGGGGTGACCCAATGCGTGTGGAGAGCAAGAACCGTCTCGGTTCTCCCGGATGGTGTCTCGGCGAAGGTACTCGACGGCGATCCCCTCCAGCACTATTATAGCAGAAGAGCACCAGATCCCTAGTCTAGAATCCAAAATATCCAGTTACCCAAGCAACCCCAAAGGCAAGAAAAGACCGTACCAACGTGACGAGAGTCTATCAAGTCACAAAAACCCGTAACACAAGGCGAAAAGCAGGCGCCTATATCACGGATATATATAGAGAGCTCTATATATAAGTGTAAAGAAACAAGATTGCTTAGGCAGAATGACCAACCGGCCGCCGAAGCGGAGTTGGGGGGGGGGGGGGGGGGGGCCCCCCCCCGGGCGGGGGGGGGGGGGGGCGCGGGGGGGGGGGGGGGGGGGGGAGGC